>CM038467.1:40442735-41042735 GCA_021464415.1 Lonicera japonica
TTAGTTAATTAATTATATTAAAGATTTAAATTTTAAAACCTATGAAAATTCTAATTGTATCTTTCTAGCCATTAAATATTTATTTCTAAATTAGCGTTTTTTTATATCTCCAATATTTTCCAGATTATTTAACATGTAAATTATTTATATAATAGCATGTCCGGTACTATTATATATTCCTATTTTATTTAATTATAAATTCAGGTTTTTCTATATTTTTAACATCCCCATATTATTTAACATGTAGATTATTGTGGGAGCATAGTTTTGAACATTTTTTCTTTTGGGCCGAGTTAGTTCCAATGTCCCCTCATGGGCCAAATATATAAAACGGGGCCCGGATATCTTAAGGAATGAAAAAGATCACAAACGAAACCCGATAGCAGAAAGCAACCGGATGGGTTGTCGCCGAGCAAAAAAAAGGATCGGCCGATCATAAGGAAATCTCGCCGAACAAAAGTGATATGCTTATGAGTAACTTCGGGTATATGGATAAGGGCGTGTACGTGCATGCCAGCTTATCAATAAGAAAAGGACATCTACAGACAATACCCTACGATGAAGGATTATCGTACTAACGAATAGTTAATCAACACGTGTAAAGTGAAGGAAGGTTAGTTATGATATTTGTCTCCCTGACAGATGGAGGAAGGGAATGGTGCCACGTAAACCCTAAAAGATGTCCTGGATGGTAATTTCACTGGTGACCTAATCCATCTTGGGAAACACGAAATGTAAGGGTATAAATAGAAAAGGATGTTCACAAAAAAGGAGGAGAAAAAAGAAGAGAAAAAGAAAAGAAGGAAAAAGAAGAGAAAAAGAAAATAAGGAAAAAGAAGAGAAAAAGAAAATAAGGAAAAAGAAGAGAAAAAGAAAAGGAGGAAAAAAATCCAGTAACTGTTCTTTCTAGTCTGGGCCGGACCCATCCTGGTACACCAAAACACCACGTACAATTTGGCGCCGTCTGTGAGAAACCGCAACAAAAATCTATTTCTCATTTTTCGGTAATCAGATTTCTACTTCTCATCATTTCATTATCTTCTTCAACCTCTGTTACTCTTTTTTGCCATCCTTCATTCTAGTCGTTTTGCTTAATTTAATACTCGGTTCAAAGTCTTTTGGATAGCCTATTTAGAAATGGTTCAAACTAGAAGTCATCAAATAGATGGCAATTCAAATATAGCCCTAGTGACAGACCCGAACCCCAACATAAATAAGAATCCGATGGCAAATAGGCCAGTGGTTACGGCACCCAGGCAACCTAACCTAGACCACTCACAAACCCACTCATCTAACAATCTTTATGATCCCAACTATCCCGAAAAGGACACCCCTGCTCTAAACGAACCCGTCGCAATGGCCAAATTACGGCGAGAAAATAAAATACTGTAACAACTCCTCAAGGAGCAAATGCTTAAAAAAGACGATACGTGAACCTTTAAAGTTGACCGAACTGAGAGAGGCTGAGACTGTCGTCTCTTCCTCAAGGGATGATTATGATGAAGTTAATTCGAAGAGAGGGTTTCGAGAGGAAATTGCTAATGAAAGGGAGCGTCAAGTCAGTCCGAACCGCTCAGGGCATCATAGCGTTTTTGAACGCTTGGGATGAAGGGAGTCTGTAAGAACAATAGGGGGACCAAGTCAGTCCAAGTGGTCGAAGGAAAGCAAAACCCATTGAATAATTGGGCCGAACAGGATCTGCGAAGACTCATTCACTCGGCAATCGCTGATAAACGGAGGATGAGAAATCGGCTGCACAATTGGCAAGGAGAGCCCTGGGAGAAGACAATGGTCCCCCTTTTACCGAACGAATTCAGAACGCACTGCCCCTGAAAAAATTCGGACAACCAAAGTTCAACATATACGACGGCCGATCTGACCCGGCCGATCATGTTCGCCACTACAAGCAAGTCATAGCCTATTAGAGGGTGAAGAAGCCCTCATGTGCAGGATGTTTCCAGCAAGCCTCGGTGATACAGCGTTACGTTGTTTGATATGCTGCCACCTGCCAAGATTGATAGTTTCATGAGAGCTGGCCGAGCAGTTTACCGCTCGATTCATCACCAATAGCAGAATGATCAAGGGCCCAGAAGCGCTAACTCAACTCAGAAAGAAACCTGGTGAAACTTTGCGTGAATATTCCCAACGGTACTTCGAATTGTATCAAGAGACCGAGGATTGTGACCCAAGGTTCGCTTTTAGCACTTTCAAGTTCGGCTTGCCATATGATAGCAGTGGAATTTACAACGACCTCACTCGCTGACCTCCTAAAACATTCAATGATTTGCTCGCACGGGTGGATGAATTCTTGAGGGTGGAAGATGATGATAAGGCCATGAGTAAACAGTAGGGTTTCAAAAGAGACAGAAATGCGAACGGCGATCAGAAAAATGATAATCAGGACAAGAAAAACATAAGGGATACTGATCAAAAGGACAATGTCGGTGAAGATAAGAAATCAAACGCTTTCAAAGGCGTGAACACTGTATTTAATAAGCCGACTAACAAAATCATGCAGGAAATTAAAGACGAAAGGTTTTTTAAGTGGCCGAGGCCTATGCTCGGTGACCCCAAAATGCAGAATTCTTCACTTAAATGCTTCTATCACAAAGACCATGGACATGCCACTGACACTTGTAGAACCTTGAAGCAATTTTTGGAGGAATTGGTCGAACAAGGCCGATTAACCAAGTACACGAAACGAGATGAAACGAAATCCAATGATCAACCAAGGATGGACAAAGAAAATCGCCCTTCGGCTTGGGTGGCCAAACCTACAATGGGAACAATCGAAGCTAATGGCATTGTTAATAGCACAGAAGCAACGAGGAACCATCTGCGAGCACGGTTGGCACGAGCGAGGCTATGGGCAGAGGCTCATCCTATTAAGGAAGTCATGTCGGTATTAGCTCCTCCGAAACGAGATCGAGAGGACAATGTTATCTATCATCTGTCTTTCTCGGAGGAAGATTTAGAGGGAATAGACGTTCCCCACAATGACGCGTTGGTTATAATGGCCAATATTTGCAACTTTGACGTTAAGCGGGTGTTGATCGATCCCGGTAGTTACAACGAGCTGAAGCCATTCATTTCAAACAAGTCTGTTCGGCAAGTGGACTCCCCTATCTATAGCTTCAGTGGTGACGCGGTCTGGCCAATATGCATTGTCAGTGTCCCGGTCCGAATCGAAGAAATGGTGGTAGTAACAGATTTTTTCGTGATGAATGTCGAATCTCTGTACAACGCCTTGCTCGGACGAAATTGGCTGGGAGAAATGAGGGCGGTAGCCTCACCGTTCCATCAGAAACTAAAATTCCCAACTCCCAAAGGGGTATTTGTGGTTCGAGGCAAACAAGAAGATGCTAGGTACTGTTTTAATTTGGCAATCAGAGGATCGTTATCAAAAGCGAAGGAAGTAATTCGTCCTAAAAGATCGAGGTCAGTTTACACCATTGAGCGACAAAACCAAGAAGTGGGGAAGGAGAGTGATGTGCCCGAACCCTCAGACAAGGGGAAGGGCAAGGAACATTAGCAATAGCAATCAAGGAACAGTCCCCCTGTAGATAATGGGGTCAGGGGACGACCAGGAGAAAAGGTGTTCGAAGACCTACTCAAAATCCCCATCATGGAAGGGTCGGGCGAGAAGGAGAAATATTTTTTGATCGGCAGCAGTTTGACGACGGAGCAAAGGCAAAGCCTCTCTGGTTTTTTAAGGAAAAATATTGACATATTTGCTTGGCAACCCTATGAGATGCCTGGAATATCGGCGGGCGAAATGTGTCATAGGCTACATATAAATCCCACCTTTAAGCCGATTAAACAGAAACCACGCCGAACATCGCCTGAAAAGGCTATGGCTGTGGAAGAGGAAGTCCAAAAATTGCTAAAGGCTGGAGCTATACGAAAAGCCGATTTTTCGGAATGGATATCCAATCCCGTGGTAATAAAAAAGAAGAGCGGGAAATGGAGGGTATGTGTTGACTTCACCGATTTGAACAAGGTCTGCCCTAAAGATAACTTCCCAATGCCCAGAATCGATCAACTGGTAGACTCGGCAGCCGGTCATCAAAGATTCAGTTTCTTGGACGCTTATTCGGGGTACCACCAAATCCTGTTGTACGGTCCAGATCAGGATTCCACCGCTTTCGTCACCACAATGGGATTATATTGTTACAAAGTCATGCCCTTCGGTCTCAAGAATGCAGGAGCTACTTATCAGCGGCTTGTTACCAAAATGTTCCGTGACAAAATCGGCAGAACCATGGAAGTCTACATAGATGACATGCTGGTGAAAAGTAAACAGGAAGCCGATCATATTAATGATCTGGGTGAGACTTTTGAAATACTGAGACATTACAAAATGAAGCTAAATGCTGCAAAGTGTACATTCGGGGTTAGTTCGGGAAAATTTCTGGGTTTCCTGGTCAACTGCCGGGGAATTGAAGTAAATCCAGAAAAGGTACAAGCAATTACTAACATTCAGAAGCCGATAACCCTGAAGGAGCTACAAAAACTCACGGGTATGATTGCTGCTCTAAACCGATTTATCTCAAAATGTTCTGATAAATGCATGCCTTTATTCAAATCTTTAAAAAGAACGAAAAAGTTTGAATGGACCCTAGAATGTGATCAAGCTCTCGACGAGCTGAAATAGTACATGAACAGTCCGCCACTAATATCCATCCCAGATCCCAACGAACAACTCTTTATATATTTAGCTTCCTCTGATCGGGCAGTAAGTTCGGCCCTAATCAGAGAACATGCCAGCGTGCAAAAACCTGTATATTTCACTAGTAAATGTTTAATAGGGCCAGAATTAAATTACTTGCCTCTGGAAAAACTTGTATTAGCATTAATCACAGCATCCAGGAAATTGAGGCACTACTTCGACGCTCATCCGATCAAAGTGCTCACCAACAGCCCGATCAAAGCAACTCTCAAAAAGGCCGATTTGTCTGGACGAATGGAGAAATGGTCAGTTGAATTGGGGAGGTTCCACATTGAATACGTTCCCCGAACAGCGATCAAGGGGTAGGTACTTGCTGACTTTATTGCCGAATTCACGGGGAATGCTGAAATTCTTGCGCAAAGCCAGTTATTGAGCCCAGTGCAGAGTCAGGGTGACGAAGTGGCTGCTTCAAAACAGTGTGAGCCGATCATGACATCTGCCCTCCCTCCAAATCTAATTGCATGGCACTTGAACATCGACGGATCGTCAGCAATTGGGGGTTTCGGAGTCCGCATCGTCTTTAAAACTCCAGAAGGATGGGTCATTGAACAGGCGATTCAGCTAGGTTTCAAAGTAAGTAACAATGAAGCCGAATACGAAGCTTTGATTTTGGGCATAAAAAGGGCCATACAGTTGGGGATTCAGGATTTAGTAATTAATTGCGATTCTCAGTTAGTGGCAAATCAGCTGACCGGGGAATATGCGGCGAAAAATGAACGAATGGCAGCATACGTGAATTTGGCTCGAAAGATGTTAAGGAAATTTAATTCGGTGTATATTGAAAGGTTCCCCAGAGCAAGCAATTCCCATGCAGATGCATTAGCCACTCTGGCCTCAACGATAAACTCCGAAATAAAGCGAACGGTAGAGGTAGAATTTGTGCCGATGCCGAGCATAGAAGTTGATGGACGAGCGATTGTGTGCAACATTGAAGATAATTTGGGTGTCAGTTGGATGGATCCAATCATTAATTATCTAAGAGACGGGACACTGCCGGGTAACAGTACTGAAGCTTATCGTGTCAGAGCACAAGCTACAAGATATTGGTTGTCCACCGAGGAAAAGTTGTACAAAAGATCCTTCTCAGGGCCCTACCTCAGATGTGTTCACCCGAAATTGGTTCAGGATACTCTTTTTGAATTACATGAAGGAAGTTGCGGTAGCCATACAGGAGGCCGATCTCTAGCCCACAGAGCTAGATCCCAAGGATATTGGTGGCCCTACATGCAGAAAGATGCCGTAGAATATGTGAAGAAGTGCGACAAATGTCAGAAACACTCCCCAATGATTCATCAGCATGCTAGTGTTCTTCATCCCATTGTCAGCCCCTGGCCCTTTGCCATGTGGGGATTGGATATTATGGGTCCTTTCCCTCGGGCTCCAGGCAATAAAAAGTTTCTTCTGGTCGGCATGGATTACTTTTCAAATTGGATAGAGGCGGTACCCTTGGCAAACATAGCTGAATCTAATGTAAGAAATTTTTTGTGGAGGAACATCATCACCAGATTCGGTATTCCACGGATACTAGTTTTCGACAATGGTACTCAGTTCAAGAACCAAAAGATTGAAGAATTCTGTAAAACCTACGGGATTAAACAACATTTCTCTAGTGTGGCTTATCCCCAAGGCAACGGCCTGGCTGAAGCATCGAACAAAGTAATCCTGGACGGCCTGAAGAAGAAATTAGAAGAAAAGAAAGGAAAATGGGCGCAGGAACTACGCGCTGTACTCTGGGCTTTTCGGACGACCCCGCGCCGGTCAACGGGAGATACCCCCTACTCTTTAACCTATGGAAAATAGGCAATAATTCCCCTGGAAATCGGCTTACCTACTTTGAAAACGTCCCAGTTCGAAGAAGGAAACAAGGATCAGGGGATAGAAGAAACATTAGATCTGGCCGAATCAAGAAGGGAAATAGCTGCACTCCATCTGGCAAATTATCAAAATACCCTGGCTAAACAGTACAAAGCAAATGCCCAATTACGAGAATTCAAGATAGGGGAATTGGTTTTGAGAAAGGTACTCGGCACAGCAATCAAGCCCAGCTAGGGAAAACTCCAGCAGAATTGGGAAGGCCCATATATGATTACCTCGCCAACTGGAACCAGATCCGGATCCTACCATCTACAAGACATGGGGGGTCATCCGATCTCGAACCTTTGGAATGTGGCCAACTTACGAGCATATTATCATTAATTGTAATCCCAAAGATTGGGTTCTATTAGTTTAGCCAATTTGAGAATGTGAAAATTTTAAGAATTTTCTGTTTCTGCATTTTATCTTATCTCACAAAGACCTTCTTTTACAGAAGGCAATCGTATAAGACCTTGCTCGGCCAAGGCGTCAAAATTAAAGAAACACCTTCTTTTACAGAAGGCAATCGTATAAGACCTTGCTCGGCCAAGGCATCAAAATTAAAGAAAGACCTTCTTTTATAGAAGGCAATCGTATAAGACCTTGCTCGGCCAAGGCATCAAAATTAAAGAAAGACCTTCTTTTACAGAAGGCAATCGTATAAGACCTTGCTCGGCCAAGGCATTAAAATTAACAAAAAAACTCTCCTTATACAGAAGGAAATCGTGTAAGACCTTGCTAGGCCAAAGGCAACGAACATGTGAATAAACGAGGCTTTAATCGCGTAAACAACAAATGCAACAAACAAGAGAGTTTGATTAAAAACTTCGATTAATAAGGGTATATAAAAATTGAACAAATTAGTTACACTCAAGACAATTGCGAAGCAAAGAATATCAACAAAGATACTTTTCATTAATTCAAAACACAGATACATTTAGTGGGGCTTCAAGGCCCAGAGAAAAAAAAAAAAGAAAACTCTCCTCAAAACGAATCCTCCAACATCACAAGAGTCTTCATGTAAAGGTCTGATTGCAGTGACCCTCATGACCTTCTCGAGTTGTTTATTAATTTTGTCAAGGCTCTCCTCGAGAAGACCTTCTCCGCTTAAAAGACACAAATCGCTCTTTCAGACGAAGAAATCGACCGGCAAGACGGTCGTAACTTTTCCTTAAACAACGATGCCTTCGTTTAAGGTGAAGATAAGCATCTAACATATTGGCCACTTCCATAGTATCCACCTCTTCAACATATGGAGAACCGGCATCAGAAGCGGATTCATCACTCAGATTTGCCATTAAACTGGAACTCAGAAGTTAAAACAACTTTCTAGTCACAAACAAAGAAAAGTGAACAATGAAACAGTCAAGTAGGAATTATATAGGGGGTAGAAGGACCCTGTGCAATAAATGACCTAGAACAATGAAAGAGCACTCATCATTTAATGCCCCCTGCATGCGCCATTTATTGTTCTCTTCATTCGAAGAATCAGTTTGGGAACATACAAAGACCCCTCGTATTAGTTGCCCAGTGGCCACCCCTTAAAAGCCACGTGGCCAACTGAGGGGCATAATCACAACTGATCAATAAATCGAAGTACGAGTACGATATATATAAAGAGAAATATGCTCGGCAAAAGAAGACTCGTGTCATACAAAAACCATAATCGACAGTGCAAAGAATACTTCATTACAATATTTCACCAAATACGTCCTTACAAAATATTTTGTTACAATATTTCAAAAAAAAAATCACTCAATTCTCGCCCTCATCGGCAACATCAACACCTTCCTGGTCTGACCCTGGAGCAGGGGGTGGTTGAGAGAATAGGTTTGGAGGACAAAGAACTGTCTTATCTAAAAGAGAATCCCCCTCGACAACTCCTGCAGTAGATAAACCAAGTTCATAACCAGCTTTATAGATCATATCTTTTATATTTATAATCTGGTCTGCTGCCTCATCGGAGGCCTCATTGTAACCCGTCGTCTCCGCGTTGGTTAATTCTTCAAAATGAAGAGACTTAAGCTCCTCCAACGCTGCCTCGGCCACCTTTTTTCTCTTCTTCTCTGGCTTTAGCTACAACTTGAGCCTTACCATTCTGAGCTAACATAAGGAATTCTGAAGATCGGCAACCTGAGCCTGAAGAAGTTGAACTTGGCCCTCAAAATGAGCTTTGTTCTCCTCGGCCGTCCTCGTCACATTGTGATAATCGGCCTGAAGGGAAGAAAGTTGGTTGGTCACATCGTTGACCACGTCTTTAGCTTCCTTAGCTTCCTTCTTGGCCGCCGAAATGTCCTTCTTTAGCCTTGCCAATTTTGCTTTGTAATCTTTTCTGGCTTGCTTATGTCGAGAAATCATTTCGGCGAAGTATTGATTTGACTTAAAAAAAAATACAGAAAAGGTAGTTAAAACAAAACAAGAAAAATCGTTGGAAAGAGAATAATAAAGCCCGATAAGAGAAAGAAACAATATCTTACGCCGACTTGACACTGGAAACCTCTATATTCCAGCTCGGAGAGAGAAACAGACCCCAGTTTTTTGCCGTCCTCTGGCAAAACCATAGCAATTGCTAAAGCATGCGCAACCCTACTGCTTGTCAAAGCAGAATCCCTTACGTTAACAGGCCTTTGATCATGAGCTATCCGAGGCTTAATGACGAACTCCTCAGGAAGAGTTTCCTCAGAAGGAATATCCTCTGGCTCAGGGCTTCTGATTGTGACAAGAGGTGACGAGTCGACCACATGCTCGGCGTCCTCACGAGCCACTTCCTCCTCCTCAACTGGGGGAGGAGAATCCCCTGAAGGCCCAGTCCTCTCAATGTCTGCATCAAAGGAGACACCAGCATGAGTTTCTTCTACGACCGGTTCTTCAACCTCAATGACGGGAGTTTCTTCCCGAACACCCTCCTTTTCTTAGTAGGGGGACTGGCCGAACTCCCCGAGGCTCTATCCTTATAAAGCCGAGCATTCAAGGAGTCCAAAACGCTGCGCTGACCGGCCATCCCCGTATCAGAAGATTCAAAAATATGCACCCCGCTCCTAGATCTCCTTCGCAATAGAGATTCCTCAACCTTTTCTAACTCTTCCTCGTCGGGATAGTTCACTTCAGTTTCTCCGATATGAGCAGGTAAAGCCACACCACGCCTCCTCGAAATCGGAATGGCGATGCTCGGCTCTGCAACAGAAACACTCTCGATATTCTCGGCATGCAGCACGAGACG
This sequence comes from Lonicera japonica, assembly GCA_021464415.1. Taxonomy (NCBI): domain Eukaryota; kingdom Viridiplantae; phylum Streptophyta; class Magnoliopsida; order Dipsacales; family Caprifoliaceae; genus Lonicera; species Lonicera japonica. The sequence goes on from CM038467.1 coordinate 40,452,539, forward strand.
ACCTATCGGAGGGGCAAAAGCTACTTCAACTGCCGGCCTCGTACTCTTCTTTTTCTTCCCCTTGCCTCTAGTCTCCTGGATAACCAAAAATCCTGGAAATTCTAAGTCTGGAGATTCCCCAGCAAGAATATGCCGTCGAATACCCTCACTTTTTTTAACCACCCAGGGATTGACTATATTGTGATCTTTGAGAAAGTGATATTTATCCTTATCCACGAGGGGAGCACCAACCCATTTGATAATATTAGTGCGGCTGGAAAAGGAAGCATATGGGGGAGTATAATTCAGAAGAACGTGAGCCGACCTTGGATGGCGAGAAGGCCCTAAATTATCAAGCCCGTCATAATTAATAGTTGCGTTCAGATGGTCAAGGTTAAGCTCATCCAAAAGTGGTTTACTGAAACACCTCTTCGCTCCACCAACTACAAAAAAAGAGAGAACCAACTAAAGTAAAACATCAAACAGTTGGTGAACAAGAAATGCAAACATACATCCATAATAAACAAGATGCAAACCAGGTGCGCCGAAGTGCCTAGGGACGCTTTTGTCAACTAGATCGGGCTCAATATTCCCAGTAAGAAGGACTATGTCGTTAAAGGCCCCTTTATGAGATGACGCAAGCCCCTCAATAATGGAAGGAGAATGGGGTCTCGCCCTCAAGTTCCATTTACCTTTGGATTCAGATAGAAAGTAGCAATACTTGATTTCCTTCAACCCAAGGTTGAGGTTAAGACGTCTATTCAATTCAGACGTGCCCAAAATAATTCTGAGCACGTTCGGAGTCAGCTGGCACAAGTGAAAACGGGTATCCCTAAAAAAGTCTACTAGTAAAGGATCAAGGGGAACCCTCAACCCAGCAACCTTGAAGAAGGATGTGTAAATGGGATATTCATTGTGAATGGGAGTAAACCTATTTCTATATCCTTAAAAACGTCCTCACGAGGCCCCGATTCTCTCTAAGAAATCCCATTGGGGATATAGACCCTCTCGAATTCCAGCCTGTCCACATCAGTGTTCAAGGCATACTTTCCCCTCATAACGATCGATGAATAATGACGATAACAAGAACTAGGGTTTCGCGAAAAATTAAAAAGGGAAAATAAGGAACTTACAAAGAAATAGGAACTGCTGACGAACAAGATGAACAGCGAATTGACGGAACGAACTAAGAAACAATCAAATTCGAATGTTAGGAAAAGAAAAGATTTAGCAGAGATACGGAGAAGATGAAGAAGTAGGAGTTAGGGTTGGAAGAATTATACCTCTTTCTTTAAAAGATGTTTCATTTGTTTCCCTTTAAGAGACGTTTTCGCTTTATTGAAATATGTGCAAGAAGAGACCTTCAATTAATGAGATTTAACAGCTATCTTATGATGCTCAACCAGAATCAGCGACTAATAATCTGACACGTGGAACCCGTCCACAAATTTTAAAACACTTCAGAAGAGATATATATAACATGAAACATAATAAGAATAAGGAACCGTTCTAAAGGAAATCAAGCCTCCAAACTTATATAATTATCATGACTTGAAGGCTTGGGGGCAATTGTGGGAGCATAGTTTTGAACATTTTTTCTTTTGGGCCGAGTTAGCTCCAATGTCCCCACATGGGCCAAATATATAAAACGGGACCCGAATATCCTAAGGAATGAAAAAGATCACAAACGAAACCTAATAGCAGAAAGCAACCGGATGGGTTGTCGCCGAGCAAAAAGACGGATCGGCCGATCATAAGGAAATCTCGCCGAACAAAAGTGATGTGCTTATGAGTAACTTCGGGTATGTGGATAAGGGCGTGTACGTGCAGGCCTGCTTATCAATAAGAAAAGGACATCTACGGACGATACCCTATGATGAAGGATTATCGTACTAACGAATAGTTAATCAACACGTGTAAAGTGAAGGAAGGTTAGTTAGGATATTTGTCTCCCTGACAGATGGAGGGAGGGAATGGTGCCACGTAAATCCTAAAAGATGCCCCGGATGGTAATTTCACTGGTGACCTAATCCATCTTGGGAAACACGAAATGTAAGGGTATAAATAGGAAAGGATGTTCACAAAAACAAGAGGGGAAAAAACGAGAGAAAAGGAGGAAGAGGAAAAGGATCCAATAGTTGTTCTTTCCAGTCTGGGCCGGACCCATCCCGGTACACCAAAACCATCACGTGCATATACATATATATATAATTTCATTCTTTTTAGGTAGTCTAATTTCTTTATCTTTTTTTTATTTCATCTCTCCAAAAGCGACAGCCATCACTATTAGAGGGTGGGTTTTGAACTTTTGATCAATAACCGGTGAAACTTTCAGATGGTCTATTCTGAATTTTTAAATCAAGTCACTTTATATTTTCCATTAGTTTTATAAATTATTTAAGGTTGCTATATATTTTGAATTTGTAGATGGTCGATTCTTAAACTATCTTACTTTTTTGAATTGCCGGGATTATGCTCTGTTTAATTTGAATTTCTTGTTCTGTTTTCTCTATAATTGACATTTGTTGGGTTTGGTTATTTTTCTTAGTAAGGGATTGATAAGATTGATTTGGTTCATGTTAACAAATTATCCCTCCTTCTCAACTTAAGAGTTCCATTTCAAATGTCAATTTTTTGAAAAACATGGATTTTGATGGAATCAATGGATGTAACTAAATATCTTCTCATATTCATCAGACATGGTACATTGATTTTATGAATGGGACTGTTAGTTTGAGAGGTCACACCAAAAGGAAAAGTGGGACCAAACAATGTTACCTAAAATGTGGAATGGCTGGGTATGGGAATTAAATAAGTCACATTCGCATTAAATAGGATACGGTAGGGGTAGGTTTCTATCAAAAACATCATTTGAATAATTGAGCTACTTTTAGAATGATAAGAATAATTTACTCTCAAATATTGGTAGGATGCACGTTATTCAATTCACCTTTAGGAATTTTGTTCGTGTTAACATGTTAGAGAAGCATATTTTGAGTTTTAGAATTGATATATTACTAGACAGTTGGTTAATTTAAGCTTGAGAAACTCTACATTATTTGATATTAAGTTGTGCAAAATTTAAATTTCTTATTGTTTCCTATTTCTTCCACATAAAAAACAACCCCGAGAGTAGAAACAGAGAATGACTGTTTGGATTGGCAATTTTGGTGTCCTAAAACGATAGTTTCCAAAGTATAAAGGGGACAAGATGTCCCTGCTAGAACAGAAAAGACCAAAATAAGGAACTAACTACTACTAACAAGAACAGCTGCTCACTTAACCTCTAGAAAAAATACAAAAAATATATTCATATCCCTAAACAAAAAATCAATTTAAACATATCTCAGCCTAGTTTTGCATTATGATATTGACTCTCAAACCAGAGTGCTAATTATGGTTTATAAAGGCAATTTCTTAGTTCGTTGAACAATTCTGAGTATTTCCATTTCAAGTGATTCTTAAACTGTCGATACGTATTTGCATGTGAAGCATGTTAGAGGATATACCAATTTGACATTCAATATCGAAGTTTATGAGTCGAGAGACTTTATTTCCATCTACCACATGAGCATAACGTCACATTCAAGGATTCTGACAATTTAGATAGTGTTATAAATCGGTTTGACATTGAAAAGACGATATTCACGCAATGGATGGAAACAAATGCCACTTACGAGGATGCCAGAGAATTGACATATTCAGACTTTCTATCAAAATGGGTATGGTAACAAAAATACAAGAAATGGAAAAGAAAATAATCCGGCAAATGCATAGGCCGAGTTGTTTACGCACACCCTGCATCAGGTGAACGATTTTATCTCCGAATGCTCCTTAACATTGTCAAGGGGCCACGAAGCTTTCCCAAAATTAGAACTGTCAATGGAATCACACACCCTACATATAAGGCAGCATGTTACGCACTGGGATTGCTAGAAGGAGACAAAGAATGGAACGAGGCAATAAATCAAGTAGCACAATGGGCTATAGGAGTTTAACTACGAGAATTATTTGTCGTTATTTTGATGTTTTGCGAGATATCGGAGCCATTGAGACTTTGGGAAAATAATTGGCAACTGTTGTCCGAAGATATACTGCCACGCTAAAGAAAACTTCTCCAATTCCAAGAACTACTTCTGACAGAGTCATAATTAAAAAATTACACTCTTTAAGAAATCGAAAAGGTCTTATTAAAAAATAATATATCTTTAAAAGATTACCCCCCTCCCCGTTGCCAAGTCCTGATGAAACATTAATTCAAGAGATATGTAACAGATTGATTACTGAAGAACTTTCTTATGATAAAAGACAATTGATGGATGAACATATAAACCTACACAACGGTCTTAATAAAGAACAACGAGAAGTTTATAATGTTGTGTTGGACTCAGTTGTTGAAAGGAAAGGGGGACTTTATTTCGTATATGGAGTAGGTGGAATAGGCAAAACATACTTATATAAAGCTATTCTTGCAAGATTACGCTCAGAAGGAAAAATTGCATTGGCTGTTGCCTCATCGGGCATGGCTGCTCTACTATTACCTGGCGGACGCACAACTCATTCAAGATTTGCTATACCGATTAATCTTAATGACAATTCTACATGTGAAATACGCCAAGGAACCAACATCACTGAACTTATGAAAAGAGCAAGTTTAATTATTTGGGATGAAGCTCCAATGGACCACCGACACGCATTTGAAGCTGTTGATAAAACATTAAAAGATATCCTCCGATTTACTGACTTAAATTCTAACACCAAGATATTTTGAGGGAAAATATTTCTTCTTGGAGGAGATTTTAGGCAAACTCTACTTGTTATACAATAAGGTAATAGAGATGATGTGGTCCAAGCTTCAATAAACAAATCTCCTTTATAGAACCATTGCAAAGTCTTTGTTCTCACTCAAAACATAAGAGTAAGAAACTCATCATCATTTTGAAGTTGGGTTCTTGCAGTTAGAGATGGAAAATTGCCAGCAATTGCTTTAGAGGGAGAAGAAGAACCATCGTGGAGAAAATTACCAGATGACTTACTTATTACTCCAACGGAAGACCCAATTTCAGATATTGTACATAGCACATATCCCGATTTGGTACAAAAATACAAAGATCTAGAATATCTACGAACTAGAGGAATTCTAACCCCAACAAATCTGATGGTCGATGAGATAAACTTTTACATCTTAAATAATTTACCAGGATGTCAAACAACTTACTTAAGCTCTGATTCCATATACAAAGCCACGGAAAGCGTTAATGACCAAGATATTATGTTCCTTATTGAATTTCTAAATAATTTGCAATTTCCCGGTATCCCAAGCCACGAGCTTAAATTAAAAATTGGAGTACCAATCATTCTACTAAGGAATATCAACCAGAGTGTAGGGCTTTGCAACGGAACAAGATTGAATAGTCACACAGCAAACGCAATGGGTTAATTGAAAAGAAAAAAATAAAACGGGCACAAATATAGGTACGAAAATGTTCATTCCTCGCATTGTTATATCAGCATCTGACTCAAAGTGGCCATTTATCCTTAAAAGACGTCAAATCCCAGTTCGCCTCTCATTCTCAATAACAATTAACAAAAGTCAAGGCCAAACATTGGAACAAGTGTGTGTATACTTATCTAAACCTGTATTCAGCCATGGGCAACTTTATGTTGCCATTTCACGGGTTTACCTCACGCCAAGGATTAAAAATTTATATCAATAATGATAACCTGATTATAACAACTACACAAGGAACATCGTGTACCAAGAAGTCTTAGAACAACTAAATACAGGTACGAGAAATACTATTAACTTATTTTATTTACATGCTATAAACTTGATAATAATTTACTAACTCTTACATCATTTAACTGCTGTTATTTTGCTACAATTATTTACAGGTCAATAACATCATCAATGGCCAGCATATATAACTTGCTGAAAGATATTGCAATAAACAGAGAAGACTAAGCTGTACAAGTTAGAGTCACTAGAAAATGGGAATCAGTTAACATTAAATCCAACAACTTGATCTCCCATGATATCATCCTCCTTAATCACAACGTAAGTTAACACTACTTGTATATACTCAAAAGTCATGCAATAATTTTACAAATAAATTATTACAAATTTTCTTCACAAGACAACCATATTCATGCCTTCATTCCTAAATACTTAACTCCAAAGTTTTCACACCTACTTAAAAAAGAAAGTTGTACAGTATCACAACATTTAAGGTCGTAGAGAGCAAGGAATCTTACAGAACCGTGAGCCATCAGTTTAAGATCATTTTTCTCCCAATTACATCAATAAAGGAAGAAGAAAGAGATTTCCCAAAAATGAAGATGCGTCGCTTTAAGTTTGTAAATCTTGCAGATGTCCATAATCGCTTGAATAATGACTCGCAATTAACAAGTAAATCAATACACTTATAGTTTTTAATTCCACGCTTAAAAAAGATGAAATTGGTTATCTTAAAATCTAACAAATTATTATACTCATCATTACAGATGTCATGGGTGAAGTTACAGTTGTTGGCGCAGTAGAAAACCAAATAGTTAAAGGAGCAATTGTGCAAAAAAGAGTCATAGAAATTGAAAGAAAGAAGTAAGTTTGTGTCCATTACTATTACAAAATATATACACCTAATTTGATTACTTATAAAATATATTTTCTAACTACAGGAGATCAAGATTGCAAATAACCCTTTGGGCTGAGAAGGCAACATAAATAGATGAAAACTTAATCTCGGATAATTCCAAGCGACTTATTGCAATCATGACATCCACTATAGTTAGAATGTTTAGAGGTTAAATTATTAGTTCTTGGTATCAAATTTTATATCAAACAATATTATATTAAAGAAAGACACTAAAACTTAAGATAATTTTTTACTAGGTCAAATTTATTTGTTTACAACAAGTGCAAGCAAGATTTATTTTAATCTTGACATTCCGAAGGTTACAGAATTCATGCAAATGTACGATGGCAATGTGATTCGTAAAATAAATGCAGCTTCCGAACCAATTAAACAGATGACAATAACAGAGATAAGATCTACACTCAGATTTTGACTCCGAGGTATTATTGGTTCTATATTTTAACAACTTAATCATATATCATATTAAACATTCAGTAGTAATAACAAAATATAATGCTCACAGGAAGTGTGTTGAATGCAAAGCTGAAAATTATATCAACAGAGACATGCATAAAGGATGGTATTATGATTCTTGCCACAATGTTGCAAGAAAGTGAACCAAATTAGAATCCAGCTACATGTGTGAAAATTGTAAGACAAATGAGTTTCTACCAATACCCAGGTACAAAATGATTTAGATAATTTCATATTAAAAAAATTAATCATAACTAACTATGATTCAATACTTTTAATAGATACAAGCTATACTGTACAGGTCCCAAGATGAACTGGAAACAAAACTTTTGTCATGTTTCATAGGGAAGCAAAAAAAAATTTGGAATTTCCAATTTCCCAAATCTTCAACTCCGAGAACATAAACTTGGTAAGTGACGTTGGAACACAAATAGTGTTTTTTTACACATAATTTTTATAATAAAGATTACTTACAACTTCTTCTATAACAATGCAGGAGATGGTGATCTACGAATTGTTTTAAACACAATCGTTGGGAAAACATTCTTATTTCATCTTAAACTCAACAAGTTTAATTTAAGGCTTTGCTACGAAAATTACATTGTTGCGAAGATCCAAATGCCACTCACCAGTTCCTCTGATACAAATTATGTAAGTTGAAAAAAATAAATAAATATTTAAAATAACAATTATTAAATTTAATTTTTCTTTAAAATTAACATAGCAAGAAACAAGTGAAAAAATGGTGCTGAGGGACCTCAAAGAACAATTGAAGACGTAGAATCACCAACAAAAGCTGTGGAAGAAGCAGGCATGTTGTCTACGAGCAAGCAGAAGGAATCAAGTCCCATCAAGCGACTTCATAACAAAAAAATGAAGAAAACAAACTTAAGGATGTAAGTCAGTAGTAGTAAAAAAACACAATATTTACTATTACTAATTTATACTTATACAAATAAACTATCCATACGCAATATTAAAAAAAAATATTTAAGCCTACTTTATTGATTGTATAATTGTCATCAATCTGTAATTGCAATGATTGATGGAGGAGCTCTCATCTTCAAATTAGTAATTCCAAAAAAGCATCATATCTAATGTTTATGAAACTTTATTGTTATTTCATCGTACAATACAATCCTTGCTATATAATAATTATGTTTTATTTGATGTTTTCAAGTTCGGATATTTTAAATATGATGAAGATAGATATTGGTACTTAAAATATTTTTTTAGCTTACATCTTCACTAATGGCCCAGTTACAAATGCATCATGCTTGCTTCATCACTTATACCTTTATTTGTTTTATGTGTACTTTGTATTTTGTTTTCCACTATAACAATTAATTTAATATCTAATACGTATTATTCACAAAATGAATTGTACAATTTCACCCTGTACAAAACTTTTAACACGCCCGCCCATTGGGCGGGTACAAAACTAGTACTCATATACTATAGTAAACAACCTTTTTCAATGTAGGCCTACACGTGTCCATCGTTCTCGACTACACGCGGTCAATCTTCCGTGTATCAAACCAACCCTCCTATTTCTAAAACAGCGGCTTCTTTCACCCCTTCTCTGGCGACTCCTCTGGATTTCTTTCGTTTGCATCATGTCGACAAGCGATTTTTCTCTTCGTTTTCTCCTCCCTTTCTTTAACTCCAGTTTTGCCCTACCTTTTCTTTTTGTCTTTTCTCTATTTACCTTCCTTGTCCCTCTCTGTTTTCCCCTTTCATCTTTTTCAATCCCCTTTCGACTTCCTTCTTCATTCATTTATTTGCAATTAATATGTCGCTCTGACTTCGTCTCTTAATAAAAAGTCAAAAGCATATGTAAGATATACAACACCCCTATATCAATATTGTCTTTCATGCTCTGATTATCGAACTGAGATTTTGTTGTTTGATTGCAGATACAACTTTCCGCTTGACGGAATATTTTCATGATCTTACTTTCTCATCAATTCTCTCGTAAGTTTCATACACATTCATTGCTCTCTTTAATTTTTGTTTCCAGTTTTGCTTGCAACTTTCTTTAAGTAATTATCATTTTTCATCCTTTCAATCACTTTCATGCTCTATTTTTCACGAGTCTATTTGTTTTCTCTGTTTGTATATCTTCTAATTGATTCAAGGGTTTGGGATTTTTTATCTCAAAGGGAACTAAATTTTATCATATTTTTAGTTGGCTACATAATAGCATTTTAAATTCATATATTAATGAAATTATTGTGTTTTTCAAGGTTTTTATTCAATGGCTTATCCATTATCACCCTTTTTTATTTTTATTTTTTTCTATAAAAAGTTAAACTTGAATTCTTATTTTGAAATATTGGAATTACATAATTATTAATATTTCATCATGGATAATCCCTTGGAGACGTTCTCATGAGTTTTGCAAGCATGTAATGAAATTATTTGGTGAAATGCCATGGGAATCCAATTATTTGAGTTTAGTCCCTTGCTCATTTCTACCAATTTTAATAAAATTAATTATTGTGATTAATCCTCTCTATGTACCCATAGAACTGTATGTTAATGTTAATACTTATTCATTTATTTGGTTCCTTTTCTCAGATGTCCATGTATATAATATAAATTATATTTGATCAATTGCTGCAATCACTCTCAAATTCGGTTCACATCTCAATAGAACAACAAAAATATTAAAAAATTTACAAACACAACTTGAATCCCATTAGACATTGTGCATAACTACATTACAAGTTAATCATATCATTTCAATAGTTGTGTTCAGTGCCACAATTTCCTATTTTGAAATTAACATATGGACTTTGAGTTTTTTGGTCAATTTTTCTTATGAAGCAAAAAATAATTACCAATAAGAGATTGCTTTGCTTTCACGATTTGAATTGTAATGTATCAATAAATTACTCACCCCAAAGATACAGAACTACAACATAGATGTTATGCTATTTCCTTAATTCCTTTGAGTCATAATGCATTATATTTTCCACTCATGAGTCGTTTTCGTAGTCGAGTGGTATGTTTAGTATAGTATTTTTTTGGGTATACTTCTCTGCGAGCCTTATAGATACTGAAGGTTATAAATATATTTAGCATAATGTTAAGAAGCATATCATTTAGACTAATAACTCATAGCTTTTATTCTTATCATAGTGATTTGGGTTTTCAATTGCAAGTATTTAGAGCATTTAGCAATCTAAATGTTTCTAACCTTTGTACTTGATTCTTTTGGTCCCATCTTAATTTAGATTTATGCCCTTTTAAAATATGTCAAACTATATTCCCTTCTAATAAAATGGTTGAAGATGATTGCTTAGAAACCTAGCAAAATCTCCATTACATAAGACTTAATTCATAATTTTTCCTTACATTGACCTATTTTTGCCTTTGTTATGGTACTCCGCATATAGAAAATAAAATGAAAGAAAACAAAATCGTTTGTACTCCTAAGTTATTCCCCCAAAGCTATTTCATGTTTTGGTTAGAATTATTAATTCATCTTAGCTTATATTATTTAATGTATAATTTTTAACTATTTTCATTTTTTATTGCAGCTTTATCGATGTGTATAACAAACTGCGGTTCTAGAGAAGACATACTCAAATGTTAAACGTCAAACTGTGTGAGATACTAACTGCTGATTTTAAAACTTATGAAACTCATTTTGCTATGTATTTAGATTTCAAGGGCAAATTAACGTTTTTTTTTAATTTTATTTTATATATTTATCTATTCGAAACAAATTGTATATCTTTTTGCATTTATAATCTATTGCGTTGATGGTAGATAGAACAAGACAATTTACCTTTCCAGAAGTACTTTGAATATCTCACATGTGTTTTCAACTAATTTTTTTCATGATTTATTTGGCTTTGTTAATTGTATATATAAGATTCTATTTTATTTTATTTTTTTCTAAAAAAGAACCCCTTATGATAAAAATACTTTAAATTACTCTTTATCTGTATTTTTAAATTATGTTTAATAATTTACTATATAAAGCGCCTGCGCATCGTGCGGGTTGCATACTAGTAATTATTCTAGAGGTATATTAAATTATTATAATCCAGTTATTAATGCCAATTTATTGTTTGTCCCTTTGTTTTCTATGTTTTGTAGGGTTTACATATTAGTCATACAATTTATTTATGTATCTATTTCATTATATACATAAGAAAGAAAATGCATACAAGTTGTTTAAAGATAAATGAATTACATAAGTTAATTAAGTATTTTACTTTGCTACTACGATTCTTTATGGAAAAATAAATGGCCTTTTCGGAGTTTGTCCCCTATTATTAATACGAAATTCAAGATACCCCCTATTTTACTAATCTTTTGAGTTACCCCCGCCCTTTAAGGGATGGCTAACTTCGTCCATTTTTAACATTTTTGACCATTCTATCTTTACCCCTCTGTTAAAAGACATACATAAAAAAAATATATGTTAGGGTTAGGGTTTACTGTTCATCTACTTCTTCAAAGTTGAAATTCAAAAATGGGTTTACTATTCATCTTCTTCTTCAAAGATGAATCCAAAATCATTTCCAACAGTAAACCCATTTTTATTCCCAATTTTCAAATCTAAAATTGTTTCTATTAGAAAACTCATTTTCATACCCAATTTATAATTCCAAAATCGTTTACTATCCATCTTCTTCAAAATTGAAATACAAAAATGGTTTTACTATTCATCTTCTTCTTCAAAGGTGAAATCCAAAAATGGGTTTATTATTCATCTTCTTCTTCAAAGATAAATCCAAAATCATTTATAACAATAAACCCATTTTTATACCTAATTTCCAAATCCAAAATTGTTTCTATTACTAAACTAATTTACAAATCCAAAATCATTTACTATTCTTCTTCAAAGTTGAAATCAAAAATGGGTTTACTTTGCATCTCCTGTTTCAAAGATGAATCCAAAATCGTTTCTACCAATAAACCCAATTTTATACCCAATTTCCAAGTCCAAAATTATTTCTATTAGTAAACCCATTTTCATACCTAATTTACAAATCGAAAGTCGTTTTTATCAATCCAAAATCATTTACTATTCATCTTCTTCTTTAAAGTTTAAATCCAAAATTAGGTTTACTATTCATCTTCTTCTTCAAAACCTATTTTCGAATCTAAAATCACTTACATCAATAAACCCATTTTGGCACCTAATTTTCAAATCCAAAATCGTTTATGTGAAAAAAATCCAAATGGAGAAAGTGATTGAGTTTGAGAGAGAGAGGACTTAGATTTATTGATAGTTTAGAGAAAGAACGAAAGTAAGTAAGAGTTAGGGTTTTTTAAAGAAGAAGATGAATAGTAAGGGACAAAATGGTCAGAACAAAAAAATTAGCTGGTGTCAAAGTTTCGTTAAAAGCTGGGGCTCACGCAAAAGATTAGTAAAATAGGAGGGTATCTTAAGTTTCGTATTAATAATAGGGGGCAAACTCAAAAAAGCCCAAAAGACATTGTAATTGTGCTCTGAATTGATAAATTGTTAATTTATTTATAATTTTATCGACACATACAAGCAAAACTAGACATAGTGTATTTGTATTTTTTACAAAATAATTGATAAACTGCTCGTGCATTGCACGGGTTGCATAAAATGGAGGAAGTGTACTAATTGTAGTAATAAATGTTTTTCTTTATGAAGCTTTTATTTACTTCCTTTTTAACTCTTGTCTATATTATATTACTATATAGTATTATGGAAGAAGTAGTAACATTAATTACTATTCTTATATTCTTAATGCATAATAATAATAATATATTAATTATAATATTTATTTAAAATTTAATAGTCTTAATAAAATTTAATAGTCTTATTTTTAGTTTCCATAACAAATGAGTTATATTCTCAACCATTAATTAAATTGAAATTAATTCTTCTTAAAAATAACAAAGTCAAAGTTGCAAAATTAATTTCAAATGGAGGCAATATATATTTTATTCTCTGGAAACAACATATTTAAGCCAATTATTTGGCAAAGCAATAAGATGAATGCTACCGAGGTTGTAAGTTTGTTTCAATAATAAGGATATGTAAAAAAAAAGATAAAAAATGTTAAAATACCCTGCACTGGTTGCTAACTAGTTACTACATGTTTCTACCATCAATTTAGGTAAACCCAATAAATACATATACCCAAATCGAATTAAAAACATAACCATATAGCCATTAATCCATAATCCATATATTAACAAACCCCAAAAAAAAATAAAAATTAATTAATAATAAATGAAGAAATTTAAAAGTCGCCCATGGCATCGTCATATAACCCTGCATCGTAAGCGATAAGCGGCCATTTCTCCCATTTCTCCGATCATATCTCCCACTAGTAACCTCCCAACAGCCCTGCCCCTATACCCAACCCTAACTTACTACTCTTCTTCTTTTTATGTTGTTGTGGTGGCTGCACCATGTACCCCGGCTGCGGCTGGGATGGATACCCATAACCTACCGGTGGGTATCCACCACCGCCATAAGGCTGTGCTGGGTATCCTCCGTATGCAGGTGGAGGATACCCAACACCTGGTGGGTATGCCTGTGGTGGGTGGCATCATTCCTGGCTTGTTGCATTGGGTACCCTTTAGGTGGATCACCCTGGTAGCTCGGTCCCGAGTCTGACACTACCGGGTGGCGGGTACGCAGTAACAGGGTACTCATTAATGCGTCTGGAAAGATTTCTCAACTGGATTTTCTGTCACCCGCCTGCGTGAATTTCTCGCCAAACTTGTACGAGAACGTCAACATCCCTTTATTCTTTCCCGATGCAACTCGAACCGGGTACGTGACAACCCGTTCCTGGTCTGCGACAATGTTTTGCTTCATTCTCCTTTTCACCGTTGTTTGCAGTGGAGGCAGAGTCGAGAGTTCTCGAATGGGGATGGAGACGAAGCCAATGTCTTATCCCCTAAGCGCGGTCGGATTTGAGCTCGAAGAGAAGGGAGCATTGATAGAATGCAGATTCTTGAAGGGTAAATTTCATGGGTGGGTTCCACTTGGGGTCGTGCCAGCATGTTTGTCCACCAAAGATTTTTGCTTTGTCCAGTGGTCGCCGCCAATCGAGACCACCACGTAGACATCCATAGTGGTGAATTGTTGACATCTTTAATCCCCTCCGCGGAGATTAGATTAAATCCAAGGGACGACACTCCATCTTTTTTCGATTGATCGGGTCTTCTTCACCAAATTGTTGAATAAAATCCCAATTTCGTGAAGAAGAGGAGGATGAGGGAATTTAGAGAGAGAATGGGGAGAGAATAAGAAGATTTGGATGTGGGTGTGGGTAATTATGCATGTGTATTAAGGTTTATATTTATATAAAGAGAGAGAGAGAGGGTAATGAAAGAAGGAATTCTAGAGAGAGGAAATGAGATTTGGACCACCCTTTAGTTTGGATTTTACAGTTAAATATTCTTTATTTCGAATGCAATAGGGCTTTATTTAGAAGGTGGTGCACGTGAATATGATAAGAATATCCGATTCTCTATTTAATTTCTTTGTTTGCAAAGAAATCATGTATGTAGCACATCACTAACATTATTATTAATCACTGGAAGTGTTTATGACACATTTTAATAATTTTTTTAAAAAAATATTATAATTAGGAGGCTTAACCCGGAACATAAACATTGATATTATAATTTCTAACCATTGAGATCCAATAATAAGTAAATTTGCTAATTTTACGCATGTACAAGAATAAGACGTGTATACACATTGTGTGCGCACTTGAATCTCGTTGTTTACAAATGTTAAGTAAATTTTGCATGTTGATATTCAATTTCCAAAGGAGATCTAGCAAAATCTTATTAATATTCTTACTATCCGAAGGGTCATTTTACGTGCATTATAATAGTAATTTAAAGTTAAGAACATAAAATGACATTTGTTTTGGAAGTATCTGCTTTTTACTTATTTTTATAATAAATTTTTAGCTTGATATGGATTACATAATTTTCGTTTGATACTGTTAACATAAACCTGATTAATAAAGTTTCTATTTTTGATAATATACGGGATAAGAAGATGTGTAAGAATTTATGTACGGTTATTATGTTTTTTTATTGTTATTATGTTAAAAAGTGTTAAACTTATAATAGTTGACTTATTCCAATTGTATGTTCAAGCCAAGGGTAGTGCAAAAAGTATTTCTTTGGTAGGGCAGTTATAAAATGACGTGTTACCCCTTCTTTTCTTTTTTTGTAATTTGAAAATTTATTACTTAAACGTACTACTAATTCTTTAATTTCGTTTGGCGCAACAAATAAAAATAACAGATAGGGTAAAATATTGATTTGATTTAATTAATTCGTGTTTGAAGGATAAACCATCAACTCAAGTTAATTTATCTGATTCTTTATTCTCTCTAGAGTTGCAACAAACATATATGGGAGATGAATATTTAATCACATCCAACCTTTTAATCCGGCATGCCAAACATACCTTTAATTATGTGGATCACATACTTCTAAATTCATATTAAACTACTACTTTTCGTATCAAAAAATAGATAATTTTTTATTTAATCCTTTCTCGCGATCAAAAGTCGATAGTCCCACTTTTTTTTTCCTCAAACGTCTTAAAGTGATAGTTTTTTCTCTTTTAGGATATAAGTAATATACTATATCTCACAATAAATTATAGGCTAAATTATTAATTGTTTATTATTGTGAACACCTCATTTTGCGACCCCCGCAAGAATCCTAATTTTCAAAGAAATAAACATGCATGCACGCACGAGCATTCCTAGATGCACATGTAGTTTGTTCATGTGATACAGGTCAAAGAAGAAAGCCGAAAGGACCCCGGATGAGAAGTTATAGAATTATCGAAAATTGCCGGAACCAAAAAACCGTCAAAACTCCGGGAAATTTGTGAAAGGAGAGTCACGTACTTTGGATCATCCTCAAACTTTGAGAGTTGTTGGAAATTATCACAAAGGAGTAACATACTCGAAAAATCAGCTAAATCCGACGGTCGGATCTCCGAAAATTCAGAAAATCGCGAGTTTATTTCGGGTGGTCAAATGGAGGTCTTCTCGAAGTTAAAATGGTTTGAAGTTTGGTAAGTGGATAGGCCTTATTGTGGGGAAGAGCATATTAAAATTTCAGCTTTGTCGGACATGGGGTCCTCAAGAATCAATTTGTCTACCGTGCAATTCCAGTTGAAATGTCCTTCGTAGCAAATTAAAATAAATAGTGGCCTTTTCCGAAATCTGATCGACCTCAAATTTGGACACAAGTTATAAAATATTTGTAGGGAAAACAATCAAAAAATCAGTATAATCCAACGGTTGGAAGTTCAGTTGTCGAGGTTTTTATACGCAAGTACGTTTCCTATGCGGGAACAAACTCTTTGTACCAAGCCAAGGAGACCGAGTTCTTCCCGAACTCCGATCGTCCTCAAATTTTTACAGGGTGTAAAATATTTATATTGTCAATACATTCCAAACTTCAGCATGATCCAACGGTTAAAACCTGACTTGTCGTGCAAACAAGGGACCTTGTCTACAACAAGTACCTTTCCTACGCGGACACAAACTCTTCGTACCAATCAGAACGAAAAACCTCCCTAAATCCTATCGACCTGAAAATTTTTACTCAAGCTAGAAGAGTTTCTATTCCCAACACATATCCAAAAATCAGAATGATCCAACGGTGGGAAGGTTTCGCGATAATTTCCAAGAGTCCTAGTTGCAATCTCTTTTCTTGCTCTCCAAGTATTTTCTTCAACTATAAATAGACCCCCCCTCCCATTCATTATATTCATCAACCATCAAGGGTTTTCGTGGTACACACTAAGAAATCCTTATTCTCTCCATCCAAGAAGGCTCGGGTATAATTTTCTCTCTCTTCTTTTATTTATTCGTCAGTTTTATAATTTATATTCTTGTCTGCATAATTTCTATCACTTGATAGCTTTTCAAAACCCTTTTTCAAATTGTTTTTTTTCAAAACTAAAGGCGTATAACAAACCCTAATCCAATTCTAAAATAGTATTATTACTTTCTTACTTTTTCAAAAGTTCGGATTAGCATTATTGTTATACGAAGGAATCAATAATCGCTACATATCCAATCTAACTCATAGATTACGGTGTTATGTGATAAATACTCGATTATGAAAGCACTAGTGCCATCTATACTGGTTTAATCAATAGACTTTGGTATACGACCGTCAACTCGCCTCATATAATATCGAGTATAAGATTCCACATTGAATCAGTTTCGAAAAGCCCAATGTTTTACAAAATCACTTGTTTCATTGCATCTATTATTATCAAACTCTCTTTTTCAAATCACACACACACACACACACTTATTTTTAAAATCATGGGCGAACTAGGAAACACATCGTTTTCATCCCAACCCCAAAATCCCAATTTCTAAGGCAAGTACAAAAAGCTGTAAAGTAATAGCAATAGCATGCAAGAATTGAATTATAACACACGCATATCCTACTCAAGAGACCGAAAGGGCGAATTGGGTGCCTAACACCTTCCCGATTCGTAACTTAATCCCCGAACCTTCGAATCAACTGGTTTCGCATATATGTGTATAAAGAGGATATTTAGTCTATAAATACGTCTCTTTACACAAACCTTTTGTTTGTTTAGTAAAACAAACTGACTCTCTTTTTTTTTCAAAACCGATTTTCAAATCAACAAAACGGAATCGCCGCCCACGAGGACCCCGGGGCGTCGAGAACGCGGGTTCTCATAATTACGTTAATTAGTATTTTCTTAAAAATATATTTAACGAGAATGAGATGAAGGAGAACAAATAATTGATCTTGGTAAACAGGGGCGTAGGTGCATAGCTGCTATAAGGCTAATGGGGCTTAAGCCCAAAATTGATTTAGAATTTTTGTTTTGTAACTATAGGATTATTTTTCCTAACAAGGACTGTTATGTAGATTTTAGAAGTTAATTTGAGGTTGTGTTTGTAATTACTCAACACTTTGGGTGTTGAGATAATAATAATAATAATAATAACAATAATAATAATAATAATAATAATAATAATAATAATTATTATTATTATTATTATTATTAAAAGCGAATTATGAACAACTCACGCGATGCGTGAGCGTATTACATAAAATATAATTGTAAGAATATATTAATTGGATAAAACACAATATCTATTTCATGAAAACAAAATCTAAGAAAATAATTATGTGAAGATTATTAAATTTTGTAAATCAAAAATTAAACCTCATGCAGTAGAAAATAAGTATGGTTTATGATAACCATGACCATCAAAGGTTCAATATTTCCATTAGCTCTTCTCCTTTACAATGAATCAAAATGAGTTTTGATTGCAAAATATATATTGCATACATGGGAAAATTTTAAAAGATCATGACTTTGCTCTCCATTATCACAATCTACATCGAAAGCTATTACAAATTTTCATTACATTAATTTTAGCATAATCAATGAGACAATGATGAAGAATAAATTTCTTATATCTTAGATTTGATAAATTAAATATGTTAATATACTAAAAGAATATATTGAACATTTGAACTCTAAATTTGAGACTGTATATCTCTCAATCTATTTTAAAAGAGCAAAAGGCTAATTTAAGTGCTTTTATAAGTTATCTCCTTAACATCTCCGGTATCTTGCAAAAAAATAAAAAAAAATTGGGAGAAAAAAATGAGAAATATAAAGTAGAAGAGACAAAATTAATAATAAAAAAAGGAGAGGTTTAAGAAAAATAGACTAAAGAAGAAATAAATAAGCGATAAATAATATATGGAACATAGATCATTAAAATCATTATAGAAGATAAGATAGAGGAAGGCACAATTTTGTAGGAGTAAAAGGATTGTATATTAATGGATGGGAGGCTATTTTGTGGGAGTAAAAAGATTGTATGTTAATGGATTGGAGGCTATTTTGTGGGAGTAAAAATATTGTATGTTAATGGATTGGAGGCTATTTTGTGGGAGTAAAAAGATTGTATGTTAATGGAGGAGTAAATTGATTATATATGGATAGGTGAAGAGGAAATAAAGGAAGGGAAAGAGATATAACTAATGGAGTAGATTTAAAGAAAGGTAATTGAACAGGTATATGACCTAAGAAGTATGAAAATTGAAAGAAAAGTGAGTAAATAAAAATAAAAAGCTTTAAATAACTAATTAAAGCAATAATTAATAAATTAAATATAATGCATTGGGATACAAACATCATGAGCACTAATATTGTTATTAAAATAGAGAGATTAGGGAAATAGAAATTAGGCTCGGAAATTAAAGGGGAAAAAGAATACCGTATATACAAATTTGAAAATAAAGGCTTCACAATAAAAATCATTGATTACTATAATTATTTCCCTTTCTCTATATTACTATTATAACTAGGTAGCAACCCGTGCGATGCACGTACGGGCATCTAATAAACTTCATTTACATAATGTGTGGATAATTTATGCAAGAAACCCTTTCACGTCCATAACCCTTTTTTGTATAATGTATTGGACAAACAATTTTATATCATACACATTCTACACTACACCAAAATCACGGATTCGTGACTGCTAAAAACAGTCACAAAAGACCAAAATAGTCACAAATGAGTGTCATAAAAATGACAGTCATAAGAATTTTTGTAACTACCAAAAACAGTCACACAACAATCGCAAATCTCTTTTTAACCCATCTTTTCATAGCAGTCACAAAGACAAATTGAAACTGTTCAGAGAAGTCACAAATTGTGAATTTGTGACTGTCATTGGCAGTCACCAATTTTGAACCTGTGACTGTTATTGGCGACTATCACAAACGATAACAGTAAGTAGCTAAGTAATTAGTACTGCCTTGGATAGTCACAATATAGTCTAAAATTTGTGACTATCCCTAACAGACACAAATATTCGATTTGTGACTATTTTGCCTTTATGACTGTTATTTGCAATCACACAATTGTGACTGCTAATGGCAGTCACAAATTCAGTGAGGTTTAGAGTCACAAAATCAAGTTTTTGGTGTAGTGTACAAATTTGAGTTTCCAAAAGTTTGTAAACTGTAATGTTGATTGAACTGTTAATTCATGCCTCAGGAATAACTACTATTTATGAACATGCATATTGAATAAGAATAGTCTAAATGGGGAAAACATAGAAGAATTATCACAAGGCTTATGAACAATGAATTGAGGGAAAAAGAAAGAAATATATATATAGACATATTCAAATCCAGTTCATATATATCGCCAAAGTAGATTAAAAGCACTATATAGAAATATGAAAGTGTAGCTATATTAATATTCAATGACTTGAACTTTCTTTCTTAGAGACAATACAATCAGTACAGTTGTACCATGTGCACACCTTAAAAATATATTGGAAAATCATGCTCCAAATTTGCCATCAAACTCAAATTCTCATGTTCTATTTACTCGAATAGTACAATAATTACTTAAAGAGGAGTCAACCATCATGTCTTGAAGAACAACACTTTCAACATGATTTTAGAGAAAAACATAGTCCTATGTATGCCTACAAAAAAAATCTCAAGAATGCGAATAGGATATAAGTACGCATGTAGAAAAATACAGTCCAAACAAATTGTCGTGCCTTCAAATATTCAAATGGGGAAATCACGACATGAGAAGGAGAACTTATTTAAATTATGTTAATTTAAAATATCAAATGTATCCACAACCCCATAAACTTATTCTGTAGTAATATTATGAAGTTCCAAATTAGATACAATGAGGAAAAAATAAACAACAAAGTAATACATATCATAATGTAACTGAAAATTGGGATAGAGAAGTCTTCAGAAAGATGTTTTTGAAGGTAGATTATACATTTTTGAAAGAATAATGCTAATTATTTTTTTATTCAAGAACTAACCAAAATAAAAATTTCAAACCTTTAAATTGATTTTTGGGATCTACTTGTAATCAACGGGAAATTTGAATTGAGCTTTTTGTAGAGAATTACAACCTAAATTCGTGGGGGATCTACGTGAAATGATATGCTGCAGGTATTTCTACTTCTGCGTTTCCATCATTGATGCCTTCTACATGCCTCCTTAATACCTTTCCTCTTGTAGCCCTCTTTCATTGCTCTTTTTCACTGTATTTTTCAAGCAATAAAAAATAACATCGTTTCAATGAATTCACCAAAAATATGGGAAAGGAATTGGCATGTTAAAATTATTACACCAAATTGATCTTTTGCCTTCCTTTTCTTCTGGGATCCAGAGGCAAAGAATGTACACCATTAAACATAAGCTTGGGTGTCAAGTGTATTTAAAGAAATATTTATCCCATTATAATGATAAAATTCAAACACGTACATTGTAATCTTCACCTCTTATACTTGCTAATGAGGAAATAATAGCTACAACACCCCATAAACTAAGAGTTCATATTTTTTTTTCAAACATCTGAAATTAAGAATCCAAATTTAAAGATCAATACCTAAATTTTGTTAGGTACTCTACCATTTTTGCCCAAATGTTCGCAAATATCACAAAATTCCAGTAAGCTTTACCATTTTTAGTTTTAAAATATAGGTAAATTTACAGGTATAACAACTCTTAACCAAACAACCAATTCTTCTGTGAACAATTAAAAAAAGTGAAATACACTCAATTTCAGACCATAATGAGAATTGTAGAAACTCTTAACTAAACACTTGCTGAATAAAACTCTTTGAATGTCAAACACATGAAATTTATAAAAAAAAATGGCAAAATAAAAAATTGTGATTTTCGTAATGGAAGCATGGAGTGAAGTGGATAAATACATCATATAACCCATAACATCTCCATAAATGTCATCGTAAAGCAATGTGATATTCATCGTCCAAATATTGAGACTGGGGATTTGTGTTTTGGGAAGTTTTCAACTAGTTTAGGAGCTCTACAATCCTCCAGCTTGCCATATGTTTGGTTCTAAAACCCTAGGCTGTTGTAGAGGGCAAAGAGTATCATAGCAAAATGAAAAATATAGTGGAAAGTAAAAATACCTAGTTATATTAAATATTGGTTTCTTTAACAAAATTGATTTGGTGAAAATAATAACAAACTATTGGTTTTTACCAATTTTAATTTTGGAAAACATATTGCTCTTATCTAGCATGCAATGAAGTAAATAAAACAAGTAACACCAGAATTAACGAGGTATCCTTACTTATGTAGGACTAATCCTCAAAGATATTTTACTATTAATCACAAGATTTTATAGACACAATAATCACAATTACAAACTTACAAACTTGAGTCGCACAAGAAGAGTTGCAATCTCCATATTAGGTGATTGTAGATTACTTCGAATCACTCGAACTCAAACATAACGCATCACACGTCTCGGACTCTCCTCGAACTTTCAAACTCTCAAAGTAAGGTTTGGGATTTGTTTGTTTCTTTTAGAAAGAACTCACAAATTTAGCATGAAATATTAAACTGTATGTGGTAGAAAATATTTGCTTTTCAAAAATATGGAATAAGGATATTTTTCTACAAAGAAAAGCTTATGAAAACAAGGAGCATATCTTGGTTTAAATAGAAAAAATTTCATATCAAAAGGCTATGCAACTTGATGAAATTTTTTCTTAAAATGAGTTGTCAACAATGAACTTTATGCCCTTGGAAAAAAGTATTCAAAGTTGTACAAAACAAATGTTGAAAAAACAACTCAGTAGGTTTTTTGATGTGCGAACCGGTCTAGCATATTTGCATACCGGTCTGCAGCTTAAAACATGTAGGAAAGATGTATTGCGGACCGGTCTCAGAGAAGTCCATACTGGTCCGCAGTTTAAAAATTGATGGAGATCAAATACGCGGACCAGTCTCTCAAATTGTCATATCGGTCCGCAGTTTTAAAAAGGCTAATGTTGTTGATTTTTTCAACTTTAAATTTTTCGAAGATTTTTACCAAAACTTAGTTAATAAATTTTGGTCGATTTTCAACCAAATTAACGCTTAAGATATTATAGGTTTTCACAAAAGTTTTGACATTTTTCCAAGGTGAAAACCAACAAAGATTTGAGTTGAAATTCTAAAATTTGGTTTTAAAAAACAAGGATTTTTGAGTTGAAAATTTAACCACCTAGGATTAAATAATTCTAAGCTCACCAACCCAATGCGAACATAATATGTAGTTTACGGCTTCTAAAGTTTTGAGTTCTTCGTCGAGTGTGACCATGAACATTTTACAAAATGCAAAATGTGTTTTTGTCAAGAGAATAAAGCCAACTAAAAATGAACCTAACACAAAAGGCGTAGCTCTGTAGATGGTGAAAGTAGCATGAATAACGCCGTTGATACTAAGAAACTAAAGAGGATAAATAAATGGAGAATAACTATGGACAAAACCCCAAAGAGGTTCTGATGGAAACAGAAGAGGATAATAATACGAGTGAAAACAAAATGACAGAGCATAAACAGCGTGGAGATGGAAAAATTAATTGACCTATTTATTATGGACTCTTGGCATAAGCAAAAAACTTCCTCCATTTGAGGTTGTTAAAGACCATTACAATGAAATACCTTATAACAAAATAGAAATTCCCCACAAGATATTCACTGTGGCTTGCGTTGGCTTTATACTGATTGTTCAATGAATATATGGAAAAGCGGGGGTTTTCCATAATTGATGAGTAAATTGGAGAGAGGAGAAGACGAATAGAAGAATGCTATAGAATAGATAATAATAATAATAATAATAATAATAATAATAATAATAATAATAATAATAATAATAATAGTTAACAACCTCTGCGATGCACTGTATTAATATAGACTAGTTAACAACCTCTGCGATGCACTGTATTAATATAGACTAGTTAACAACCTCTGCGATACACTAGTGTTTAATAAACATTTAATTTTAGTAGTGTTTGTCTTAATAGCTTTGTCAAAGAATTGGCTTAAGTATGTTGTGTACGGAGAATAAAATATATATTGCCTCCGTTTAAAATTAATTTTGTAACTTTTACTTTGCTATTTTCAAGAAAACATTAATTTCAATCTAATTAATGGTTGATAATACAACTCATTTGTTATGGCAAATTGAAAATAAGACTATTAATTTTAACACGTTTAAAAAAAAAGTATAATGAATGATGTTACTTCTAATATTATAATAATTATTATTATTTTATTATGCATTAAGAATATAAAATATCAATTAATAAGTAATTAATGTTACTACAATTAAGAATATAAGAAAAATAATTAATGAAACTACTTCCTCCGTAATACCATATAGTATAGAAGATTAGAAAGAATATATTACGCAAATGACTCCTAAACTAAGATGCTAGTTTCACTTAAGCCCCTCAACTTTAAAAAGTGCATTTAACTCCTCAAATTATGTATTGACCGAGTTCCACTTTAGTCCTTGCATCCACTTTGGCTATTAAAGTTGACGGAAAATGGTCATGTGCACCATACCCATAAGAGTATTTTGATGCAATTATTACAAATTAAAGCTCCAGTTTTATAGCAATATGAAAAATGAAAGAAATTATAACATAAGTTGAAAAATAAATGAGGCATGTGGTGAGATTAACTCTTATTTTTATTTTAATTTTTTCCATGAATTTTTTTTTCTTTGGAGGCAAAGAATAAAAAAATTATACCAAAAACAAAAAAAGAAGGATGAAAACATGTACTCATAAAAATGAGTATGGGATGGAGTGTATCTCATAATATGCCTTAACTTATGTTTTAACTTTTACACAAATCAATTATTTTTCCTATAATTTTCAATAATGGCTATCAAACGGACTCTAAATATACATATTGCTTCTATACGTACATATATATTGTTTTATTGTTACTTGCTATTTTTTTACTCAGTACTGGCCAAACCCCTACTAAATGTAAATCATCGCTACGCCAATATTGCTAACTATATAAATCAATAAGTTGTCAAACTTTAATATTAAATTTTGTAACTAACTAGTTTTTTATGCTCAGAATTGTAAGTGCCATTCTTCGCCTACAATTTTTGGAGCATTTCGAGTAAAAAAAAGTCCTTTTTTCGTGTCTAGAATTGCACGCCCCTCAGTCTTATTTGTAGAGTCTCAGAGAGATTTTTGAGCGTCGAAGCCGTGTCCGAGAAGCAAGAATTGCAGAGATAAAAATTCAGGTATATATTTTTTTATCCGCTTATATTTTTTTTTATAAGTTCCAGAATTTTAAAAATGATTTTTAAAATTTATTGATCTTAGTGTGTTTCCCTTCAATGTGCTTATGTGCTTTTAATCATTTCCCTTGAATAATTTTTATATCAGTGGCTCTAAAGCTATTGATCCATGTGAACCTATTATCTTTTATTTGATTGGTTAGTTATGTTTGAGTTTTTTTAAAATGGGTTAATACATCTATATTTTTCCTTTGTTTCTCTGTCTTGGGATTGATTGGTTGGTTGAATGAATCATGGCCTTTGATTGTTTAAAGTATATAATTTTTTTCCCATTTGAGCCTAAGAGAAAAAGTAGCAGCACATCACACACACCAAACCCCCGAGCCTTAGTCTTCTTCTCTCTCTTTCTTTCGGTTCTCTCTCTCTAGAAAAATAAAAGAACTCAAGTTCTTGATTAAGTTTTTTCATGTTTTAATCTAAAGAATGTTTTAGATTGATTGATATATTTTTTTCTCATCTTGAGAGAGATTTTTGGTTTAATTTGTGTTCGAATTTTGGGGTTTTTGGCATTAGAGATTCAAGGTTCTTTTGTATAATTTCGGATCTGCTTTGGTGTTGTTCTTGAAATCTGTGTATACTCGGTTGTGCTTGATTTTCTGTGTTGCTCTCGGTAGAGTTGATTCTCGAAATTTTGGCTGTACTTGGTGCTGTGCCTACCCGCTGGTGTGTGATTTTTTTGAACTGCTGTGTATGTTTTTCTGCCGTGTGTACCTGTGAATCTGTGGTTCTGTCGTGATCTGCTCTAGCTGATTTTTCAGATCTATTTTTGTCTATCATTTCTCTTCTAAAATTAGGTACTATCTTTCTAAGAACCATATCTCATTGCTCTTAATTTTTTAGACCTGTTTTGATTATTGGGTATTCAAAATTTGGTTAATTAATTGTTATTTTGAGTTTATCAAATCTGAATATAATTGATTGAAATTTGCCATTAATCTTGATTGAATAATATTGTTTTTGGTAAATAATTGGCTGATTTTATATTTAAAATTTTGGTACTTTGTATATCCGAATTTGCTGCTATTACTCTGTTTTTAGAATCTAATATGTTTAAGTAAGATTGTGAAGAATCTGTTTGTGGGATAAACTGTTTATTTTGGCTGCTTTGTTTATGTATTCAGTTTGAAGCTAGATTACTATCTGTTTAGATATTCTTGTGTATATATACACTGTTCACTTGTGAAAATCTGGTTGTGAGATTTTTGTGGATTCAGTTTATATGAAAATTCTTGATTTTTTTTTGGAAAATTTTTGAAACTAAA
The DNA here is from genome assembly GCA_021464415.1 of Lonicera japonica. NCBI lineage: Eukaryota > Viridiplantae > Streptophyta > Magnoliopsida > Dipsacales > Caprifoliaceae > Lonicera > Lonicera japonica. The sequence goes on from CM038467.1 coordinate 40,479,064, forward strand.
GTTGATCAAATCTGGAACTTATGAAATGTACTTGACTGAGCTTATTGTTGTTCTTGATTCTTGTTGAGGTTATCTCGGAAAGTCTACTGTTATTAGTTTGGTTTGTGAGTTTTGTTGAGTCGGCTTGGTGAGGGAAGTTGTGTACCCTTTGGTGTGTACGGGATGTGCATTAGAGTCATTGTATTCCTTTTGTCCATGTAAACTCTTGTAAAACCTTTTAAAATAGTGGATTTGTTCTGAGGTATGGTGCCTCCGTAGATGTTTCTCTCACGTTGAGAGTTTACCACCTAAAAAATCCTTGTGTTGTGATTGATTGGTTAATTTTCTATTATAGTCCATTAATTGCATCAATATCACAAAGGTTTTCAAAAATCTTGAAAAACTAAATAAGTGTTTCATAAAATTCAGTTTTGATATTTTTTAAAAGTAAACTTATAGTTTATTTTTAATTTTTGGAGAATCCATTGTGGGAATTACAAGAATATACAATTTCATTTAACTTTTTTGTTAGCACTTGGCAACTTAAGATTTCATGAGGCAACACTTGTCTTTATGCTCAAAACAATTTGTCTTTGTGGTCACCACCAGTCGAGAGTCTAAATTTGCCTATGTTTCGAGCCTTTGGAATCTTAGTTCCTTTTTATAGTTGAGATTAAACACAAGCTTATCTTTTGAATCGCTTTTATTAAAAGAAATAAGTATATAAAAAAATTCAATAGGAAGGAAGCGAAAAAGGTTTTTTAGTAAATGGGGTAGCAATGGCTAGTGGGGAATTTCCTGCAATGGGCGAAAACTTGTGTTGGAATTAAATCACTTAAGTCATCATGTCAAATCATCAAGAACTAAATTAAAACAATGATTAAACTGCGTACCTGGATCCATGACAAACAAATGCGGAATGCGAGGATCGATCACAATAATAGCACGGATCGAGCGGGTACGTGGTTTTCCTCAACCAAATCGCCTTAATGTCTTGATGGGAATTTTGGTTCTCTTCCAGATGGGGAGAAGGGAGCCGTAATTTGATTTGGTGTCTTAGGGACCATAACCCTAATATGTACTTTATATATAGTCTAGTTAGGGTTCCCATAAAACTCTAACAAGTCCATATAAGGTATCTACACATTTGGCCCACATTTATTTGAGTAGTCTATGGGCTTAACTAAAAAATAATTAGACCACTAAAAATAAGCCCATTATTTAAATAGCAAATATAATTGAAATATTATAATATGTTGCCCACATAAATTAGAAATATAAATTTTCTAACAATCTCCCACTTGGGCTACATATTATCTTGAAACATATATTTACAGAATTCCTTAAGCGCGCATCCGTATGCTATTTATCCTTAGACTTTCCTTAAACAATCTGGTCTATCTCATGTACAGTAATGAATTACCGCAGCTTTTATCACAGTAAGGTCGTGACTAAACTACGATTATCACCATACTAATACACTTAATAACATAGATCAAATGTGGATGAGTGGCATGGAAATTACATGGAATGTGATCTTAGACATGCCTATTTCCAACTGGCCCAACTTTAATGAGATCAACATTAACCCTCCAAACTTTATGTTAAACCACAATGGAAGGAAATAAAACAAATATTCATAGTTAAGAAGAAAATAAACCATCTTCTTTATTCTGCAGAAAATATGCATCTAAATAAAATAACATCCAGGATACAAACTCCCACTAAACCAGCACTTTATTAGATAACACAAAACCCAAATGAGCAATATACTCATGAAATACCTTATGTGTTAAGCCTTTAGTGAACGGATCCGTAATCATGGAGTTTGTACTTATATGCTCTGTAGACACGACAACTCTGAACTCCCTTTTTAACAACAAAAAACTTTAATATCTATGTGCTTTAGATTTTCGAAAAATTTTTGTTGTTGTCGAATATAGCAAAATCAATTATTGTCACCAAATATCTTTAATGGTCTTTCGACACTATCTACAATTCGCAGCCTAGTGACAAAATTGTGCAGCTATATCCCATCCAAAAATCGAAATCAGAACACCATATGATCTCCATCTGATCTAATTTTCGATACGTAAGTATATAATCTTTTTTTTGTTCTCTTTAAATACCGTATAACCCTTTAATTGGCTGCTTTCCGAAGATATATCATAGGGTTACTTAAATATCTACCAAATATCTTTATTATGAACGCTAAACCCAAATGCGTACATACTTTATGATACATCAGACTCCCTACAACTAATGCATAAGGAATCTTTTGCATCTCTTTCTTTTCAACTTTATTTTGGGGCACTTGTTGTGACATAAATTGTCTCCTTTAACAATAAGAGTATCTCCTGAATGACAATCTTTCATACCAAATCTGGTAAGAATTCTTTCGATATATCTTTTTCGTGAAAACCCTAAGATACCCAACAATAATGTCGATGTATCTGTATTCCTAATACAAAAGAGATATTATCAACATAAAATACCAAGACTACTCCCACTGAACTTATGATATACATAATCATCAACCGGATTTACCTCAAAACCTTACGAGATAATAACTTAATGAAATATGTAATACCATTGACGGAAAACTTCCTTAAGGCCATAGATGAATTTCTTTAATTTAACTTCTTCTTGAGATTGTTGAGTTTGCTATAAAATAGCATCCAGGATGCTATTTTATTTAGATGCATATTTTCTGCAGAATAAAGAAGATGGTTTATTTTCTTCTTAACTCTGAATATTTGTTTTATTTCCTTCTATTGTGGTTTAACATAAAGTTTGGAGGGTTAATGTTGATCTCATTAAAGTTGGGCCAGTTGGAAATAGGCATGTCTAAGATCACATTCCATGTAATTTCCATGCTACTCATCCACATTTGATCTATGTTATTAATTGTATTAGTATGGTGATAATCGTAGTTTAGTCACGACCTTACTGTGATAAAAGCTGCGGTAATTTCATTACTCGTACATGAGATAGACCAGATTGTTTAAGGAGAAGTCTAAGGATAAATAGCATACGGATGCGCGCTTAAGGAGATTATAACCTTTTACGTAAATAAAGGTGTTTTCCAGAAAAAGATGGGGTTAGCAATGGCTAGTGGGGAATTAATTTCTAAAACTTGACCTTGGAGCATTTGGTGGAATAGTCTAACCGCTCCAACCATTGTGTGTGTTTTTTCTAACCCTAATCCAATCTGAATATTTTTTTTACAGATAATATAGAGTCGAGAAAGGACAATATCGGACTAAATTATCTTTACTAATTTTCAAAAATTGCAAATATATATATTTATATAATTATATTTTGTATCAAATGGATCAATATTTAAAATATTTTAAGGATGATTAATTAGAATAATGGCACCAAGTCCAATTGTCTTATTTTATTTTTTTTTTCATTACGAATGTCAAGTAAAATCATTTTTTTCATTAATAGGTATTTTTTCTTGAAAAAACTTCTCAATAAAATTCTTAACATTCTTACAAATATTATACTGTCTCATAAATCTTTAGAAATATAAGTAGAAGATGATGATCACACAAAAAATTACATAAAATTGACAATCTTTTACCACACAAGTTTTATCATATTTTCAGTTGAACTTTACTGAGTTTGAGTTTTTATGTTTATTTCTCATTGAAGGACACCTATTTTTGTACATATATTTCATGACAAATTGTTGAGAGGCAAATCAAAATTGATATTTGTTAATTTTAATATCATAAATTAATATTACGGCCTTCATAAAAATTTGCTCAAATTTTATTTTTTTTGAATATTATGTTTTTTTTGCATATAAAAACTGGGTGCCTCTATTATCACTCCAACAACAAACCATCCAAGCTAACGTTGATTGAAAACGGAGATTGGTTCAGGCAATAATTTGAACACTCAGTAAATCTGTTTGATACATCGCTATTTTCAAGCTTTAATTTTTTGGGGAGGGGGTTTGGGTTTGATATTTACACCATATTTATTGTCACTATTACTCTTTGAACTTTTACTAATATAAAATAAAACTTTATCTTTAGACCATAAAGCAGATGGTAAATTTGCAAAATTTACCATATGACTGTTGCATTAGATAGGTGGAAAGGGTGAATTGGCAACAGTAAGATAAAGGAAGGCTAAATACGCACAAATTGGCATAGTCGATGTTGTGCACATCGTCCAGGCATGGCCGATGTTGAGAACATCAGCTTTGATAATTTTTTTAAATCTCACCCACAGCGATGGGCACAAAATCAGCCATGGACTCTGCATATAGCTGATATTCACTTGTTGACAAACACTTTTCAAAATTGAGCGTTACCAAATGGATCTTTTAACTCTGCCTATATATAAGTTTCAACCCCTCACTATATTTTCACTTCTCATTTCTAATCCTTAAGTTATTTAGTTTTCTCTCATTTATATTATATTTTAAATTTATTTTGTATTTGATAAAATTAGTTATCAATTATTTATTTTTTAGTTTTATTTTTATTATATTTAACATCAGTTTTATTTTTATTATTATACATACGTTTAATTTCCGCATTTGATGAAATTTTGTGATAAATAAAATTTGCAGTATACTAAGGAGAACGTATACCGAACACGACCCATTGGACCCATATGAAATGTGCTTATTATTATCATATATTTTTGGATATTTGCCTAATGTTGTTGATACAATTTCTGGATCAATAGAAGATTGAGTTGACCGCCGTCGTGAAAAACTTGGTCGCAATGGATCATTTGTATCATTATTTCCTTGGGAAGGCCGAGTGGTGTATTGTTTTCCAAAAAACCTTTTCATTGACTTCATCTCCTTCAATAAATGAAAAAATATTTTTGTTACATATTTTGCTTATTAAATGAATTAATATTTACTCTAAATTTATAATAAAAAGAATACAAATAACAATATAAAAAAACTGTAGGTCTTGATAATAAAAAAATAGTTTTTTTTATATAAAAACAATGGTTATTGTAAATGAAAAAAGAGTTGGTATTCCCAAGGAAATTATTAGCTTTTCTAATTTAAAAATAAAATTTTAAGTAAAAAATGTTGGTCGAAAATCAACTCTAGAGGGGGGGGGTGTGAATAGGGTTTATTGAAACTTAATGCAGAATTAAAAAGTTTTCTAAAAATGTTTAAGTAATGCAACTAAGCTAAACAAATATATCAAGGAAAACAAGCAAATCAAACAAACAAACCCAAGATCAAGTAATGATATAACAAGAAAATAAATAGCTTAAGTTAGAAAGATTAAACCGATTGAAGCCCAAGACGTTTTGTTTACGCGGTTCGATTTCCTAAACTATACGTCCGCGCTCGGATAGTCCCCCGAGAATTTTCACTAATTCTGATTTTCTTCCGGGTGAAAATCAAACTCAATACAAATATTGTTATATACACAACACTCACAATGTAGTTATACATACTACACTTCTCACAAGATATGCTCTCTTGCTAATCTATGAGATTTACCTCTCACAATTACTAAACAAGAAATTACCTTCTTGTTATCCTATGAGATTTACCTATTACAATTGAATATAGATTGTTTGGTGAGTCACACCAATGAATAACAACTCTCAAGTTTTTGATAGATACAATTGAAGCTCACACTAGAGTTATCAAGATTGATCAATTAGATATAGCTCAAAGATGAATGATTATAATCAATACTAAAGCTTGAATCTTTGAATGATGAAGATAGATGAAATATGAGTTTGTATAAGTATTCAAGTTGGTCAAAATGTGTTTTAGATAGTGTATATATAGTCTCAAAAGTGATATAGCCGTTTTAGAGGTTTTGTATAAGTTTGGTACCAAAAATGGTAAAACGTCAGATTTTCAACGGCTATATTCTAGGGGATCAGTCAACTAGTGGACCCTTAGTCGACTAAGCAAAGCTGCTTAGTCGATTGATGGGCTCTATCCATCAAGCCAAAATCTCAATATTTACACTTTTGCATATAAGCTTCAAAATCAATTATAATGCTTTGGGGACCTTAAAAATATGTTCCTAAGACACCTATTTCGGAAAAACTCAAAATATGATCATTTGAATTTAATATGAATTTATATGAAAACCGGTTTTTGCAAGAATGATGTTTTCAAAGGAAATTTGATTCAAACTTGATTTTGATCAATCTATGAATGTTATATCAATATGTATGAGCTATATAAATAATCAAATAACAAACTTTACATAAATCCTAAGCACGTACTCACCCAATTTGCGAATTAACGAGTTTTCGAATGTTTCGATTTGTTTCTTCAATTTGATCTTCACTTAAAACTTTTACATTGAAGCTTTTGCATAACTCTTTGATCTTTATTCTCCATGAATTGCATCGATGAAATTGATCTCCATGACTTGTCCAATGCAATGTTGACTTGATCGGATATGGATTGAATGATCCTTGTCACGTGGCATGCTTTCTTCGTAAACTCCATACTTTTCTTGAATTCATAAGATAATGAACTACAAACTTAATTCAATAAATATGTTAAATTACAGATGATTAAGTTATTGTTATTATCAAAATAAGATTAAGACCTACAAGATCAACAAAAAACACTTGGCATTTTAATTAAAAAAATAGTGGGGTTTATTATTAAAAAAACTATTATGTTTTTAATTAAAAAAATAGTTGAGTTCATAATTTTTTTTTAAAAAAAACAACTGGCTTTAAATAAAAAAAATAGTTGTTTAATTTTTAAATAAGAAAATAAGTTGCTTGTTTCTTTAAAAAAAAAGTGTTATCATGAAAAAATAAATGAACAAACCAATAGGATTAATTTAAATTTTACATCATTTTATTTATTTGTTTGGTACACTTTTGTAAGTTTTACATTTACTATAAATGTAAAACTTATATTTACTCTAAAAGTCCAAAAAATCATTTGTATATATATAAACAAACATACATCACTCATATAAATTTTAAAAAAATTTAGCATATATATGTAATACATACATCACTCATATATTTATATCAAACAAATTTATCTATACTAATTGTTATATACAATACAAAATTATAAAAATAAAATTGTACCTTTTTTCTATTACAATATCTTTTCTTCTGGAATTTCTGAATTTTTAATTTTTTGTTTCCTTCAAAGTGGCTGTTTTGGTGGAATTGGATTGTAGAGGAGAAGTGAAGGAATTGGGGTGAAAGAGAGATGGAGAGAAATGGTGGGGTTTAAATGATGGAGTTGAGTTTTTGACTGTTGGGATGTAGCCGTTGGTGCCGTCAATGGTAGTTATAGCCGATGCACAATGCTTCATCTGTGACTTATACCACGGCCGATGCACTCTGCATCGTTTGTGAGCCCAATGCCATGGCCGATATTCATTCCATCAGCTATGGTAAATTTTCCCATTTAGCCTTCCACTCCGCTGTAGAATTAGTTCAAGCAATTGGCTAAATTAGCCTACCATTTCCCCCATCTGTTGCAGATAGTCTTACTACCATCTCCTTTCACCTTTTTATTCAATAATTAAAAAAAACTAACTATTACACAATAATTTGATTAACTTAATTAATTAAGTTTTAACCAAAGCAAAAAAATATGTCATTACACTTCCCCACCTCCATTCCCAAGCTCAAACGAGAGAACACGTTTTCTCCCTCACCTTCCATCCTTACCACAAAAAAATACATATTGAATAAGAAAAACACATATAATATTACTTTGTTTACTTTAATCCTTAGTTAATGAATATTACAAAAACAAAGTTAAAATAGTTCTAAAAAAACAAAGCTAAACAGGGTTTTGGTTTTGAACCCAACAATTACTCGGTTAAACACAGACGAATTTTATGTGTTGCACCCTTTTGCATTGGGCCGAGGATATCTCTTAGAATTGGACAGTAGTCTCTTGCACTGTTCATCTTTCAGTTGCCCAATGTAAGCCGTGTCCCCTTTAAACAATTCGTCCAAATTGGACCGAGGCACACGAATCTCACTCATTATATTTGGGCCGAATAAGACCTAGAAATGATGATGATAAACTGACGATAGTAATGGTGAGCTAAAGAGAGAAGAATAGAAGGGGGGAGCGGGAAGGCGTAATGGTGATTTTTTTTTTACCAAACAATATAATTATGTTTTAAGGAAGTTTTAAAGTAAGGGTAGTAAGGCAGAATATTTGTGATAAATAACTAAAAATAGGGGGCGTAAGGCATAAGCATTGTTAGTGACAATAAATGGAGTGAAAATATAATCTTTCTTAAATTATACATTACCCTAGAATGAAATATATTGATATATATATTTTTAAAATTTTTGATGAAATTTGTCAAAAAATTAATTTTGTATAATAAGTACTACAAACTTAATCCGCATAGGTCAGACTCTGTATCTATATATATAGAGCATTTCTCTTAAGAACCGTTCTTAAGTTAACTAACTTAAGGACCATCATTTTTGAGGGGGTAAATGGCTAAATTTTTTCATGAAACTTGGTGGAGATTATCTTTATATTGAGTAGATCATCTTCACCAAATTTCATAACAAAAATTAATCGGGAAGTGGGTTAATTGAAAAATTGATATATATTCGCATTTTTGGACGATGAAATTTTTGATTTTTAGTTAACCCATTTCCCATTTGATTTTTTTGATAAAATTTGATGAAGATGATCTAATCGTTATAGAGATTATTCTCACCAAATTACATGAAAAAATTAACATATTTACTTCTTGAAGTGGACGGTCCTAAAGTTAGTTATCTTAAGGACGGTCCTTAAGAAAAGAGAATTGTATATATATATATAATATAAGCTAATGACATTCACATATAATATCAATATAAAATAAGTTAAATCAATTCACTAATCACACATATCAAATAGAAGAATTCAATATTTATCAATAAATTAAGAGTAAATATCAGAAATGGTCACCAAACTATTAAGAAATTTTAAAAATGATCACTCAACTAAGATTGGTTCCATTCAGCCCATTAATACAATAGTTGGTTCCATTTTGGTCACTCCGTTAAAAAATTCCATTAGCTACTAACAGAAGCATTCACATGAATAACTGGAGGAGGGCAATTTCGTCAAATCTAACAAAAATACCATCCTTACCATCTCTGGCACCTCCTCTGTCCGGCGACTCTCTCCTCTTCCTTCTCTTTCTCTGCCGACCACCATCACCATCATTGTCTATGTCACGTCTTCCTCTGCCTAAACCTTTCTTCTCCCTCTTATCACACACACACACACGGACATAGCAATGCAAGAAACAAGCACAACGACCATCCCAAAAAAACAGAGAAAGAGCTTAGCGTTGAAAGGAAAAAATTCCAAAACAAACAGGGAGAGAGAGAGAGCTCGGTGTTTAGTTTAACACCAACCAAATTCAAGAAAAAACAGAGAGAGAGTTCAGCGTGGAAAGGAAAAAAATTCCAAAAAAAACAAAGAAATAGCTCGATGTTTAGTTTAACACCAACCAAATTCAAGAAAAAACGGAGAGATCATCATAAAAGGGAAATGGAGAATTTAGGTTGGGATAGTGAGATTGGATTGAAAGGGGATTTGGGTTTCTTTTGGAGTGAGGAATTGGGTTTGACGGATACTTAAAAATTCGAATCGATACTTACTAGGCAAGTTTCGGGGAGGAAAATTCGAATGGAGAGGGAAGTGTGGGGATTGATGTGGATGTCCTTGGTAGTTACTCCGTTGGTGAATGAAGGAATAACAGCGGCAATGGATTCCTTTGGCCAAGAAATGACACCAAATGTATTGCTCTTATTCTGTAAACGGTGCTCGAGAGATAGAGAAGGGTTTGACAAAATTGCCCTCCTCATATTGATCATGTGAGTGCTTCTGTTAGTGGCTAACGGAATATTTTAACTGAGTGGCTAAAATGGAACCAATTATTGTATTAATGGGCTGAATGGAACCAATCTTAATTGGGTGACCACTTTTAAAGTTTCTTAATAGTTTGGTGACCATTTCTGATATTTACTCATAAATTAATATAAGAATCTACTCCATCCGTCCCAAATTGCTAGTCCCTTTTGGGAAATACAACTTATTAAGGACCTAACATCATCATTGCACTTTTTTACTTAATTTACATTGACTTTCTCTTTTTACCATTTTCTTTATTCAAAACTTTAACTTGAAAAGTGAAAGTACAAAATGGCAAAATAGGTATGTATTTATCTTTTATAGAAAATGGACATTTATTTTGTGACATCCAAAAAAGGAAAGAGGGACTAGCAATTTTAGACGGAGGGAGTAACATTTATTAATAAATCAATAAACAAATATAAGAATCCAATATTTATCAATAAATTAACAAACAAATATAAGAATCCAATATTTATCAATAAATTAATAAAGCCCTTTTTTTTGGCAACCGCTATTTACACACCAACAATTACTTGGTTTTACTCCATATTTTATTCGCTCGATAATAAGTGAATAAATATATATTATTCGTTCAATGATAAGCGAATAAGTGCATATTTTATTCTTTCGATGATAAGTGAATAAATATATGTTATTCGCTCAATGATAAATGAATAAGTGCATGTTACTCGCTCAATAACAAGTGAGTAAGGCATTGAAATTTTTAATCGTGTGTCATCAAGCAAGTAAAATGCACTTACTCACTTGTCATCGAGTAATGAACATATACTTATTTATTTGGTATTGAGCAAATAAAAAATAGAATGTTACTAAATATTTTTTAGTGTGTTAATAGCTGCGACCTTTTTCTTTTTCTTTTTTTTTTGGGTTATTTTCACTCCATCTCCCTCCTCTCTCAAACTCAGAAACGATCCCTAATACTAATAAGCTTGAACCCTAATCTGCTCAAACCCACCCAGTGCAGAGCAAGCCGCCTCTCTCTTGAGCTAGGGTTTCACTTCTGACGGTGAAGAGTACTAGATTTGAGAGTAGTGGTGCGTAAGGTTGTTGCTTTTGTTTTTGAAACCGGAAGTTGGTCTCATTGGTTCTTGAAATATGTTAGGTAGTTTGTATCTCTAGTGTTTATCGGTTTAAATTGACTCAGTTTCTTGCGTAAAAAAAAATAAAAAATCTGCTCAAACCCACCCAGTGCAGAGCAAGCCGCCTCTCTCTCGAGCTAGGGTTTCACTTCTGAAGGTATAGCTTACCTAGTCTGCTGAAACTCGCCCCTCTCTCTTTTTTTTTTGGCTTCAAATAGTGTATACGCTGTCGAAGGGTGAACCTTTTGCTGTTAATGTAAATAATTTCCTTGAATTTCCGTTTTTGTTTGTTTTTATGTACTTGTAGAATTAATGGGGTCAATTAAGAGGAAATCAGTAGAAGACCCAGCTGAGGATTCGTCCACTCCTCCGCTTAAACAACACAAGGATGATAATGGTTTAATGGTTGTTGATGAACAAGTAGCTTGTGTACACGATGTATCGTATCCGGAGGGATACGTTCCTCGCTCTTGGAATTCGTCTGCGGTTCAAGAAAACTCTAAACCAGCAAAGGAATTTGCTTTTACTCTCGACCCGTTTCAATTGGAGGCTATCAAGTGCCTTGATGCTGGTGAATCTGTCATGGTAAAGTTTCTTGTTTAATCATATGTTTTATTTGTTTTTGATGTTTGAACTAGGATATGTCGATATTTGGGGATATTTTGTAGTTGCAGCCTTGTAATTGATTGAAATTTATTTAGGATTATATATATGGTTAAATTGCAAGAAAGCGTCAAGAATGAAATTTTATGGGTAGCAAGTACCCTCCCTGTATTAATCACTTAGTTAAAATTTCCATCTTATTTTAAGAAAACAAGAAAATTCTGTCGTATCATAGTCAATGGTCAAGAATAAAACTTGTTTTTTGTCTTGAGATTTGGTCTATCAATTATGTCCAAAAGGAAATGTGATTCTGGCAAGTAATATTTAAGGCTGTGTTTGGTTTGTTGAAGATTCAATGTAGTGGAAACTGTTTATAGTGTAAAGATTTTTTCGTGCAAATGAAATGCTCCATCAACTGCTCTACTTTCTGGTGTGCAGCCGATTTGCATCAAAATGTGAAAAATAGTGTAAATTAAATCAGTTTTTTCATCTACCATGCCACTCAAACATAGTCTTACATTGTCCCTATAAACTAACCTTCCCCAGCCTTACAACCTTTGTGACAAAGCAACTGCAGATAAGGGGAGTATTTGCTACTTTTCATTAGTTTAGCGGGTTATTGAAAACTTCAGGGGGATATTTGCAACCACTGTAATAGCTTGGGGGTGTCTTGCTATTTGCCGTCATAAATTGCATGATTTGTGTGTTTGTATTTGTTATTAGTATTCCGAGTAAAAATCATGCCGTACATATGAGTAAAAGATTAATTTTGATAAAATTAAATTTTGAATATATTGATAGGTATCAGCTCATACATCAGCAGGGAAAACTGTTGTAGCATCATATGCAATTGCCATGTCACTTGCAAATAAGCAACGTGTAATATACACTTCACCTATAAAGGCACTCAGCAACCAAAAATACAGAGAGTTTAAAGCGGAGTTCGAGGATGTCGGTTTGATGACCGGAGATGTCACAATTGAGCCCAATGCTTCTCTTTTGGTAGGTCTTATATTATTTATTTTTTGTAATGCATTTTTGGCTCCAATGTTTTATAAGCCTGCAATTTATTTTAGGTGATGACTACAGAAATTTGGCGAAGTATGCAGTACAAAGGATCAGAAATTATAAGGGAGGTGGCTTGGATTATATTTGACGAGGTTCATTACATGCGAGATAGAGAAAGAGGAGTGGTATGGGAAGAGAGCATAGTTATGGCCCCAAAGAACTCTCGATTTGTGTTCCTCTCTGCTACGGTTCCCAATGCAAAAGAGTTTGCTGATTGGGTTGCAAAGGTGATCTCAAATTGCTTAATTTTTTTTATTAATTTTTTTTTTGCTTATGACCATCTAAAGAAATTATAGATTCTTCTACTTTGACTTTTGTACTTTTTAAGGAAACACCAATTTTCAACCTAATCAATGGTCAAGATTGCAACTCATTTTCTATTGTGAGATTTGGTACATTGATTATGCTTTGAAAAGGAAAGGGAACTATCAATTTGAGACATCCCAAAAAGGAAAGTGAGACTATCTTTTTGAGATAGAGGGAGTATTGTATTTAGTGTAAATTTATACTATCATTTGTGTTGGAACTTTTAGCAGGTAGTATAGGTCGGGTGGAGGATAGAGAGAGGGCTAAGTTAAAATGAAGTAAAACTTGACCCAAATGGCATAGGAGAGTGTCTATTTGCCCAGTTTAGAGGGGGGTGTGAAGTTCCCCATGGTTTTTCTTTTGGCTTTATAATTTTCATTTTCTCAATCTCGGTGTATGTTGGTGGACATCTTGTCCTCTCTCAGTTTGTACTTCTTTGATAATTTAATAATATTTGGTTTCCTATAAAAAAATAAAAAATGGGGGCAGTTTCCCCTACTCCTTGCCCATGGTGGGGTGATTAGAGTGTACACTGGTAGCCCATTTGGAACTTATGTTCTGTAAAGATTTGAGGGTTCTTGCATTCATGGTGGAAATTTTAATATGTAGAATCTATTGTAGAGCTTATTTTATTTTAAATTAATCAAAACGTAGAATCGAAATATGCGAAATTTGGAGTATTGTATTCACAAAGAAACAACAACGGTACTAGAGAGGATATCCATCATGTGGACAGTTCATTGTGTCTAGAATATAAAATCATTTATCCTCTTACCAATTATGAGCACATCCTTTGATTTTATATTCTTTTCCTTAAACTGATATCTTTGGATTTCATTGCAAGCTGCCTTGGTTGTTTTTTGATTTCCGTAAGATTCTCAACAAAATCAACTTGTTAAGTCCTAAGAATCAGCTTTCTTTGTATCAAAAAAGGAATAAGTTTTCTGGACTTTTGATATCTTTTTATTGGTTCAAGAGGTCAAATTTAAGTTTGAAAGAGTTTTAGGCTTTTAGCTTTTTCCATTATGAGTTGTATTTTCAACAAGAATTATTTCTAGGATAGCAATTTCAATGGCCCTTTGGTATGTCATAGATGCTTTGATAGAGCTCAAAAATGCACATAATGCGCCAAGATGGTGTTAAAAAATGTTAATCGTCTTTGAAACAATTAGTCTTTCTCAAGGCAATCAACTTTCCATAGATTTGAATTACAGAGGAGGTTAATGAAAAATAGGCTCAAATGATTTTGTAAGGCCAAAAAATAGGCAGAGTTGAATCAATGTTTTAAAAAACGCTCGACTCGTACGAGTTGACTCGCGAGTCGAGGCGAGGTGAACGGGTAGTGAGTCGAGGCTTACAAGTTAGGTGATATTTTAGATACTTACGAGTTATTTCATTGAGGCGGACGAGTCAACTCGGTTACGAGTTGACTCGTAAGAGGCGTACGAGTCAAGCCCTAAACGAATGAAACCTTCCCTCCCGAAAAAACGAGGAACTCCATCCCATTCTCTCTACGCCGCTGCTGCTCTTCTCTCTCGGTGGTAGTGGGTGGAGTCGGTGGTGGCAGATTAGGGTTGCTCGATCTCTTTTTCTCCCGTTTCCGTTCTTCTCCCATTCCCATTTTTCTCCCGTTCTTCTCTTCTCAGTCGGTGGCAGAAGGTAATATTTTCCTTTTGACTGGTTCCTTTTTCTTTGACTGGCTTGATATAATGCTTATTTTATAATTATTTTAGTATTTATTTAATTTAATGAATTTATTTAGTATTTATTTAATTTAATGCCTATTTTATATAGTTAATTTATTAGTTTTTTACTCATTTAACTAATTTATTTTATACAATGCCTAAGTAAATTAAAAAACAGTGAATATTTAGATTACAAAAAACTGTGAATATTTAAATTAAAAAAACAGTGAATATTTAGATTACAAAAATTAGTGAATATTTAAATTAAAAAAGTATTGAATATTTAGATTAAAAAAAACAGTGAATAATATTATTCTTAATTTTTTTTTATTACTATGCTATTCATTATCCGAATTGCTTACGCTATTACGCAATTTATGAGCGTTACGCAATTTTTATTAAAACCATTGGACACGAATGATTCAATATTTCAATTTGATTAGGCGAAGTTTATTGCGCTACTTATTTTGTACTTGTCATGACTTTTTATTTGAAGACACTTGTTTTGTGGTGTTTGATGATGAATCATGGGATGACTTTGATGTTTTTATTTTAGTTTTTGTTGAACTTTTAGTATTATTAATTATTATTGTTGAACTTTGAGTTGGTTTATTATTTTGTAATTTTTTATAATTTTTTTTTTTTAAAAAACTGAGGCTTACGCCTCGTTCCACCTCGAGGCGTACGCCTCGCCTCATTTGAATAGAACGCCTCGAATACGCCTCTCGTATTTTAAAACATTGAGTTGAATCAATCAACATCTCAAAATAAGAACCACATATAAAGAGAGCGCCCAATCCATATCCTTTTTCCGGGACAATTCGTCAGATGCAAGAGACTCCTCAAAGAAGGCGGTAAGGGTACTGCGTTATTACATTATCAACCCTCTTATTATTTGAGAAAATTCCATACTTTCGAATAATTTGTGTTGAAGGAACACTCAATAGGAGATATAGGAAAAGATTAGGCCTAGCAAAGATTATTAAAAGATTAATAAGTTGATTCAACTCTATATAAGCCAATATAGTTCCACATCTTTAGTTTGTGTTATTTAAGTCCACTTTCAGAATTCAAAATATTCCTTGAAACTTGCAAGACTAAATGACACCTGAATAAACCTATATAACACAACAACCTAACCTAAGGTTATATAAGACTTTGCTTAACCTAAAATTGGGCCAGTAAGTGAATGTAATAATATGAGACTAGACTACTATATTGAAATTAATTCTATTGACTTCAACATGTTATCTGGAGAACTGTACTGGCTTAAATATGATGATATTAATATTATTCTAAGAATGCAGGTTCATCGGCAACCGTGTCATATCGTTTATACTGATTATCGACCAACACCCCTTCAGCATTATATCTTCCCATCTGGAGGCGATGGTCTATACTTGGTGGTGGACGAAAAGGGAAAATTTCGAGAGGATAGCTTTCAGAAAGCTTTGAATGCTCTTGTCCCTGCTAGTGAAGGGGCAAGGAAAAGAGATAACGGGAAATGGCAGAAGGGTGTGGTGGTTGGTAGAGCTAGTGAAGAAAGTGATATATTTAAGATGGTGAAGATGATTATTCAGCGTCAATACGATCCTGTTATAATTTTCAGCTTCAGCAAAAGGGAATGTGAGCTTCTAGCAATGCAGGTACAATTTCCGCTTGTTTTCTACGGGTAAATACTATATATACTTATTTAGTATTTGAAATAAGTTGGAAAATGATTGAAAACACTAATAATTTTTATGAGAAGTTTGAAAAAAAGAAAAGTGATTTGGGAAATGCTCTATTACTTTTTAGGTTTTCCATGGAATAAAATTCTTTGGGTAGTGGGTAAGAAAAAATTCAATGGAAAAGAAGAAAAAGATGGAGAACATCTCACCAAATCACTCATCTTTTTTTTTCCAACATAATTATAAAATCAGTAAATTTTTCAATCAGTTCCATCTTTTTATCAAACAAACCCTAGAAGTTGCCCTTTTGGTGGAAGATTGTATTGTTCACTCTTCTTATCTGAAGTTGTTCTTTTTGGCCATTTATGTATCGATAGTTGTAACCTGTGCCAAAGGCACTACCAACCCTTAAAACCATCTTCCATCAATCTCAACCGTCCACTCTTTTATCCCTTTTACGCTTTTAAGATTACAAAACCATTCCCCCTTATTATATGGATTGTCGGGCTTCTTTGACTTTGCCCCCTTGTTATTGATTTGAAATTAGACTCACCCCAATGTTTACGCCTTGCATGCGGAGGAGTCTTAAAGCATTATGTAAAAGTAGGTGAAATGTTGCATTTTCTTTTAACATAATCCTTTGTCTCAACCCCCCATTTTTACGTGATTCTTTGAGATTAGCCGCATGTTTGTGTGTTTTTTTTAGTTTTGCAAAAAGGGGGAAGAGGGGGGGGGGGGTGTAATTCTAATTTCTCATATAAATGGGGAAAAGTAAAAAAAAATAAAAAAAACCCTATAGTTATTTACTCCTTACTTATCCCCTTTACTTTGGCAAGAATAGCATCTTTTTAATGCCTTCATATGGTTCTCTGTCATTAATCCATGGGCTGTCTGTTTGTTTCTGTAGATGGCAAAAATGGATCTCAATGAGGATGATGAGAAAGTGAACATAGAACAAATTTTTTGGAGTGCAATGGACATATTATCAGATGATGATAAAAAGTTACCTCAGGCAAGTCGATATTCCTATTTTGTTCAATGTGTTTACATGTAATTGTCTTAAAATATAATTTTTAGAAGGATAAGAGCCTTTTCTAAAGATATCTTGGTTGCTGAGTGGGTTTTTGCACTTTTATGATATAATCTATTTTGAGGGAAAATGATTTATATTTTCTTCCCCACCTGACAACAATATTAATTTATGTTTCATGTTTTGTCAATTCCCAGGTTTCAAATATGCTGCCCCTTTTGAAACGTGGAATCGGTGTACATCATTCCGGCTTGCTTCCCATATTGAAGGAAGTAATTGAGATACTATTTCAAGAGGGACTCATCAAGGTTGGGAAGAACAAATTCTATAGATCCATTATGCAATATCTATATTTCAAATGGTCCGTTTTATAAAAAGTTGGAAAATGATTGAAAACATATACCCATTTCTGTAACAAGTTGAAAAAAAAGATGAGTGATTTGGTAAGGTGTTCTGCACATTTTTCTTGTTTTCCATGGAAAAGTTTCTTACTCACCATCCGAAGAATTTTATTCCATGGAAAACCCAGAAAGTAAATGAATATTTCACCAAATCACTCATCTCTTTTCCAAACTCCGCATAAAAATTGCTAGTGTTTTGAATAATTTACCGACATTTTATTTATTTATTTTAATCAGACGCACCAAAAAAGTTGCCATTTCACTATATTTATGCTTCATATTCTTTTGCTTCCTTTTTCCTCTTTATAAAGCACATGCACGTTCATCTTTTTTCTTTTATTTCCCGTTTTATCCTTTTGCAGATCTCTTACCTGTGCTTCCTTTGATGTTTCTATGATGTTTGCTTTGAAATTTTTTACTTTTTTTTTTTGTCATATTGAAACATTCTTCTTTAGTGTTTGTTTGCTACAGAGACATTCAGCATAGGCTTGAATATGCCTGCAAAAACTGTTGTATTCTCAAATGTTCGTAAATTTGATGGAGATAAATTTAGATGGTTATCTAGTGGAGAGTATATACAGATGAGTGGTCGTGCTGGTCGTCGTGGAATTGATGAACGTGGGATTTGTATCCTTATGGTGGATGAGAAGCTAGAACCTTCTACAGCTAAGATGATGCTCAAGGGTAGTGCTGATTGTTTGAATAGGTATGCTTTTGATCTTTATCTACATAACCTTTTATAGTTAATTATGTTGATTGAGTTAGCTAGTTCATTTGAATGCTTCATTTATAAGTAGGGTGTGTTTGGTTGGCAAAGTTTTCCACTGAAAACTTGGAAAATATGTACTGTTCCATCTTTTGGTAGTGTTTGACTGCCTAATTTTCTTTGCAGTTCCAATTTCATCTAATTCCATGCTAAAAGTAAATAATGCATAATTTTAGGAACTTGAATTTTTATCTTCCCATGTGGAAAATAAATTCTAGGTAACGTGGAAAGGAGTCAAATTCGTCGTGGCTTCGCTGTGGGCTTCCAACACCAATTCCTTAAAAATTATAGAGTGGAAGCCATCAAGAACAAATGGGGAGCTTTAATTTCTGAATAGGGTTCCATTGTATGATCTGCTTTAGGGGTGTGATGATTACTATGGATTTTGGCTGTATAGTTTTCTTTTTCTTATGCTCTATGTATGGATGGTGGACACCTTGTCCCCTATCCGTTTGTACCTTTCTGATTTCTTAAAAAAATTCTGATTCTTATAAAAAAAAGGCTCCAGTTCAGAAAACTTCAATTATAGGTATCTCAGTTGATGCGTGTTTTTCTGAATTATATTTAATGATGGCTCTTGTTCTATTGAATTCCAGTGCCTTCCATTTAAGCTACAACATGCTCTTGAATCAAATGCGATGCGAAGATGGTGATCCCGAGAATTTGCTTCGAAACTCGTTCTATCAATTCCAAGCTGACCGAGCTATACCTGATCTCAAGGTTAGTTCCACTTGCTTGGTTTGCTAAATTTAACTCTCTCTCTCTCTAACCATTTAATTAATTATGGCAGAGACAAGCAAAACAGCTTGAAGAGGAGAGGGATTCGATTGTAATTGAAGAAGAAGATAGCCTAGAGAATTACTATTCTCTCATAGAGCAATATAAAAGCTTGAAGAAGGACGTTCGTGATATCGTTCTTTCTCCAAGGTATTGCTTACCATTCTTGCAGCCTGGCAGGCTTGTATGCATCAAGTGCAAAAGGAGTGATATTGATGAAAATTCTGCTGATTCTTTCTCCATCGAGGACCAGGTTACTTGGGGAGTAATTATTAATTTCGAAAGGGTCAAAGGTCTTTCTGAAGGTGATAGTTTTACTATTTGACATCTGTGTTTTTCTCCAATTTTGTTTGAAGAAACACGAAAAGTGCAAAAATGGGGTACTAGATATGGTACCGATACTTGCCAGTACATAAATAAGCGAATAACCAAGTTAATGTACTAAGAAGCTTATGAGCTCATATACAAGCGAATTTACTAAGAAGCATGGACATCTCATAGGAGGAGGCATATTTGTATTGGATACGTATCGGCTACCGATACTCTCCAAGATACTCTTGGATACTTACTTTTACGTATCGATAATTAATAGGCAAATATTTAAGTACTAGGATATGCTTGGATACATATATGATTCTACGTATGTGTAATTTAATGAATAAACATACTCAATCGATATTTCTTGAAGTCTTGCAAACATGTGGATCACAAACATTAGATATTGAGTTACAACTTTTAGCATGCTAGTGCAGTGTAATCAACATAAAGATTATATGAAGACAAAGGTAGGGCTAGAAACATTATAATTGATGAGTGGCTCGATATTCAATAATATTTTGAAGTTTAATTACTAATTTGCTTGATATTGATATAATGATTATTTGTTTTAATTATGTGCATGTATAAGAATATATAAGAAACCCAAGGGGTTGCCACCGGTAAGGGCGAACTTGGACTGTGTGGGTAGGCGCACGGTCTCAGGTTCGATTCCCCGCTGCGTGAAACCTTTCTTGGGCCACTGGGGCGTCTCCCGGTCGAGCAACCAGGGCCTCATGGGATTAGTGGTGGGGGGGGGCCCGATACCCATGGTTATCAAAAAAAAAGAAAAATAATATATAAGATGTGTAAGTGCACCCCTAATGTATCATATCCTCCTACTTTTCTCAAAAAAGCCGTGTCAGTGTATTCATATCCGAATCCTGTATCTGTGCTTCAGAGCTAATTTATTAACACTTTGTGTTTGCATTTTTTTATTTGGGTTGTTTGTGTATTATCGTACTTCAATGTTAATTTAAATTACACTTGTATATAATATAACACATAATACTCCCTCAGTCTCAGCTTGATGGTCTCACTCGACGATGGTACTTTTTAAGGGAATACTAATTTCATCCTAATCAATGGTCAAGAATACACCTTATATTCTGTTAAAAATTTGGTACATTGATTATGTCCCGAAAAGGAATTGGTACTATCAATTTGAGACATCCCGAAAAAGTGGAACTATTAATTTGAGACGGAAGGAGTATACTGTATACGAACCCTATTTTATTATAACTTCATATCTCCGGAACGTAATGTATTGGATTCCGCTATCTGAATGTGTGCAAACATTAGGTTTAATTTAGTTCTTAAACTTGCTAATATAATTTTTATGATCCAGATGATGCAAATAAAAAACCAGAGACGCAAACTATACGGTGGATGTTCTTACAAGATGTGCAGTTCATAGGAATGAAGTTGCGAAGAAAATAAATTACGATTGTGCCATTTGAAGGAACCTGGAGAACCTGTTGTTGTTTCTGTTCCTGTATCTCAGGTAAAAGTCCCTCATTTATTGTTCACAAAATCTTCTATCCTGAGCTATAATTAAAATCTGAGAAAGTCCAATGCTCCCATCAATTTTTTTGTTTGTTTTTACCTTTTAATGCTGAATGGAAGGCTATTCAGCATTAAGACTTAAGAGGTAAAGAAGATGTTTTCTTCCTCTTAATCAGTTGGATTAAGTTCAACATATCAGCATTAAGGGCCCTCTGTCTTGTGCTGAATTGTTAATTTAATTTAATGAACTTTGATATTTTCATTCCAATGGTGCTCCTATTCTTTCTATTCATTAGTTATTGATTTATATTTAATAACAAGGGTAAAATTGCAAAATGCAATCTATTCAGCATTAGAGCCAAATAAAGCAAAACACATTTTTCCAGAGGTTCTGTTCCGCATTCAGTGTTCAGCATTCAGAGGCTAGAAACACAAGACTATATAATTGGAAGCGTTTCTGTTTACAAAAGTAGTTTATATAATAAACTTGCTAATTTCCGCAATGTAACATTGGGTGTCGTAAAAACAGAAAATTTGCTGAAATTTCTGTTAATACAATTGGTTAATGATTCTACAAATCAAGAAATTAACCTGTATAATTTATCCATATGAACAGATTGATAGTTTAAGCAGTGTCCGTTTGGTAATAGCAAGGATCTTTTGCCATTGGAAGCTCGAGAAAATACCATTAAGAAAGTCTCAGAGGTTCTATCTAGATTTTCTAAAGAAGGGATGCCTCTGTTAGATCCTGAAGAAGATATGAAGGTTGGATTCCACAATTTTCACACATTTTCTTTTAATGATTCTTTTAGTTTTTTTTTTTAAAATAATATTTTTTATTTAAATTCTTCAGATCCAAAGTACCTCGTACAGAAAAGCCGTTCGTCGAATAGAGGCTTTAGAGAACCTGTTTGAGAAGCATGAAATCGCCAAATCTCCTCTATTGAGCAAAAGCTTAAAGTTCTGCACAAGAAGAAAGAACTCAAGGCCAAAATTAAAGCGATTAAGCGAGCCATGAAAATGACGACGGTATTAGCCCTAAAAGATGAACTTAAAGCGAGGAAAAGGTTCTCAGGAGACTAGGGTAAGAAAACATCCGTGTTTTAATTTCTATTTTGTAATGTATGATGGGTTTCCCTTGCTTTCCTTTTGAGTCCAACTTTCCTTTACAGATGTCAAATTAAGAGTTCCTTTCCTTTTGGGACATAAAAATGTATCAAAATCTAACAACAAAATAAATTGTAATAGTCGACCATTGATTTGATTGCAACATCTAGTACATAAATCAAAGTAGGAGTCTTAATTTGAGATGGAGGGAGTACCATGAAGTCCTATTCAGAATCTTATCATCATGCTCGACAAAATACTGAAATTTTAGAATTCAACTTCTCATTGAAAAGAAATTCTTTTGTAGATATGTGACGAGTGATGATGTTGTGGAGTTGAAAGGGAAAGTAGCTTTGCGAAATCAGTAGTGCAGATGAGTTGACTTTGACGGAGCTAGTATTTAGCGGGGGTCTTGAAGGAGATTAAGGTAGAAGAGATGATATCACTTCTTTCTTGTTTAGTGTGGCAAGAGAAGCTTCAAGATGCTCAGAAGCCCAGGGATGAACTTGCTTTGCTGTTTACGCAATTGCAAGATACTGCTCGCAGGGTAGCCAAAGTACAACTCGAATGCAAGTACCAATTTCTCTCTCTCTCTCTCTGTCTACAATTTCAACTCCTATGATAAAAAAATTGGGTACTCTGGGAGTATGATGTGCCACTATCTATATTTGCTCCAGCACTCCATGTAGGATGGTTGGTCCCAGAAAAATGTTGTCCCTATAGCCAGGAACATGTGGGGCCCTGAGTAGGTGGTAATCATTGGACCTGTGTAGCGCTGGAGGTGTAAACAGAGTGAATTCTATCCGTTATCTATATCCTTTTTAAAGGAACTATCCAAATCCTTGTCCATATTCTGTCGAATTATAAGCTCAATTGTTCGTATCTGCGTCCATATTCCTTCGAATGATAAGCTTGGAGTCGGATAATATCTGCATCCGTTTGCCTTTCTATTATACACATGTTGCCCTATTTTTGGATTAATCTCATATGGTGATCTGCCTTGGCTACGGCTTATCACATGTAGGATACCTTCATATCCGTTCCGTTCGGTTTTTTTAAAAAGCTATCCAAATCCTCTTTCAAATGTCGATTGGATAAATATCAGCACAATTGAACTCAAATGCAGAAAGGATTGGGATATCCAAATTTCTGTTTACGCCCTCTCTAGAGCAATGTTATACTCTCAGAGAAACCCATATATTACTCTGAGTTGAGTGGATATGTTCAATTATCACAATAAATATTGCAAACTTGGAAGATAAATCGAGATTTTTTTTTTGTTTTCATTGATAGGTTCAAATTGATGTGGAGAGAGATTTGTGAGCTCTTTCGACCCGACATAATGGAGGCTGTGTACGCGTGGGCAAAAGGGTCAAAATTCTACGAGATAATGGAGATAACGCAGGTATTCGAAGGGAGCTTGATAAGGCCATAAGGAGACTTGAGGAAGTACTTCAACAGCTAATACAAGCAAGCTGCAAAATCCATTGGGAAACCGAGCTCGAAGCCAAGTTTGAAGATGCGGTTTCCAAGATCAAGAGGGATATTGTCTTTGCAGCTCTCTTTATGTGTAGTTTGTTTCTATGGAGAAGAATTTAACTACCAAAACCAATTTGACCGATCAGTGATCAGATGATGATGATCATGGGATGATTGAGTTGCGACCAAAAGGGACGGTGGAGATTGGTCGAGACAACAGGTGTTTGTGATACGTGATACAATGTCATATATTGGCCTATACAAACTCTTCTTGAAGAAAAAAGGTGAGAATTGAGATATGGATTAAAGTAGCAGCAATCATTTCTAGAATAAGGCTTATTTTTCAATTGTGTATGCCTTGATTTTGTGGAAGTATAGGTATATTTATGCAAGTAGTGCAATGGTTGTGTAATGAAACATTAGTTGTTTATCACATTCTCTGCTATGTCGAAACTACAAAATTTTTTGATCATTGTAATTGTAGTCGTATAATAGTTCAATGGAATCTACGGTGTTAGAATCTAAGTGGTGGGTGTTCATCGGAACGGAATAACCCACGAACTGAACCTAACCTACTGATGATTGTGGGTTAGGTTGGTTTGAGGTTTATTCTTATTGATAGGTTGGTTTTGGTTCCGAAGATCAAATAACTGATTTTTCGGTTTGGTTCTCGTTTGATCATTAACCCAGCTAAATCCAACGAGAGTCAAACTGAATTATGTAATTTAGATAAATATTGCAGATGATATATAATTACATGTATTAGCCCCGCATTATCAAGAAAATTATCTCTTTTAAGGAGAGTCGAGTCTTTTTGAGAGGGAAATGAACGTGTATTTCAATGAAATTTGATAGAAACAATTCACAAGTCTAGTTCCATCAAAATATTCATTGTAGAAGTGAGTGAATGAAATGATTATCTAAAATTTTAAAAACGTTTTCCTCACACATTTATATATACATGTATTGTAACACATTTTTGCTAGTATGGGCCATATATGGCTGTGTCTAGAGTGCCGTAGGCTTTTCATATGGATCTCTATTTACCTTGTTGTGTGTGGCTTGTGCAATGTTTTTTTACCGTCTTGTAAGCTCATTTGCAGTGCAGGTTTTGTTTGTCTTATCCATTTGAATGATGTCCAGTGTCCATTACCGCATCTTTGTAAGCACATTTTTATGGCCAGTGTTTGTACAACAATTGTAAAGCTTTTCAAGCTAGATGTCGTTTTCGTTGCCATTTGGTTCCCAGGGTTTATGTTTCGGTAAAATTGCGAATACTTAAAGCCAAGTACTCCCTAATCGTACATTTTGGAAGTAAATATCAACCATTTGTTTGTCTGGAGGTTTTTAGCCTTCGTCAGATGTTTTTGTTCGCCATAGCATCAATGAAGTTCAATCTTTGCTTCATCAAGTCTGCTTTCTCACTACTTATTTAATTCGGTTTTTGTTTGCCCTAGCATCAATGAAGTTCAAATAGCTAAATACATACTGACATAATTACGAATCTACTTGGATTGGAGCAAGATTTAGTTGAAAATGAAAATGTTTATGTCCAGTTTCAGTACCTTGGAATTTGAATTACAAACAATTCCATCACCAAACACATCTTAGGAATTCTTTCCTACACCCAAAGGAGCAATAGATGAAGATTCACTTATAAACTTCATTACATTTCTCCACTTCAAATACAAATTTTCTAAATATATAAAAAGGGAAATGATAACACAGTTATTACACAGCTGAATACAATGCTCTCTAGGTTCCCTCTGGCTAACACAAACTCGTCAACTTATTTCCACCTCTTCAAAGAACTTGGATAATTAAAGATGACCCAAAAAATAAAAATTTATAATAAATTTTAGGAAACAAAAAAAAGGGGGAAGAGATGAGATCCAAATAAAGGCAAATCACTATATTTGTGTAGGTTTAGGTTTATCAATATTTCAGGCATCTTCGGATTTCTGGTCTCCCGGAGTTCGCGAGCCAACCCCACACACCGCCAGAGCTCTGCCTCTGTTTTGCGTTCAAGGCCGCTTGTTCGGAAGCAGCCTTTGGCGCTGGAGGATTCAAGTTCTTTCTGTAAAGTCTCCATTGTTTGTAGCTTCTGTCGTAGCTCCCGCAACATCAACCTGTCGGTTTAGATGGTAAATTGTTAGATGAGTTAGTTTCCTTCCCATTATAGTGTAAGTGTGAAAAATGGGATATTAGTATTATTACTTGTAAATAAACACAAAAACAAAGGATATAACGTGAAACTCTGTGCCCTAAAAAGTAAAATGAAAAGGAATATTAACAGAAAAACACGGATTCATCATTGGGCAAAACAACCGAAATCTCCATGAATTTCTGGATTATTGTTCCAAGTTATCAATGTCAAATTCGCCAAGTCTGTCTTTGGAAACTTTCTGGAGCTTTTAAATAATGTATTGTTTCCTATTTTTCTGAAACCAAAACCATACATGCCAAAAGTTTCCAATTTCCTATCAAAAAAAAAAGAAAAGAAGCTCAAATGCTGAAAAATTGGTTGAAAGTTGAAACCGTGTTTTGTACCAGGCTTTAGAGCTTGGGTTAAAATCGGTTCAAGGAATGTTTCAAAACCCAGCAAGGTGAGAGAAGCAAGTCTTGCGAGAGGCTTAGGGTGGCTGAAATGAAGGCTTGAACCACGTCAAGGACCAGTCCAAAACCTACAAGGGGCAGTTTCAAATCCCTCTAAGGATTATAAGGGAGGGTCTATTACTCTATTATCATTTCCTACTAAAATTCTCGTCGTTGAATAGAGTTTTTGGGAAAAAAGAAGACCAATATTTTCAGTAACTAGAATGCAGTGAAATGACCAGCCAAAGAGAGTAAAGGCCTAACATGTTTATGATAGACGACCATAAATGTTTAAACATGTAATAAAAAGGTCCTAATTAGACTAAAAAAATCAATATAATTAACAGAGAATAAAATGAAAAATATCATAACTAGAGGTAATAATCTATAGATACCTCTAGTTGAAACATCTGGACTGTTCAGTAGCAAGTTGACCACGTACAGACTGAGTTCCTGCAATGTCAGTAAAGTATCATTGATTAGAATTAACTTTAAGAGACCAATTTTTTAACTCAAATGAGAATATATAGGTTCTGCAAACTCCACATGCCTCAAATCTCAATTGATCATTACCCAAAGAAAGCTTTAAAATTAATCTATGGTCAAACTTCTACTTCTATTGGTCAAACTTCTTCACTTCGGCGAACATTTATTATTCTTTCTTTATTTCATTATGACGGGAGAAAAAACTAATAACTAAACCATACCATAATTGGACCTCAAATCTTGCAAATACTCTCTATTTTTCAAGGGAAAGAAACAACTACATAAAGGTGCCCATTCTAAGGTAATAAAGGTCTTCTACCTAGTTTTACAGTAAAATTTCATCTGCCTCTAATCCTCTATGAAGTCAAAAACACTAAAGTTGAAGTAAAACAACTTTTTTTCTGGATTTGTTATGTGGTTGTCTTGTCTCCCTCTTTAAAACTCCAAACAAATTCAAGCTGAAATTAACCATTTGTGACTACATAAACTCTGTTCATTGTTTTTTCCCTTGTCTATAATAAGCCCATAAACCCTCCCAGAATATATTATCAGTCAACTAAAACTATTATCACGCTTGATGCGTGCATAATGCTGGGTAATTCTCAGCAATATCTGGATTTTTAATACAATTTCAGTCGTGTGATAGTTTTGGTTGGGTGGGTAAGACATGCACCTCTATTGTAAAGCTCAAGGGTTCAAATCCCATTTGAAATTGTATTTTTCTCTGTCAATTATACGAAGGGTAATTTGGTAATTTCAAGTGCACACAAAAAATAACCACACAACTCCCCCTCACGCTTAATATAATAGATACAATTATAAGTCATGTGATAGAGTTTGGTTGGGTGGTTAAGACATGCATTTTATTGTAAAGGTCAAGGTTCAAATCCGTTTGGACTTGTATTTTTCCCTGAGTTGGTAATTTCAGGTGCACCCCAAAATCGCAGCCATCCTATGCTTAATATGATAGATAAGTTTGCATACCTTGTAAAGCTCTGTATTGCGAGATTCTGCATCTGTTAACTCTTGCTTTAGCTGGAGAGCCTGTATCTTCTCCTTGGTGACTGAGGCCTCTAATTCTTCCTTTTCTGCTTTAAGGGCTATTAAAAGATGTTCGCTGGGTTCTTCGACTTTGTTTATCTGCACGATACTCTAATATATGTAAGCATGATGAATTATTTTTATATTCTTGACAAGAATTTTCTTATAACAAATAAATTCAAGAATAAAACATATATTTGAGGGGATTACAAGCAAATCATTTTTCATTATGTAAAAAATTCATGTACCAAGTTATAGTAAAATAAGTTTTTATCTTGATTATTGATTAGATAAATATTAGTTCTTTCTTATAAAATTTGACTATGACACAACTCTTAATTTGGGTGGGAGTAATAATCCTGCACGACTCAAGAATATTCACTTATTCATACTAGAACATGTTGCACACTTGATGCGTGTGCAATACTGTACTAGGGTAATTCTCAACACTTTTAACTATTTTTCAAATAATTTTGAGACAATGTGATCATGTTTGATCTAGTGGTTATGTTGCACATACTTACAGTAAAGGTCAACAGTTCAAATCCCACTGGGACTATTATTTATTTTTCTAAAATAATGAAGGGTAATTTCTTAGTTTCAAGAATGAACCAAAAATGCTCCACTCACATAATATATATTCATAGATAGATATTTATCATACTTAAAAGGCTGAAGGAAAAATAATAATGTACTTCAATGAATTTTAAAAATTATAACACGGTGATGCCTTTCTTCCTTAATTTCCTTCTTTGACGCATTTGAAAGTTTTTGAAGATATTGTTGCAACTCCAGAAATCATCTATATCACTGTAGTTTGCTAATTCTTAATTTCAACAATATACTGATTCTGTTTGACAAAGATATCTTTATCTGATCGGATGTATATATGACCAATATTATGGGAATTCACATAAGCAGTAGGGTACATTACCTTTGGCTCTAAATCACCATTGTCCATAACGATTTCCCTTATTTTTCCCTCTTGGCCAGCTTCAAATTCAGACTCCACATCTCTGGTGGCATTTGTAGCATTATGCACAGCTGAAACACTATCAGGCACAGGAGTCTCCGTAGTCTTTGATTGCAAAGTCGATTTGTGGCTCGGCTTAAGTACGTTGACCTAAATAGCCATATTCTACATTATTTTGGAAAGCAATAAAACACAAGAATCTGTGCTATATAACAAGCAAAAGATATTACTCTCAACCTCGTTGCTGTACCGCCCATTGTATCCTCCAAAGGAAACCAGCATATCTTCACCACTGTAAGAGCTGAGAACCAAACTTAAACCCTGTAATATAAGGAAGTTGATATTTTGTTACTGTTGGAAATCATATTTTTAATTTATTTATTACTATTAGGATATTACGTATCTTTTTGTACTTCCCAAAAATAAAAGATTTTTATAGAGTTAGCCTTTTCCCATCTTTATATATTTTGATTTGATTGATCACAATTCCAATGGAAAAACCCCAAAACCCTTTTCCTCGTGGAACATCAATTTTGGGTTCAAACATGTTGGAGTGGCTCCCCACTCTTGTCCTAGTTATCAGAGTGACATGTTTTTGTTTTGAACGATATGCTACATTCACCCTCTTGTATGCTAGCGATGATAATTTCTTGTAGACATGACGTTCCATACAGAGTTTTGTTTAAACGATGCAATCATGCAAATATTTCAGCTGCGCAAGTTACCTCACTAGCAAGAGGAACACGTCCTTGAACGGTTGATACAACCGACCAGACCAGCGTAGTCATGTGAGGACAAATGTTTCTGATACACCTCAATAAAATTGAAAAGAGTAATTAGCAACAAATCACAAAAAGTTAACTGTACAGCAATCAAAAGGTGCACACAAACCCTAGCTCTAGTGTAGTCTCTTCATTTGCCCTTTTTTCTGCGTGTGGATGGGAAGGGGGTTGATGAGGGTTTCTGCCCAATGTGAGTCTGTCCATTCTAAATAGATAACAATTAAACAGTAAACTGCGCCAAATACTAAAAACTAATTAACTAATGGCTATTTGACCATAGCAGCTTCTAAAGACATTCCAAATTCGAAGAATAAAACTCGCCTCTGATCTGCAATTCTTGGGCAACATATATAGTGGAGGGCATCGGAAGATCAACAGAAAACTTTCAGGATAGGTAAATTATAAATTCATAAGAAAATCATGCGAAAAATATAAAACAAATAGCGAGCGGACTAGCTTAGTGGTAAGGCACCTACCTGAATTCAGGAGAGGTCTTAAGTTCGAGTCTCATCCGGGTGGAGGGGGATTTTCGTTATTAGTGTATTAAAGGGAACATAATAGACTCCTTTCAAAAAAAGAAAAAAGAAGAAAGAAAAAAAAAAAAACGAATATAAAACTAATGGTTAAAGAATCACTAGTTGGGTGCAATGGTAAAAAGTTGCAATTCTAGAGACAAAGACCGCATACCACCCATCCCCGACCCACACCTCAGCCCACACAACATCCCAAAAAGGAGATATCTTACAGAGTCATATCTTAATGTTGAATTCTGAAAAACACATCCCACTCTTATTGTCACCACCCACCAACAAGGAACCAATTTCCCCAACTGTCACACACCAGCATGACCAGCCCGTGGACTATGTATCTCACCCTGTTGTGCAGGTCTTGACCATTCCATCTACACAATCAGAAAGCATGACAAAAATAAATATAAATCCAACTATATATAAAAAAAACATCAAGTGTTGTTTATCTCACAGTTTGCAGATCAAGGACATGCAGTCATTGAAGCAAGTTGCATGTGAACCCCCTCCAAAGATAAGAAGGTAACGTTCAGCGTGTACTGCAGCAGCATGATCAGACCTTGGAGAAGGCGGCAACCCCCTAAAATACAATGAATATGAAGAGGAAGTAGGACAGACAATAGGGCTAAAGAAGATTATTATACTAATGAAATGGACATGTGGAGTAAGATAAGTCAACATAATCATATTTTATATATAACTATGCATATACATGTAAGTTATAGTTTTTATTTTTGTAATGTTTTTCGTTGTCATTCTTATGGTTGCTAGTAATTATTATTTTGATGGTTGTTAATTTCCATATACTACATGCTGGGCATTAGAAAAGTAGGGAAAATTTATCCCTCAATGTACAAACAGCGATACTTTTTCTAGTATTATATATACAAATAAAATGATATTTATGTATCCTAACTGCAATCTCAGACATCTCAAATATGAACGCTGCTGTTCAAGTGAGTTAAAATACATAAAAAAAAGAAAAAAAGAACAATATCTTACACTGCATCTATTTCATCCCAGGTTAAGGTTTCTAAGTCAGAATATGAAGATCATTAAGAGAGATCTTTTGCATCTCTCCCACCAAATAAAACTAGCTGTCAACAAGGGTCACTGATTGGCCTCCACGTGAGACCTGAAAATTCATAAATGTAAGAGACATTTTCAGAATAAGTACAGCATGCAAATTTATTCTTTATGGTGAAGTATGGCAAAATAAAAGCACATTAATTATGTCAACTAGAGCAGTGACAACTTATTTGGAGATTCTTTAAATAACATCAGAACTTAAACTCAATTTAAGTAACTGCAGGATCTTGACAAAACTCAGTAACGTAAAACTAACGGCAAGGACATCAAGGATATGATGAGATCCTTCCAAAAGAGAGAAACAAACAAATACAAATTCAAATGAATCCCAATATCTAACATTTAAATGCTTGAGAATCATACAGAAACAAGTAAGTTTATCTTACTTGCCAGGAAGAAACAGAGTATGTTAAGTCCAAAAGTCATAAAATATTCACAGAACTCTTGTTTTAGAACAAAGAAAGCATTTTATTTTCGTATAATTCAAAATCTAAGTGATCCTCTGCTCGCTGTAAAAGAAAAGGAAAATAATGTTACAAAGAAAAGAAAATTTACCGGTGGCTTTCCATAAGTTTTCAAGGTGGACCAAGTTAACGTTTGCAGATCAAACACCTTCACTGTCACAAGACAAATATAAAATTATGAAATAAGGTATGGAGTAGCAGAAAAACAGCCAGGAAAGATAAATGAATAAGGTTTTAAAGTTCCAAGCAACATATTAAGAATCCCCACCAGTAGTTCCACGAGAAACATAGAATGACAATCCAAATACGATGTAGCCATGTAGGATAATGGCACAATGCTAGGAAACATAAGAGTTTTGTTGGTTAGAATTGCCATGGGTTTTGATTTGGCCTGGTAATTAGGCAAGTCCGGCTGGGTTGGTGGGCTGGTAGCAAAAGTGGGTTGGAGGGGTTTGGGCAGCCCATTGACCTTATGGGTCTTTTCTTGGGCCACAAAACAAACTCTTTTACCATGAATAAATTTTCTAGTGTCGCCATATTTGGCTTTTATGCTTTAAGTTTCCCTATACCCAAATGTAAATTTCCTTTTGGTCTATGCCAGGGGTGTCCGGGCCAGCTTTCGCACACCTTGACTAATCTCCTTCATGGAGGGTGCCAACCGCTGGTCACCAGAGATTTTGCATCTACCGGGACTCGACCTGGGGAGCTCCCAGTCGAGCCCGGTTTTCTGAACCCAGGGTGGCTAGCCACTCGGCCACTCTGTTGCGAGCCCGGTTTTGAAGACAAACTTTTGATGAAAAATAGAGAAGAAACCCCTAACAGGGACATGAGCATTTTTTCCAACTATTAATAACTAAGTGAGATCTTAATTCATATTCACTTTTACGCAGAGAAGGTACAGACCAGAAAGTCCAACAAATGCGTATAAATGTATGATTCTTACAAAGAAAGAAACTAGATTAAATCACAAATCCAACTTTCAATAAACTTTGATAATTCATAAACCCTGATACAGGAACCTAAAGTAGAGCCCAACACACAAAGAAAAGTTTGAAAAACTTTTTGAAGAAAGCACAGACCATATGATTGAACAAAGGTTTCCAATCTTGTATAGGTCCATGTCCTGAACTATGTATGAGAAATAGATTGCGGGAAAATGCCTCTCGGTCCTGATAATGAGTGTTTGTGTGTGAGTGTGTGTGAGAGAGAGAGAGAGAGAGGTCAGAGCAAGGAGAGAGATTGTCATCGGAAAATGGAACAGATCATTGCAAGAATCTTGTGCCTTTGGAGAAAGAAAGGTAGAGACAACACCTTGAGAAAAATACAGAGAGGAAGCAAAAGGGGGTTGAAGTGGATTTTCGGGCAACAAAAGAACATAAATTTGGCCTATCTTCTGGACTTTTGAGTTCCCAAAATAGAATAACAGTGATCCAAGGGACAGTTTTTACAAGGGTTTTCAGGGTCAAATTAAATAAAAAAATGGAAAATATTGTTTGCTTGCTTCATCCATTTCTTTCAGTATTACTAAGTCTTGTAACTGAAATTTTATGTAGCAAATTTAATCCCATGTGAAACGAGTTTAAGTGCATTTAAGCGATATGTATCAGACCTTGCATAGTTTCTGAAGGATCCTTTGTATGTCCAGCGATTGAAAGAAGTTTATTTCCTCCCCAAGGTATCTACAGAAACCAAAATGATACAATCATGTGATATTAAAAAAACTACTCGTAAGAATTGCAACGAGACAAATCATATCAAGATATAATCTGCAAGGGCATACATCTATAACTGGAATTTCAATACAATAACTAAAGTAAAGAAGAAAGTCATCCACATACTAACCAAAGAATGACCAGCGCAAGGAGGAGGTACTGTTACAGGTGATGCTGATTCCCCAGCTTTAACTTCAACCTTGGACCACGTCCAACTTCTCAAATCAAGAACCTGCATTGATTCCCAGATTAAACAATAGAAGCTCTGTGTGTGTGTGTGTGTGTGTGTGTGTGCATGCATCTCTTGAAACTTAGATGAGAAACTTAAAATTCGGGAAATATGATAATACATTCCTTACTAATAATGCAGATTAAATGAACAAGACGGAAAACGTAAGATGAAAACAGAGGGGGAACGGAGACTAGAGGATTAAATATTAAATAGTATTACTAAATCAACAAGAATACTATTCAAAATTCTTCAGGTACCAGCTCGAACAATTAAACTATATCATCCATAAGAAGATATTCTTGTGTTCCACAAATTTAAAGCATTGAGATATACAAAAATTGTAAGTATAGAAGTACTCATGGCAACTTGGCAATAAACCTTGTGCACGTGTATAAATGCATCTGTGCAGAAAATCTGCATACCTGAAGGTCACTTAGGTAACGCCCATTGTGGTTTCCACCAAATACATACATTTTATCATCAATAACTGCTGCTCCATGCTGCAAAATTTGACAAAATCTTGTTCAGAAAGGGGAAGGAAAAAAAATCATACATATTCTGAAAAAACAAACTCAAGCAAACCTCATATCGGGCTTTTGGGCGTGAACCAGACACTGGGGGTGCAACCCATTGATCATAGACTTCAATTGAACCAATGCCGGTTTCCACTACAACATCCTTATCCTCAGTTATGTTCCCATTTTCAGTGGGAATAGTCTTCGTTTCAGGAACAGTGTTTCCATTCTCATTGACCAACTCCACTTTTGGGATATGCTATAGCACACAAAAAAAACAAATTGCTTAAGGACAAAAAAATTCAGGTGACAGCGAAATAATGCAGAACAAAAGCAGCATCATGGCTACTGCATCATATCAACAGAAAAGAAAAGGGTTTTTTTGACTCCATACCCTGTTCTTAATGCGAAAATAGAAATAACACCACCCCCCCTGTTTTCATAATTGTTAGATTTTGCCCCATATGCGGGAGAATCTCAAAGAAAGAATTACATAAAAATGGGGGTAATGTCTAATTTTTTGAATTTAATGTCATAATCCTTTGATGACTTAACCCTTGTTTCTATGTAATTCTTGGACATTCCGTGCATGTAGGTTTAAAATTTAACATTTATGGAAACAAGGTGGTAAGTGTAACTTCACATATAAAATGGGGGAATGTGTACGATGTATGAACCATGTATGTAAATTACCCCACATATATAACAAATAAACCTAGAAGCTCATGCACTTAAAGGAAGTATTGTCAGACATGATAAGATGCTTTCAAATACAAGAATAAGAAAGATATCAAACAACAGTCTGCTACAAAAAGAAATACTCCATGTTCTGAAATAGAATTCCCATTCAAAAGTGAAACTGGTAAAGAAATTTTTTATAAGTTGTAAATATTGTATTAGGAAAGTAGATAATTTAGGAATCCTAATTAGTAGTAGTTTCCTTATCTGTGTAGGAGTCTCATGTATATAAGTGGGTAATCTTCTCTTTAATAATATGAATATAATTTCTCTTCTTCTCATAGACAACATGGTATCAGAGGTTAGGGTTTTGTTTTGCTAGTTACGGCAGGTTAGGGTTTTGTTTTGCTAGTTACGCAGACTAGGGTTTGCCGAGCTTCCAACTTCGAATTTCGTCATGCATATTTGATCTCACCTCCCACATAGGGAGTTGCGCCAATACACCGTCTACCACTCGCCCAAAATCCGGCGTCGAACTGCCCAGCGCGTGGCCCTCACAGCGCCGCCTTTTGTTTCCGACGCAGTCTCACGCGCCGGCGCGTGGAGGCGCGTGGCGACTCCGTTCAATCTCCGGCCACTCTCGTCTGGCTCGTCTCAGTTAGTACAGCACGTCTATGTGCTTGGTTTGGCTCAGTTCGTCTTTCTTCGGTGCAGATCTGAGTTTGGTTCGGTTTAGAGCCTTCGTGGTAACAATTCGATGACTTGGTACAATTCGGTTTTGCTTCTATTTGTGGTCGTACTGCTTATACTTCATATTGTGACCTATTTATTGGTTTGCTCTGAGATTTGTGTGGCTTGATTTCTACGTTCGGCGTGTCCAAAGAATTCGGTACGTTTCGTCTCTCGTTTACTATTATTCACTGCCTCGTTTATGGTTAGTACGCTGTTTTGTGACTCATTTTGTTCATAATAATTGTGGTCCTCGCTATAAAATTATTTAAATATGTCAGAGCAGAAGGCGGCAGTTGTTTCTGATGTAGTTTCTGTAAATGTCAAAAATTACTGAGCATAAACTTAATGGCTCCAATTATCTTGATTGGAGTAAAACCATTCGAATTTATTTGCGTAGTATCGATAAAGATGATCACATGATAGTGATCCACCTTCAGATAATTTGAGACAGACGTGGCTAAGGAGGATGCCCGGTTATTCTTACAAATTCGAAATTCGATTGATAGTACTGTGATTAGTTTGATTAACCATTGTGAATTGGTTAAGGAGTTAATGGATTATTTGGATTTTTTATACTCTGGGAAAGGGAATATTTCTCGTATTTATGATGTGTGCAAAGCCTTTTACCGTACAGAAAAACAGGACAGGTCCATTATGAGTTACTTTATGGATTTTAAGAAAACGTATGAAGAACTTAATATGCTATTGCCGTATAGCTCTGATGTCAAAGTTCAGCAGAGTCAGAGAGAGAGATGGCTATCATGAGTTTTTTAGCTGGTCTCCGCCGAAATTTGAAACTGCTAAGACCAGATTCTCTCTAGTCCTGAGATTTCTTCCTTAACAGGAAGTGTATAGCAGAGTTCTTCGCACGAGGGGTTTCTCCAGTTCAGAATCACTTGTTCCGTTCAATAGTGCTCTGGTTAGTAAAAATAATGAGTCTGAACTTGGGCGGTTACATATCGGGGAGGCAATCAAGGAGGAGGATCGAACAGTAACCAATTTTAATACTCGCGCACATGATTCGGGAGCGAGTGTGACTCGGGGACAAGGCTCCAGGGATTGTATGTCATTACTGTCATAATCCAGGCATTTAAAGCGGGATTGTAGGAGCTTCGTAACAGGACTCAGAGAGCTCACTCAGCCACATGGCATCTACCACTGATATAGCTGAAAACTCAGTCCTTATCCCTGCAGATGAGTTGCAAGTACTCTTAGTATCAAGACTCTCTAAAGTCTTCATCCCACTCCAGTCACCTCTGTCACTGCAATTGCTAATTCAGGTAAACCAAATACATGCCTTGTTTCCTCATCATCCAAATGGGTCATTGATTCTGGTGCTACAGATCATATGACAGGTAATAACTTCTAGCCTCTTTTCTACCTTTCAGTCACATATATCCCCTCGTGTGTTACTTTAGCAGATGGAACATCTTCTTCCGTTCTGGGATCTGAACAATCCCCAACCCCTGTGCTTCCCTTATCATCTGTTCTCCATTTCCTCAATTGTCCTTTATCTAATTTCTGTAAGCCAGCTTACTACTCGTAAACTTAATTGTTGCATCTCATTCTTTCCTGATTATTGCTTGTTTCAGGATCTTATGACGAAGAAGATTATTGGTAAAGGAAATGAATCGCGGCGTCATCAACATTGGACACATCGATACCTAAATCTTGCATGTTCGGGTGTCACATCTGCTTTCAAGGCTCATTGTAGGCTCCGGTCTTCTCTTCCTCTGCTTAAGGAGTTGTGTCCTCAGTTTAATAAGGTGTCCTCATTAGATTGTGAGTCGTGTCATTTGCCAACATCACCGTAGTAGTCTTAGTCCGAGAGTAATAAGAGAGCGAGTGCTCGTTTGAATTAGTTCACTCTGATGTTGGGGTCCATGTCCTGTTATGTCAAAAACTGGGTTCAAGTATTTTGTTACTTTTGAGATTTAATTCTCTCGTACACTTGGTTATATTTAATGAAAAGTCGTTTGAATTGTTTCTCTCATTTTTGTGCGTTTTGTGCTGAAATTAAAACTCAATTTGTACTTCTGTCATATATTGCGCAGTGATAATGCCAAAGAATATTTATCTTCATCTTTTCAGACTTACATGATTCAGAACGGTATCCTTCATCAAACTTCTTGTGTTGATACTCCATCCAAAATGGAGTGGCAGAAGAACGAGAACAGACATCTTCTTGAAACTGCAAGAGCCCTATTATTCCAATGAATGTTCCAAAACCATTTTGGGCTGATGCAGTTTCCACAGCATGCTTTCTCATTAATCGAATGCCCTCATCTGTTCTTTGGTGAGACTCCTTACAGTGTTCTCTTTCCAAATAAACATTGTTTCTATTGAACCAGAATATTTGGTAGTATTTGCTTTGTTCGAGATGTCGTCCACAGGTTACTAAGTTAGATCCAAGTCATTGAAGTGTGTTTTTCTTGGGTATTCTCGTCTTCAGAAAGGATACAGATGTTATTGCCCTAGTTTGAACAAGTACCTTGTTTCAGTGATGTTACCTTCATGGAAGAAACACCATATTTTCCTTCTTCCACTTCCAACAGTCAGGGGGGGAGGATGATGATTGTTAGTCTATACGATCACGTTCCTGAACCGTTGCTGAACCAGCGCAGTCAGACCTCCCATCCATCAAGTCTACTCCAGACGCGGCCTG
Source organism: Lonicera japonica (assembly GCA_021464415.1). NCBI lineage: Eukaryota > Viridiplantae > Streptophyta > Magnoliopsida > Dipsacales > Caprifoliaceae > Lonicera > Lonicera japonica. The sequence goes on from CM038467.1 coordinate 40,517,230, forward strand.
CTGATTCATGTCCTCCACCAGCTTCTTCTTCATCATCAGATTCCGTGACGAGTAATGATCTTCCTATTGCTTTACGCAAAGGTAAACGCCAGTGTACTTATCCTGTTTGTCTTGTGTCTTTATGATACCTATCCATTCGTCTTATTCATTCATTGCATCTCTTGATTCTATTCTGTTCCTAAAATGTTAATGAGGCTATATCACATCCTGGATGGCGTAATGCAATGATAGAGGAAAATGGATGCTTTAGAAAGAATGGTACATGGGGACTTGGTCACTTTACCTGCAGGGAAACAGGCTATCGGATGCAAATGGGTGTTTACCGTCAAGGTTAATCCTGATGGGTCTGTCTTGCTCGTTTAAAGCCGCCGTCGTTGCTAAGGGTTTATGCTCAGACATATGGCGTTGATTATTCTGATACTTTTTCTCCTGTTGCAAAACTAACATCTGTCAGGCTGTTTATATCTTTGGCAGCAATCATCATTGGCCTCTGCATCAGCTAGACATATAAGAATGTTTCTTCATGGTGATCTTCAGGAGGAGGTCTATATGGAGCAACCTCCTGGTTTGTTGTCAGGGGGAGTATGGAAAGTCTTGTCATCTTCGTAATCTTTGTAATGGCTTGAAACAAGTCCTGTGCTGGTTTGGGAAAATTTAGTAGGCTATGGAGACGTTTGCATGGCGAAAAGTAATGTTGACGTCTAGGTGTTCTACACAAACAATTGAAGCAGGCATCATTTGTGTTGGTTGTGTACGTAGATGACATTGTATTACTGGGAGTGATACGATGGGAGAATCTTTCTTTAAGTCCTTTTCCTGCTCAGTTTCATACAAAGGACTTAGGGATGCTAAAATATTTTTGGGGGTGTCAAAGTCACAAGGAGTAAAAAGGGTATTTTTCTATCTCAGAGGAAATATGTTCTTGACTTATTAGCTGAGACAGGGAAATTGGGGGCAAAGCCGTGTATTACTCTCCGATGATTCCTAATGTACAGTTGACAAAAGATGGCCACTATTTGAGGATCCTGAGAAATATAGAAGATTGGTGGGGAAGTTTAATATCTTACAGTGACTCGCCCGGATATTGCGTATTCTGTCAGTGTGATGAGCCAGTTTATGTCGTCCCCAACAATTCATCATTGGGAAGTGTTAGAACAAATTTTGTGTTACCTAAAAGGAGCACCTGGACGTGGTATCTTATACGCCAATCATGGACACACTCGTATTGAAGTTTTTCAGATGCAGATTGGGCAGAATCCAAAGGTGGATAGAAAGTCCACATCAGGCTATTGTATCTTTGTTGGCGGAAATTTGGTTTCATGGAAAAGTAAGAAGCAAAATGTTGTGGCACGATCCAGTGCAGAATCATCAGAATATAGAGCTATGGCCCAGTCTGTGTGTGAAATAATGTGGATATGTCAGCTCTTAAAATGAAGTAAGGATTAAGACTTCGGTACCGGCTAAATTGTGGTGTGATAATCAAGCTGCCATACATATTGCGTCTAATCCCGTGTTTCATGAATGAACGAAACATATTGAACTCGATTGCCATTTTCCGCGAAAAGATCCAGCAAGGCTTAATTTCCACAGGATATGTGAAGACTGGAGAGCAATTGGGGTGATCTCTTCACGAAAGCCTTAAACAGGTGGTGGGGTTGATTATCTTTGTAGACAAGCTGGCATGATCAATATCTATGCTCAGCTTGTGGGGGAGTGTTATAAGTTGTAAATATTGATTATTTAGGGAAAGTAGATAATTTAGGAAATCCCAATTAGTAGTTTCCTTATATGTGTGGAAGTGTCCGCATGTATATAAGTGGGTAATCTTCTCTTTAATAATATGAATATAATTTCTCTTCTTCTCATAGACAACAGAGTGTAATATAAAAAATGGCAAAAAACCAAATATCTTATTTAGCTACCCTAAGATTTGGTATAGACCTTCCAATGAGGAAAGTGAGACACTAGATAGTGTAATTTTAGAAACATGACTCTCAACTGAGGCATCCCAAAAAGGAAAAGGGGACTAAATTAGAGACTGGGGGAGTTTCTTTACCCTCAAAGTTGAAAGCGTACTATTGTATAAAGATGAGAGTATTCTCCAAAGGGGAGATGGCCTCCAACAGATTTAGAAATGACTTAACTAGAAAGAGAGGTAGAGATATGCTGTTGGCAACACATTCCCTAGAGACTGAATAAATTTTCTTGCCACTAGATCTCAATGGAGAGGAGAAATCGCTTTGTAGCTTTGTCAAACTAAAGATCAAATAAAAGTCAATTATTTGGTTTATACTTTTATTTTTAAAAAAATATTAATTCTATTAACTCAACAGCTTAACACCTAGGTGCTCAAATCAACCACCTGGCACTTTTTAGAACATTGGAAGGATTTGGTTTGATGTTTCAATATAGGCTGAGCCATGTTTCAAAAATTTAATTGTTTGGATTGGGTTGGGTTGGGCTAGAGTTTCTAGGTCTAGTTTGCATTGTTTTTAAGATGATGGTCCAGAGACTTGTGGAATGGGCCAAAATTTCTTTTGGGCTGGGCACTTCATGTATCTTGTTTGTTTTAATTTGCAACTCGAATGAGGCAAACAAAAAGGCATGGATTGGACCAAATTCAAAATGATGATGGGCTGCACAAAATGATACCTAGACCAGATCTAAAAATAAACAGGATCTAGTTAAACAAATCTAGGACGCATGTACAACCAGATTAATTCTTCTTTACTGTACAATGTTCTGCAACCTAAAGAGTACTGAAAGGGTATCCATGTAATATATTTGGTAAGCTGGTCTCCACCATGATGGATATACACATTGTGCTTCTTCATTCTTCATCTTGTTTATGTTGAGCAAAGTTATTTGAGGACGCCTCGCCATAATCACCTCATACATTACCTTTTAGTAATAAAATTTCTTGTTTCCAATATAAAAACCAGTAAATAAAGTGGAAAGTCCAGCATGTGTCAATAGCTATAAAACCGTGAAATTTTTTGATGCTGTGATGAGCAAAAAGAATGTACAGCAACGGTTTTGTGTCGCACCTTAAGGGGATATTGGAAATTGTTGACACGGGGTTCAAGGAAAGATAATATATTTAGTAACGACTGAAATGATTCAACGTGGATCACTGATATTCCAAGTTGATTTGCTACTGGCGATGTTGCTCACACTGGTGTTAAATTACAGGATGACTTTTTGGGGTATATATTATGTTCAACCAACAATTCAGGCTTTATTCAATGCAGAGCACAATAGAATAGGAAAGAGGAAGATGGGCGGGATGCCCCTGGCAATGGGCCAATGGTTCAAGGGACATAAGCCCAAAAGCTTAACCCTAATTTATAAGTTAATGGAAAACCCTAATTCCAGAGAAAATGACAAGAAAACCATAACATCCATATCAATGATAACCCTTAATTTTTATCAAAACAATAATAATAAATAAAAGTACAATCCAATCCCATGAAAAAGCCCTGTTTTGGTTCATTATGATTTCCACATCACCAATACCACCTGGCACTTGCTTGTAAGATGTGTTTGTGAGATGAGAACTACTGTAAAGCAAAATACAGTGACACAATGCAGGAATCAATTGTAACTAGTAGTTCCCCCCAAGGAAATTTGTAAACAGTGTTGATAGTGTAAGTTAAATATAGTATTGAACATACATTAACTTCGACATCATGAACAGGTTCTGCAACAAAGTTGGATGCTCTTGAATACCATCCAGGATCTTCTTCCTATTCAAAGAGTAACATATGCTGGTGCGTAAGATTCTTCATTTTACATTATTGTAAGAAAAACTAGAATTAGATTAGCAGAAACCTCCAATAACTTTACGAAGAGACGCATTGCTTCAGTGGATGCCATGTTTCCAAGCCCATTCCAACTGCCAAATAGTAATAAGAAATTAATTGATTAATTGGAAAAGCATTCTAGAATAGCTAGAACATAGATGCATTCTAATGTCAAGTGGCCATCAAGTTAATAGCTCAGACATATCCGGAGTTCTAGAGTTAAGTGGTATACTGCTATATTTTTCTTTAGATGGGTATTTCTAATGCTTCAGCATTGAGGGCTTTATATACCACAAAATTGAATTGCGTATCTTTGGGTAATTTCTACTTTGTATTAGGGTACAGCGGTACACTGAAGAGTGAGGGCTCTAAATAAGACCCAATGCCTTCTCTGTTCTGAATTTTGACCAGAAACACAATAATTTACATTGGAACAGAAAAATATTAACATACAATGCTAGGGACAAAGATGTGATACAATTAAAGCAAAGAAAGCAAAATGCCAATAATACTACTCAATTACAAAAGACCAAACTCCAAGTCTATCCATAACAAATGCTGCCATCCATCTTCCGAAAGGCAGCCTCCTACAGTCCTATTATCCCCACAAAAATAGCCTATAAGGAGGCACACCCCCATAAGGGAATGTGAAGAAGCACGAATACTTCCACAAACGAGGCATTTCAACACCAGATAAGTACTAGTATAAAAATCCGCAAATACACTCGAATAAGTGATACTTCAATTTATGACTGAAATACACTTGACTACCGACACTTCCCGGATTCTCTTGGATTCGTAACTGATGCTTACATATTCAAAATTTAATGAATCGACTCTTGGTATCAGATGCTACACATTCGAAATTTAATGAACAGATTTCTTGGTTCTAGATACTCAATCGACAGTCTTTAACACTTGCAAACATGTTACAACATGCTAAAGAAGTATAAAAGTAAGAAATCAACATAGAGGTTATATCAAAGCAAAATTCGGGGTAGAAAACATTTATTATAGTAAATAGCGGGGATGTTTGAAGGAGAGGGGGGAAGCTGTCATGAATACATGTATATAACTGTAAATACGCATATAACTAATTTTATATCAACAAATTGATATGCACACTCATTAATATTCTTTTGTATGTTTCGCTGTGTAATATGAGTGGATATGATTATTATGAGAAGTTAAGCCCCTGTTTGGTTCATTTTTAAAAAAACATGTTTTTAGTTTTCTACCAAAAAGTCAACTTTACTACACACTTCCCAAAATTCATTTCACTTTACTTTCTCTCTCATAAAGTTTTCAAAACACCATAACTTTAAATCCAAAAATCAGAATTAGATAAAAAAATATATTTGAAACCTATTCATCGAGATCTATAAAATAAGATCCATTGGGGTTTTTTTGAATTGGTTGAAAAAACTCCAACAAAAACTAAATTCACTTTTCAACCTATTTTCACACTTCTCAAAAACTCAACTTAAAATTTCAACCAAACAGGCCCTAAATTTTCCAGGTTATGATCTTAAAGTTTGATGTTGTCAATCATTACACGTTCATTAATTATTATGGCTTTGCTTGATTACCTGTAAATGCTGCTGTCGCAGTGAGAGGGATTAGTTTGCATGGAACATGTAAAGCAGTGTGTTTGGTTGGCAATCTGGCATTGTAAATGAAAAGACTATGATTCTCCTCTACACTATTTTCAATATTTTGGTGCAAACCAACTGCCCACCAAAGTAATGCAGTAGATTGTCATAATTTCTGATACAACTAAACAGGCATAAACCATTTCAATTGTATGGTTCATGGAAAACTACTTACATTGAAAACAGTTTCCGCTCCATTGAGTTTACAACGAACCAAAAATATCCTATATCAATGTTTTCTTATCACTAGAACATTAGATGGTGGATGTTTTATAATATTTTGCAATTTTAATTCCTTATTTGATGGAAATTATGATATTTTTATTTTCTTTTCAGGTATATGTATAAAATCATATAGTAGCGTATCTGTATCCTGCATTCTTTTTAAAATTCTGTATCAGACCATCCGTATTGTATTATCTGGCATAAATACACCCCTGCGACCCGAACACACTAAGGGACCGTATCCACCATATATGCACCCTGATAATATCGGCCAGGGCCTGGGGAGCCACGTAGAGCTCCATGAGCTTGGTGCTAAGAAACTGTAGCCACTACTCCAAATGTGAACAAGAAAGGGGACTAAAGGTCACCTTGCCTAACCCCTCTAGATGCCCTAAATTTCACCCAAAGTCCATTTATAAATACCGAAAAACTTATATTTCTATGCAACCATCTTCTCCACCTTTCTTTGTAAACCCTTTTATCCAACATCAAAAAACTCCCATTCAACACGATCATATGCTTCGCCAAAAACCAATCTTAAAGGCCGCCTTTCTCTCTCTTTTGCCCTAAAGGCAGTGTTCTAAAAATCGGCAATTTAGGCCGATTTATCGGTGATCGGCTATGCCCTGATACGATTATGCATGATAGGCTGAAAGTATCGGCCAGGGAAAAAAATCGGCAAAAAATTGGATTTTATCGCCGATTTATCGCGATAAACAATAATCGGCGATAATTTTTTTTAAAAAAAAATTTACCATGCTAAAACGACGTTTTTTTCTTATCCAAACCCTAGTTACAACCTCGCCTCTCTTTTTTCTACCCAAACCCTAGTTACCATAATAAATTGATTTTTTCTATTAATCTATTAATGTCCATTTCGCTACTATTATGTTTTATTTAGCATATTGTTATATAATATATTATTTATACAGTGAATAGTGCATATCCAATTTTTTCCGATTTATCCCCGATAAAATGAAAAATCCCCACTCCCCACCTTGCTGATCGATTTATGATTCATGATTTTTAGAACATTGCCTAAAGGCTATACTCCACAACGTGATTTGCAACCGAAGTGAGTACATCTAGACGTTAGGAAGGAATGCTACGACTTTTGAAGATTGTAGTATGGATGAATCGGATATTTGGACTAAATTTAATTTCACAGCTTCATTGTAGGCTTTCTCTTCTAAAAAATTCGGGGACTTATCCCTTTCAGACATCAACAACAATTGGGCAGCTGCGATTGGCTAGTTTTTGTGATTGTGTTTCTAGAGTTGTCTGATTCTCTCGGGTCATGTAGATTGTTTTGTTGAGCTGTGTTCTGTTTCTGATTTGTTTATTTTCTTTTCTATTATGGTGATCCTCCGGTCCACCGTCCACTTTCTTGTAACTTGCTATTTAAAGTTATCAATAAAGTGGGCTTGTTTCTGATCAAAAAAATGATTTGAAATCGAAGTGAGGTCCAAGCTTTTCCTCTTCTTAACACATTCCTCTTGTTTAACGCAATTAACCCAAAGGTATTAATGTAAAATTTACTGCTTAAACTCTCATTCAAGGCTCATTCTATTGGTGGGGAAATTGGCAGGAAGAATTCTGGGTACGTATGGTATTTTCTCAGTTAAATCTCTCTATGTGGCCATGTTGAAGGGGTGAAATCTCCTTAGGGAAGTTGGGATTCCAAGGCACCCCCTAAAGGTGTCCTTTCCTTGCATGGATAGTAGAATTGGGAATCATTTTTATCCTTGATAATTCAATGAGGCAAAATAATTGTTAATTATGTCATGTGCAAATATGAGCAAGAGCCAGCAAATTTTCTCTTGTTTATTATACAGGTGCCAGAGTCTTGTGGTCACGTGGTACACATTGCCTTTTTCATTTTGATAAGTAGTGATTAATCACATGATTGGTTTTCCTCTATCTACTACTTCTAAACTGCAGGGAAGAAGAGAGTAGCAAGAAAAAGGGTACTTTCCCTTTGAGCACCATGTTAGCTGTAAGAGAGGCAGAGAAAGAGAAGGGGGGCTCAGAATGTCTTGTACAGGTTATGATCAATTATAATAACGTCTACCCTTTTTCTCTTTTCTTTTTTGGATACAAAACAAAACTTTAGTTAAGAAAATAAGATCATTAGAAAGATAAATAAACATAAGGTGATAAAATGATAAAAAGAGGACCAGGAGTTTTCCTAATATCTCTACCGGACAAAGAAAGAAAAATACAAAGGTTGAGGAACGAAGTATTTCATCAACACTTCAACAGTAACTGGAGCTTTGAAACTTTGATAAAGCCAACTGCACCATATACACACTATTCTGCTACCTCAATAACTATTACTTTTATTTTGAAATGAAACTCAGTAAAAAATATCCATACATTTATTAGCATTATCAACTGAAATCATGTCAAAGCTTACAGCAAAGGGTTTGCTTTCTAGCATAAATGCAGTCCTTCTCTTTAAAGCAAATACTACAATTTTTCCAAATATTGAATATAAATCCATTGTTTTTTTCCTGTTCCTTCTCTTTAAAAGTTCTTTGATTCGTTTCACACCGACTTACCCAAAACGTTGCTGTGACTATAAAGTATAAATCACCATCGCACACTGCTTTATCTGCACAATTCCTCCATCATCAACAAATCTATGCAATTCCAAGGCATGCAGAATACTGCACCCAACTCTTTAACAACCTTAGCCCAGAAAACATTGCCAAATAGGCCATGAATAAGAATATGTCCCAAACTTTCCAACTCTTCTTGTGCCAACAGCGTCTTTTTAGGAAGGGGCACACCACAGGCCTTATCCTTATTTAGTCACAGGCATTAACATTTCGGTGAGCTAGGAGCCGCAACAAGACCTTTAGATTATACAAAAATAAGATGTCCAGATTAAATTAAAAGGAGAATTAGAATAATAAGACAGGTTATTCAACAAGGCTTGAAAATCACCGGAAAACCCAAATTTGTCCAACACCCACTTCACACCCTCCATAAGTCGAAATTCCTTGCTAACATTCAACACAGAAAGAAATTCAAAGGCTTCCCATCCCTTGAGATTCTTTGAAAAATCAAGTTCCAAGATAAAATGTAGTAAAAAAAGTCCAAAGAGGCTAACCAGGCAATGGGGCTTAGTTATGAATTAAAGAAATTTTATACAAATGTGGGAACATATATATGGACAAGTTTCTACTCCAAGGCCTCAAAGGAAGTAAACCTCAACAAGAATTCGAAGATGTAGTTGGTGAACTTACAACAACTCCTAAAGAACCCAATACCACCATCTCGTAGTCCTACACACCCTCGTCCATCCCATACTTGCTACTAATTCCTAATAATGGCATTCCAAAAGGATTGTTTGAGGGTAATGGCTGCCCATAAAATAGCCTTTTTAGTATATATCTTAACTACCATGATTTTAGGGAACTTGTCTGTTTGGGTCAATTGGTTTTGAGGCAAAAGCTTAACCAAACAGACTATGATGGAATGGCATTAACTTGAGTTCAATGCAATTAACAAGTTCAGATTCGCTTGATTCGGATTGGGCCTTAACTTTCAGAAGTAAGCCTCCTTTTTCTGCTATTATGGGGCATTTTGGGCCTAAAAGATATTGTATTGCCAATCATAGCATGTCATATAAGGCATATACTATTATAATGTATGAACTATATATTAGTAATAGTCATAAATTCTTTAATAGTACTCGCTGGTTCAGTCAGTTCAGCTTATCCCGGTAGGCATTTTCATCAACTCATTCCAATGGATAACAGGTTTAATTCCTTATAGTCAAAATTTTGAACAGCACTACCTGCTTTAGGGATGTTAATTATTTTCCAAGGTGTTTAGCTAACTTTACCGGAAATATTTACTTCCTTATATTTGGCCCCTTTTGCTGTGTGTGGAGTTCACACTTAAAATTAACCCCATGTGCATGGGTTTACCCTCGTATTGCGAGCTTTTGGTGTTTATTTTTATTTTACTTTACTTATTCTTCAAAACAAAAGCATGTTATCTATACTATTATATAAAGCCAAGACCAATTTCAACTGCCATGAAGCTATGTCAGAGTTTTGAATTGCATATTTTACCCCTGCAGTCTCTTTTTTCATTAAAAAATATGGTTGCAAAAGGGTTTGAACCTTGGACCTTTGGCTTTTTGATAACAAGGCAGAATCCCCCAACTGACTACCTTCTATCATAGGAAGTAGGCACCAGTCGGACAAAGTAATTTGCTACTTAACCACTAGACCACTTAACATCTTTGTTTTATATTTTGGTTTGAACTAGATATATCTGAGTAGCCCACGCATCGCGTGTGCATGTGATCTAGTGTTTATCTATATACAAAACCCAACATGCAATTCAGTAAGCCACAATGTTTTTAGCACACAATAATTAAGTACATATTTAGACACAAACGTAGGAAGGTATAGCAAATCAATGAGCTCAAAGATACAAACCTCGTCCATTTGCTTTGCTCTATTGGACTCCAACCTCTAGGTTTCGGAAGTTTACAAGGTCCTACAGTAGCCTGCAATCAGTTATAAACCATAACAATCATTCTCAAAACAACAAACCCAACCCCATTTTCTAAAAATAACTCAAAATTCAGCTACAAGGATTGCTAGCATAAACACTTGAAATTCTAGATACTCAGTCCCTCGCAAATTGAGAGTCCATGCTTGATTTTCACACTTTTTAAGGATACAATGATTTCAACATAATCAATGGTTAAGAACATAAGTCTTTGCGTGGCTTGCTTCTTTGGGAAAAGTTAATACATGTGACAAAATCCAAGTTAAAAGGCCAAATTGTGTGCTGTCTCCTTCAGTTTGTCCTTTGCAAGAAGGACAGTGAATCTATTGATCATATTCTAGTGCTTTGCTCGGTGGCCAATTTCATGTGGTCAAAACTCTTTTCTTTGTTTGGTGTTGAGAGTGTTATGCCAAAAAAATGGGCAGATTGTGTTATGATAAAATGGAGTTTTGGGTGGGATCATGCTAAAGCTAAAGTCTTGTGGAGAATCTTGGTTTTTGCTATGGCTTGGAGGTTGTGCTTAGAAAGAAATAGCACAATTTTTGATGATAAATACAGTGGAGCTGAGGAGATTTGGGAGAATATTATTTTTTCGGCAGATTTGTGGGCTAGGGCGTTTAATATTATCGATTCAGCTGAAAGTTTCCTCTTTAGATTAGATTGTTTTAGTTTCTTTATTTGACCAATCTGCAGGCTTGTATTTCTTTTGTTCTCTAGTTCAGAGGATATCTTGCCCTCTGTCACTGGTGATAATTGTTTTCCTGCTTTATTTTAATAAGATAAGCTTTGTTTCTTATCAAAAAAAAAAATGGTTAAGAACATAAGTTGGTTACAATCATGAGATTTGGTACATTATTTTTACCCAGGATACTAAGCTCTTAATTTAGGGTGTCTCAAAAAGGTATAGTGGCCTCTCAACTTGGGATAGAGGGATTATTAGTCTTAAAACAGCTCCTAAATGACATTCAAACATAAATGTCAAACAACTCTCACCAACATTCAAAAAAGGTCACTTTCTAATTTCTATAATGGTGAAATTTTTGAAGAATTGCATGAAACACACTGCCCTTAGTTACAAAAGCTAATCTTCCATTTGCTTTCTAAGGTAGCCACAACACATCACAAAATATATTCTTAAAAAGAATTAGACTTTCTATTTACTCGTCCTAAGTTTTCTCGGTAACCAAACACAAAGCACGATATTTCCACAGTGCCGATCCCAATCCCCAAAACCTAGACTACCAGCATTAAAAACAAATGACATATTGTAAACACCTCATTTTAGACAATAACACCATAAATCAACTGCAATTACACCAATATACGCCAAAGTTCACAGGATAAAATATCAGATCAAGTTCAAAGGACATCAGGCCACATTCGATAAATCATGTATATATAGTTATAAATATGCCGATAAATATACAAAACAAACAATAAATTTCAGACAATAACACAACAAACCAACTCCAATTGAACCAAATTACACCAAATCACATGATACAACATCAGATCAAGTCACAGAACATCATGCCAAATGTGGCAGATCATATACAATTATAAACACACCGTACATATAGTATACAAAACAAACACCATTTCGATGGAGATATGAAAATTGACCTACCTGCTGGTAAATTACATGATACAATAGCAGATAAAGTCTTATCGTGCCAAATTCGACAAATCATATACATCCATTTATAAGCACACAGATACATATATCATTATGCAAACACCATTTCCATGTAGAAATGGAATTCAACCAATATACACCAACAATTACATGATAACATATCAGATCATTTGGTCAGCTGGGAGGAAGTGTCCAAACCAAAGTCTTTAGGTGGTTTGGGTATAGGTAATTTAATGGTTAGGAATAGGGCCCTCCTTGGCAAGTGGCTTTGGAGATTCCCATTGGAAGATGATTCTTTATGGGTTTCTATCATTAAAAGTAAATATGGGCTCCAAAAAAATGGGTGGGATTCAAAAGTAAGGAGTGGTTTGTCTTATCGTAATCCATGGAAATTTATATCAAGAGGCCTTGATCTCTTTCTTCAAAATGTTCGTGTGAAGTGGTTAGGGGGAATAGAGTGCGTTTTTGGGAGGAAACTTGGGTTGGAGATTCTCCTTTTTCGGAACGTTTTCCTCGACTTTTTAACCTTTCTTCCTTGCATAATGTTTGTATAGAGTCCTTGGTGTCTAGGGATCCGTTAGGTTCCAATATTTGGAATTTAGGTTTTCGTAGAAACCTTAATGATTTTGAACTTACAAAATTCGTTTCTCTTATGACCTTAATTGAAAATATTATGCTCCTTGATAATGGGTCAGATTATAGGGTGTGGTTGGTCGATTCTTCGGGGCTTTTCTCTTGTCAATCATTTTTCAAATATATTTTAGTTTCAAGGCCCTATGCTCAGAATGAAGACTGGAAATTTATTTGGAAGGAGGGCATTCCTTCAAAAGTCAAAGTTTTAGTTTGGGTGGCTTTTAAGAGGAAGCTAAATACTTGTGATTTGCTTCAAAAAAGGATGCCTTCAATATGTTTATCTCCTCATTGGTGTGTTTTTTGTAAATCAGCAGGGGAGGATCTGGATCACCTGTTCCTTCATTGCTCTTTCACTTCTTTCATTTGGCAAAAAGTGTTTTATACCTTTCAGGTGATAGGTGCAGTTCCTCGGAGTTGGAGGGATTTTTCGAGAGTTGCGTGGTTCCCCTCGGGCAACAAGAAAAGGCTTAAACGGCTATGGAGATGTATTTTTATGGCAGCAATGTGGTGTATTTGGCTGCAAAGGAATGCTCGCATTTTTGAAGATAAGGAATGCAATAAGGAAGGCATTTGGGATAGGGTGATTTATTTAGCATCTTTGTGGGCGTCTCTTTCTAAGGAATTTTCAGGGTTGGGGGTTGACATCATTACGCGGAACTGGGCGGAGATTTGTTTATATTAATTGTCTTTAGCTTATGATTCTCTGGCTGTTTTTTGTGTTTTGATTTTTAGAGCCTTAGTGGTGTTGTTTAAGTGGCGCTGGTGTGCTTGTAGGGTTTCTGTAGGGGACATCTTGTCCCTTCTTCTGTAACTTTTCTATTTTAATAAAATTGGTTTCTTATCAAAAAAAACATATCAGATCAAGTTCAAACAACATCATGCCAAATTCAATAAATCACATACAGTTACAAACACACTGACTCATCTGGTATTACAAAAACAAAACAGCATTTCGGATGGAGAAGTGGAAATAAAGCTATACCTACTGGAAGAGTCCGTAGACTCCAATAGAACCAATATGGTCCAATATACACCGAAAATTACATAATACAATGTCAGATCAAGTGAAAAAAACATCATGCCAAAATTTAACAAATCATACACATCATATATCTATATAGAATACAAAATGAACATTTCAATGAAGCTATGGAAATTGACAAATCAGCTCCAATTCAACCAATAAAAACCTAAAATTGACATGATACAATGTCAGATCATGCGAAAAAACATCATGCGAAATTTGAGAAATCTTATTGGAGTTGCTTTGTCAATTTCCATTTCTATCAACTCCAATTCAACCAAATATAAACCTAAAATAGACATGATACAATATCAGATTATCAAGTCAAAGAACAGCAACATTTAGATGGAGAAATGGAAATAGATAGAACTTTACATATATATATATATATACCTGCTGGTAGAGAGCGTAGAGCAAGAGAGCGACGTCGTTTTTGAACTTTGAGGTGACGCCTTTGGAGGCGGAGGTGGGAGATCCACCGAAACCGACGTAGGTGGCCGCGGCGTAGAATCGGTCGGGGTACGCGAGGCCAGAGGCTACCCTCGCCATCGCTGCCGCCATTGCAAGAGCAGATTCAGATTCAGATTCAGATCAAGGAGGTGAAATTGAACTCAAAAGTGATTTGATTTTGAGTCGGATTTGATATTGGAGACGAAGTGGTTGGGTTTTCGTTCTGTCACGTCTCGCGAATTTTACATATATATTATATATATTTGTTTGTTGTTGCGTTATGGAATTTTTTTTTTTTTTTTTTGAGTGATTATTACGAATTAGAACCGCAAAAGAGTGGCTTAATGACGGGCGGTGTTCGGTGCCTCTCTCTTTATTTTTTTATTTTTTTTTCCTTATAGATAAATTTTTAAAAATTTGGTTTTTGCTTGAATGTTTTAAATTAGAGTTTTTATGTTGAAAAATGAATTTGGTTTTGTTTGACTTTTTTTCGGCCAATGAAAAAAATGCATAAAAAATTTCACAAAATAGTCATAATAGATCTTATTTTATAGATCTCGATGAGTAGGTTTCAAATATATATTTTTTATTATTTTTGAATTTTTGGATTTAAAGTTATGGTGTTTTAAAAAAAAATTTAGAGAGAGAAAGTATAGTGAAATAAATTTTGGGAAGTGTGAAAGTAGAATTGTTTTTGAGTTGAGTTTTTAAAATTTTAGGAAAAAAAAATAGTGAGCAACCAAACAGGCTCGGAGTGTTTAGAAAATTGGCTTGATTGTAAGTTTCTCGGATCAAATTTAAGTGAACAAGATTAGTTAAAGTAAACAAAAGTTGATTCGAACAATTATGGTTGTTGAAGAATATTATATATATTATTAGCTCACTACTTAATAAATTTTTGGGAGAGATAATTTTTAACATGGTATTAGAGCTCACATTTTGTAAAGTCTCGGACTCTCATTTGCTGTATGTCATTCCAGCAATCATTAAAAAAACCCTACCCGCCCATCACATTACTAAACTCTAGCCGCTAACAACCAAGGAGCGGTCAAAACCCTAGTTGTTAAATCGTCGAAAAACGCCTCGTCACGCACTGTTGTACTAGACACGTGTGAAGGCACGTGTCTTGCCCTTTTTTTTGCCAAATTTTTGGGATCTCTTCTTGGCCTGTTTCCTACTGGTTCACAGTCTTGTTCCTGTATTTTTCTGCCTTTAAACCTTTACTTGTGTTCATTTCTAATGGGTACTCCAAATAATGTGCTACTTAATAAATATTTTCTAAGTTTTACGACTATACCTATTATATGTTTCGAAAAATTGAAGGGCCCCAGCAATTAATGGAAAATGGAAGAAAAAAAGTCCCTATGGTTTGGGGTAATGATCTTCTTTCTTTATTGTACTTGCATCTTTAATAATCTTTTTCCTAAAGGAAACCCCCTTCTCTTTATTTTCATTTTATTCTTTCGTTTAATTTTTTGTTTTTTTTTATTGGATTTCATCCAACCCTGAGATTGATTGTATAGTATGATATCAAAACACATTACTTTTCTATTAATATTAAATAAAAAAGGAAGAAATTGTAAATTGGTTTTATGAAGAATTGAGAATCCCACTTTTTATAAATGATTAGATTTATGTGCACACGCGATACATGTACTATTCCAATGCAAAAAAAAAAGATATGTAGCACAATGCTCAAGAGCCTTATTACATCGATGGTTTGCACTATAGCACAATTATTATTTTTAAAAATTTTTGCTCACGAGGGTAAATTTGAAATTCTAAAAAGTTAACACAACTTCATTTGCCTTCCAGTTTTATATAATGGTAGACGAGGTGGATTTTCAATCATAAAAATTGAATTCATGAATGATTTTTTATTTGAATATCCAGTTGTAGTTTGTTTTCTTGATGGCATTATAAATTTTTTTGATGCATATATAACATATTAGTATTGATTTTTTTCAATAAGAAAATCCTCCTCAAATTCAAAAAAAATAACAATTATGAGTATAATAAACCCTAGAATAGAAATTGTTACACATACATTTAATCTAATTGAGTTTCTTATTTATATATGTTGGCTAAAGAAAATTATCAAAAAATGAACCTGCTTCAGTCTTTCGTGTAATAGAAAATAATTTTTTTGTTTTGGTAGGGCACGACAAGGAGGCAACGGTTGTAACTTCCACTGGATCAAATCAACAAAAAAACACATCTCATGTTCTATTAAAGTTATTGTCCTTTTGCTTGGATTATATAACTGTTGGTTTTTGGGCCTATTGGTTTAGTCCAATAGGGACACCCATAGTGGGCCTTAGGGTTTCAAAGCCCTTTTAATGCTAATGATATATATTTAGGTCTTTAGACCTAAATAAGAGATACAATACACAACACAATTCAGAGGCGGCCGTCATCTCTTCTCAAGCACATTCTAGGGTTCTTTGTAGAGAGTACTTGAAGCTGTGGGCATAGTGGTAGTCGTTCGTGTAACGCTACACAACGCGAGTATCGTAAGGCCAATTTCACAAGATCCAATATTATTTCCGCTGTGCATACAGGTACGCATACTTGTATTAATTTTCCAACATTGGTATCAGAGGGATATAGATTGGTCTTCATACATAATCACATATATATATATATATTTGCATGCTTGACTCTGCTTTTATATATGTACACACGATTAGATATGTGATTTGTGTTTTCACAATTATATATGCAATTGCCGATTGGACTTTTAACTTGCAGCTCCTTTTTTTTTTTGTATACATATATATATATATATATATAAGTGATGTGATGCTCGGCAGTGGGTTGCTTACTTTAAAAAAAAAAAAATATATATATAGTTTTGTTTTTCTGTTTTTTGGCAAAACAGTTTTTTATTTATTAAAAATAAAGCAGTTTTGTTTTTCTGTTTTTTGGAAAAACATTTTTTTATTAAAAAATAAAACAGTTTTTGTTTTTCTGTTTTTTGGAAAAACAGTTTTTTATTTATTAAAAATAAAACAGTTTTTGTTTTTCTGTTTTTTGGAAAAACAGTTTTTTATTTATTAAAAAATAAAACAGTTTTGTTTTTCTGTTTTTTGGAAAAACAGTTTTTTTATTAGAAAATAAAACAGTTTTTTGTTTTTCTGTTTTTTGGAAAAACAGTTTTTTATTTATTAAAAAAATATATATATATAGTTTTGTTTTTCTGTTTTTTGGCAAAACAGTTTTTTATTTATTAAAAATAAAACAATTTTGTTTTTCTGTTTTTTGGAAAAACAGTTTTTTATTAAAAAATAAAACAGTTTTTGTTTTTCTGTTTTTTTGGAAAAACAGTTTTTTATTTATTAAAAATAAAACAGTTTTGTTTTTCTGTTTTTTGGAAAAACAGTTTTTTATTAAAAAATAAAACAGTTTTTGTAGTGTTTTTTTTACGGTACATGCATTTTTTTGATATTATTTACTGTTATATATATCATCATAGTGTTGCATGTTTTACCTATTTTATATCTAGTGGGAGTGTAGTGGTAGCTTAAAGCTCCTATACAATTTTGCGCGTAATTTAAATTTTAATTTAATAATATCACATGATAGGGGAGATGATTTTGAGCGTAGCGATCTTTCGATCTCGTGTCATATGTGAACTATTAAATTTTATTTAAAATTTGTGCTGTAAAATATTATGTGTGATGTGCTGATAATAATATCCTTATTAAATATCCTTATTTTTGCGCATATTAGATGGTTCTAAGAGCATGATTACTGACTTGAACAAAGGAGGGAAATTGGATGGTGACAATTATGATATTTGGCACCGTAAGATCCAATATCTCCTTGATGAGTAAGAGGTTTTGGATATTTGTTATTCCAGTAATAATAATTCTATTTCTTTTGTGACTTCTACTGATAATTCTACAATTTGGCATGCTAGACTTGGTCATATAGGCTAGGACAGAATGAATCGATTAGCTAGAGATGGCTTATTAGGTCAGCTCGCTAAAGTTAGTTTGCCCAATTGTGAGCATTGCTTAGTAGGAAAGTCAATTAGAAAACCGTTTGGAAAGGCCACTAGAGCATCTTTTCCTTTGCAATTAGTACATTCAGACATCTGTGGCCCACTTAGTGTGAGGGCAAGGCATGGTGCTAGCTATTTCATCACATTTATAGATGACTACACACGTTACGGTTTTGTATATTTGATCTCCCACAAGTCTGAAGCATTGGATTGCTTTAAGCGTTTTATGAGGTTGGTTGAGAATCAAAGTGGAAGGACCATTAAGGCTTTCCGTACTGATCGTGGACGTGAGTATTTATCTGAGCTATTTAAGCAGCTCTGTGATGAAAAAGGTATTCAGAGGCAGTTAACTACTCCATATACTCCGCAACAAAATGGTGTAGCGGAGAGAAGGAATAGAACCCTTTTGGATATGGTTAGATCGATGATGGCGCAAGCTAACCTCCCAATATCTTTCTGGGGGGTTGCTATCTTAGCTGCTGCCTACATCCTCAACCGTGTGCCTTCTAAATCTATTTCATCAACGCCTTATGAGCTTTGGACGGGTAGGAAGCCTGACTTAAGCCATTTGCGCCCATGGGGCGCGGCGGGATATGTTCACACTAGTTCTCATTCGCATGGGAAACTAGGCCCTAGGGCGCATAAGTGCATATTCATTAGATATTCTGAGGAATCTAAAGGATATGTGATGCTTGGTGAACAAGAAGATGGAATTGTTTCTGAGATTGAGTCACGAGATGTGGATTTTCTAGAGAATGAATTCCCTAAGAGAGGGGATGTGGACAGAAACATAAAGTTGTTTGAAATGGTCGAATCGAATGAAGGCGTTTCAAATCCGAATAAGGATGTTGAGAGCGACTCGCTTCCTAGTGGGAGTGTCCCTCCATTAGAGAATGATTCCCAAAGTCCACACTTATGAAGGAGCAATCGTGAAAGTATCCCACGTCGTCGTTTTGAGATTGAGGGGGTAGCTTTCATGTGTACTCCGCAAGATGTAGATGAGCCCAGAAATTATCAGGAGGCTATCACATCCCCTGCTTTGAATGAATGGAAAGTTGCAATGATTGATGAGATGGAGTCTATGAGGAAGAACAATGTCTGGGACTTGGTAGATCTTCCGCCAGGGCGAAAGACTATTGGAAACAAATGGATTCTAAAAGTCAAACGCAAGGCAGATGGTTCCATTGATAGGTATAAAGCTCGCCTTGTGGCGAAAGGCTACACCCAAAAGGAAGGCATTGACTATGAGGAAACGTTCTCACTGGTAGTGAGGTTTGCCTCAATCCACCTCATTCTAGCTATTGTCGCTCATATGGATTTAGAACTTTTTCAGATGGACGTTAAAACTGCATTTCTCAATAGAGAACTAGATGAGGAAATCTATATGGATCAACCTGTTGGTTTTATAACTAGCGGGAAAGAGCGCAAAGTTTGCAAGCTCAAACGATCCATTTATGGGTTGAAGCAGTCATCTAGACAATGGTACCTGAGATTCCATCGAGCCATTTCTTCAAATGGGTTTACGATGATCGAGGAGGACCACTGTGTGTACATTAAACGTTCTGGGAATAGTTTTTTGATTCTCTCTTTGTATGTAGACGACATACTATTAGCTGGAAACAACAAGGAGATGATTGTCGCCACACAAACGTGGTTGTCTTTAAATTTTGAAATGAAAGACATGGGAGAAACAAGCTATGTGCTCGGAGTTAAGATCCTAAGAGATCGATCAAGGAAACTTCTTGATTTGTCTCAAGAGACTTACATAAGAAATGTACTTGAGCGTTTTCAGATGCAAGCTTGTAAACCCATAGACACTCCTGTTGAGAAGGGTAATACCTTAAGTCTGGATATGTGTCCTAAGACTCCTGATGAGAAGGAGAAGATGGCTCGTGTTCCGTATGCTAACGCTATTGCTAGCCTGATGTACGCAATGATGTGTACTCGGCCCGACATTTGTTATGCAGTTGGTCTTGTCAGTAGGTTCCAAGGGAACCCAACCATTTTCTTTGTGACATGGTTGCGCAAAAAGGAGGTGGTCTTTAAGCATATCTCTACTAGTCGCATGGTTGCAGACCCCTCGACTAAGCCTATAGTTAGAGACGTTTACCAGGCTCATGTTAGGAGTCTAGGGTTACGTAGGTTGTGATTATTTGCTTCCTGACCATAGAGGATATTTGATGGCGTTGATATTATTATTAATAAATTTTTTGAAATTTGTTGCTCTTATGTTATTATTTTAATATAACTGCTAGCACACACATTACCCATGGTTGGGATATCATGGTATGAGTATGTCAATAGGTATGGATCGACTCTCTCACACGAGTGATCGCCTTTGGCGCCTGGAAGGCAGAAAAGATGACAGGAATGCTTATGGCGCTGTAATAGTGAGCTGACTAAACATTGATTGATGTCGACTTGGAAAGGGCCAAGATATAAGTCTTTCGAGATGAATATGATAACCCACACTATAATATACAACATATGAATAGCCGGATGCGAAATTTCATCTAGGCGCGGCGCTTGAAACGAGCGAGCAAGTAGATTTTTTGGTTAGGCGCTTGACAGCGACTGGACTAAGATCTGTACGGGTTTGGTAGTGACATACGCTCTTTATTTAAAAGAGAGAACTCACCGTAACATGTAAGTCATACACATGTGCTTCGCGACCTATATAAGGAAGTGAGAGAATGATCCACTGCTTCTTAAACTGTGTGTGTCTTGTGGAGTGATACTATATGTTATTCCTCTACTATTTTTGCCCTATGTGACTTTTGACTGTATCATGAAGAGGAAGTTTAGTGTATGCTACTTTGATGTGTGTATCCTATGGCTAAGACTGATGCAGCCTAAAGGGACATCGTTGGGAAAGCAATTGAATATAATCTAACTGATATGAGGGCGGAAGGATGACTGTTTGGTAGCACGTTCAAGTTTTATGATCACTGGTACAAGTATGTCGCTTTCTGAGAATAGTGACGTAGCTGTGAGAATAAAACATAGAAGAATTTTAAGCGTTGATATGAGATGTACTCTCGAGGGATTGGAAATGCTTAATCTGAACGTGGCTAAATAGGTCAGGGGTAGAACGAGACGCTATGGGGATGTTCTATGCTGGTTTTTTGGGAATTTGGCATAGTACTCCAAAATTTTTCTTTTTAGGTGGCTCGCGGTTGCACAGCTCATTTACTAAGTATGAACGGGGAATCTAGAATGGTGCAAGGGAGAATGCGATTATTTGCCCACTATGTGCGAGTGGGAGATGTTGGTTTTTGGGCCTATTGGTTTAGTCCAATAGGGACACCCATAGTGGGCCTTAGGGTTTCAAAGCCCTTTTAATGCTAATGATATATATTTAGGTCTTTAGACCTAAATAAGAGATACAATACACAACACAATTCAGAGGCGGCCGCCATCTCTTCTCAAGCACATTCTAGGGTTCTTTGTAGAGAGTACTTGAAGCTGTGGGCATAGTGGTAGTCGTTCGTGTAACGCTACACAACGCGAGTATCGTAAGGCCAATTTCACAAGATCCAATATTATTTCCGCTGTGCATACATGTACGCATACTTGTATTAATTTTCCAACAATAACATATATTTATGGCAGTTGCAAGTGGAGAATAAGAGAGTTATTATTAGAGTCTTACACTAGCAAATAGCAAAAGAGATTCAAATTTTTGACTTATTATTTCATTTATATATATCACATGTGCAAGGTTATATTTAACCATTATTTCTTAAATTAAGATTTCGCTATATAATGTGAGCATTGTTGCATATTTTTTTTCATCATCTTTTGTTAATATGTCTTTGTGAGCAATAAAGTTGAAGACTAAGAAATATGCTAAAATCATAACGAATCTTATGAACATGAATGTGATAGTTAATTTCATTACTTTAAAGCTCAATTGTTGAATTATATTTCCTTCTCATTACAATTGTCGCACTTTCTACTAACATATTTTAGTGTTATTATTCTTTAATGATATCATTTGACGTATATTTTGAAAGTTTATTGAGTACTAAATTATATCAACTTTTTGGCAGTAGACTATTGAAGATATATTTGACCTAGAATCAATTTGTGGATTACTTAAAAACTAATTCCTTTTTTCTTTTGTGAATTTATTTTTAATTTTTTTGCATACATTGCCTGATTGCACACCAAAAGTAATTAACAATCAATGAATTTTTTTTGTTGCAGGTTGAATTAGGTTGAAACAAGACATTGGATAGCTATGAACTCAACCAATGAGATGATGAAAACTATAGGTCCGGTCCTATTCAAAACATTAAATTAGATGTAGGCAATGTATCTTCACACAATAGAGCCGAAGTTTTGCTTATTTTCCTTCCTTTTTTTTCTTGGAATTTTTTTTTGATATTCGTAACAAGCTTAGTGTTTTCTTATAACTTTTTTTTAAAAAAAAATATTTTTTTTGTTTGCATTGCGACTTAAAGTTTGATTTGTTAACTTTTTAAAAAAAATAAAAAAACTCAACTTTATGCTACTTTTCGAATTAACCATTTTATTGTATGTCACCCACGTATCGCGTGGGTTACATACTAGTTAATTCGTTTTTTCGCACCTCTAAGCATCCTAAGCAACTCTACCACTTCCATTGATTCTGCTATCCTAGCCTCTCAAGTGACTTCTCAACGGGATGGTAAAGGCGGGCAGCGAGGTCGAACTTGTCTCAAGTGTAATCATTGCAATAATCTAGGTTATACAGTAGATCGTTGCTATAAGCTTCATGGCTATCTGCCTAAGGTTGCCAACACTTCACAGTATGATCCATCATCTGGGGATACACTTGGGACTATGACCATTCCTGTAACTGAGTATGTTGCATTTCAGAAATTTAAGGAGAGCAATCAGTCATCAGTCATAGCCTCAACCGGTCAAACTGGTAATCATATTGCTTGCATTTCTCAATCATCCTTGATAAACGCATAATATTGTCAAGCATAAGCTCTTTCACGGAGCCGTTTGACACATTAATTGTCTTAACCTTACTGAATTATCCACTTATCTCGAGATTAGTGCCTTAGCGAGTTTTGTATCTAATATTGTCTCGCTAGGTGTGTTTTGTTGTGCTCCTATGTGTTGATAGGAATGAAATGCAACGGCCTTTAAGGAATCAATCAAAAGTGCTGGGTTTGGAAAAATCCAGACCCATGATCGATCATGGTCCATAGAGCTTCAGGCAGAGCACCCTGCCATGATCGATCATGGTCTGGCGGGGACAGCCACCAACTTCTGCTTTTAGCATTTTTTGGAGAATTTTGTCTAAAAGATATTTTCCTTTGTAATTTTTAATTAATTGTTGTACTTTTTTGGCTAGTTTTAGTCTAAGGGATTAAGCTAAATTGATTTTATCTAAGTTTTATGCAAGTTTTAGAGAGAAGTGAGAGCTCCCATTATTGTAACTTCTTCATTCTTCTTGTAAGTTTACTTTGATTCTAAAAAATGAATACTTCTTTTATAATTCTTGTTTTGAGTTTTATGGAGTAGTCTTCTACTAAGGTTACGGAACTAAATCGCGATATGATTTTCGGTGATTAATTTCTCAATCCATGTTTAAAGTTTATTAAATAATTGTGAATCATTTTCCTTTTCATATCTTTCATTCTTCAAGCTTTTTAGGTATTTTCATTTAAAGATTAGACTTTACATGCCTTGTATGCTTAGTTCTTGTGTAGGAATGATAATCCAACATACTTTTATGGTTATAGAAAGCTTGTAGTAATTTTCCCTCGTCTATGGACTTTCTTCCTCTTTGTAGAGATTATTAATAGTTCTTGAAACTCTATAGATGATTTATAAATTTGTTAATATAATCTTTGGTTCACTTAATGATTTTTGAATGCTTCATACACTTTACGTGATATTTAGATTCCTTATTATCTTTCTTAAGTAATGATCGATTAGTTAATGATTTTTATTCCACAAACTTCGTTTCGTTTCATTGTAATGATTCAATAGCTAATTTTCATTCTTTTAAACCTTGAGATTTCACATAAATGATTAATATAAAACATTGTTACGATGAGTTTATTATCTCTACCTCAGATTAGCTTGAATGGTTGATTTGCTTCACACCCGTAGCTAAGAGATAGATATGATAGCTTTCATCTTTGGTGGAATAAGTTGCTTAGCTTCGCACCCTTTGCTATTGAGAGATATGACAACATTCCCCATTCTTGAGAATTTTGTGTTGAAATCTATGTATGAGATTGCAAATGCCATTAATTATATCGCGAGCAACCTCCACTTACCTTAGTGTTTTTTTTAACACTTTTCACAACCAAGTTATATTAACGTTGTTCGATAACCAACCTTTTTACAAAACCAGAAAAACCGTACAATCTGTAATCCAATCCATTCCTTTTCAACTATCCCTGTGGTTCGATACTTGGTCTTCCTAGAGTATATTACAACTTGACGTGCCTGCACTTGGACTAACACAACACGATATTTTATAGGCGTCAAGTTTTTGGCGCCGTTGCCAGGGATACAGCAAAAGGAGGATTACGGGTTTTGTTTAAAACCATTCTTTAAGTATTTCTCTTTTTAATTAATTCATTTTTCTCTCTTATTCTTGTTTTATTTTGTAGAGTTTTTGAGGAGCAATTTGAATAGTTTTCCAAGCCCATGCAAGGAAAATTGTTTGTGGATATTCGAATCAGCCCTCCGGCATCACCAAGAATGGCAAACCAAAGAAGAATGGCGGATCACGAAAGCGATAACGAAGGGAAAGGTGCAAACAATGTTCCTCCAGTTAGGACAATGAAGGATTATCTTCAACCCCCTCGTACGACTTCCAACTCATGCATCGTGCTTCCCACTGGGCAAGCAGGCGCTTTCTCTTTCAAACCATGTATGTTTTAACATATCTCTTCTTTTCACGGTATGGAGTCTGAAAACCCATACTTGCACTTAAAAGATTTTGAAGAAGTCTGCTCCATATTTCGTGAGGCAAATATTGACGAGGATATCATACGATTAAAACTCTTTCCTTTCTCCCTAAAAGATAAAGGAAAAATTTGGTTAAATGCTCAAAGACCACAATCAATTCGGTTTTGGCAAGAGCTTCAAGCGGAGTTTTTAAAAAAATTATTTCCCGTCCATATAACCAACGCTTTGAGAAGGGCAATATACAATTTTTCGCCAAAAGAAAACGAAAGTTTCTACAAATGTTGGGAAATATACAAAGAGCTTTTAAACGCATGTCCTCACCATGGTCACGAAACTTGGAGCTTTGTTAGTTTTTTCTATGAGTCGCTCACCCCTGAAATGCGTACTTTTGCTGAGACCATGTGTAATGGTCAATTCTTGAGCAAGAACCCCGATAAGGCTTTGCTATATTTTGATGAACTAGCGAAAGGTACCCAAAATTAGAACACCTATACCAAGGAGCCTAAGGCCAAAAATTCGGGGAAGGGTAGGTTATACCAAATTTCTAACGAAGATGACATGGGAGCGAGATTGTTCTAATTGTCTAAGAAGGTAGAGGCAATGGAGGCAAGTAAGCTTAGAGAGGTTAATGTCGTATCCTCGAGTCAGTTATGTGTCATTTTTGAAAACTCGGGACATACTACCGAGGATTGCCCTACCATTCCCGCTTTTCAGAAAGTCCTCAAAAATCCTGTCCAAGTTAATGCTTTGAATCAGTACAACCAAAACCGTCAACAAAATTATCCTTATTCACAAAAGTACAATGAGGGGTGGAAGAATCACCTTAACTTCAGTTGGGGAGGGAATCAAAGTCAGAACCACAGCCAATATCATCAAAACCAAAGACAACAACAACCTCAAAACTCTTTCGCTCCACCACAAAACCAAACCCAAAACTTAGAAGCTTTGTTGAGATCTTTTGTGGACAAGACGGATTGTGATGTGGGAGAGTTAAAGACCCAAATGTCTAAGCTCACCACCGCCCTCGCAACCCAAGAAAAGGAAAAATTCCCGTCCCAACCTTTAGTCAACCCTATAGGCCAAGCTTTGGTTATAAAGGGAGGATAACCTAGTACCAAATTAGAGGAACTCATATCCATCACGATCCTACGAAGTGCTAAAGTGGTAGATAAGACTATTGCTCCTAAAACCCCCAAGGTGGCGGACATAGTCGAGTCTATGAGTAGTGAGGAGTCGAAGGTTGAAAAAATTGTGAGAGAAGAGAAGAAGAAAGAGGAAAGGAAGATCTTGAGAAAATCAGGAATGGAATCAAGGTTTCTTTCCCGGAGAGATTGAACGAACCGTCTAAGTCGAATGCTGAGATTTTGGATGTCTTTCGACAAGTCAAAATCAACATTCATTTGCTTGATGCGGTCAAGCAAATACCTTCGTATGCTAAGTTCCTTAAGGACTTATGCACGACGAAACGAAGGTTAAATGTTAAGAAAAAGGCCTGCATGGCGGAGCAAGTGAGCTCCATCATGCAAGGCACAAGATCTCCTAAGTTCAAGGACCTCGGTTGTCCCATAATTTCATGTGTAATAGGGAATTGTAGGACAAAAAATGCTTTACTAGATTTGGGAGCGAGTGTGAACGTGCTCATATATTCCGTATACCAACAATTGAGGTTGGGAGAATTAAAACCTACGAAGGTAACGATTCAATTAGCGGACCGATCCGTTAAGAGCCCAAGAGGGGTAGTTGAGGATGTACTTGTTCAAATTAACAAGTTTTATTTTTCAGTTGAATTCATCATCCTCAACATACAACCCGTATCAAATCCTGCTAACCAGATTCTGGTCATCCTTAGATGACCATTTCTTGCCACTTCTAATACTATTATAAATTGTAAGAACAGAATAGTTAAGTTAGCTTTTGAAAACATGACTTTGGAGCTAAACGTGTTTTCTTTGAGTAATCAAAGAGATGATGATGATGAAAGTGAACACGTAAACATGATAGAGTCATGTATCCAAGACCACTTCGTGGAAAATTTTGAATCAGAGTCAACGAAAGGTTTTTTAACCACTTCTGATGAACCCGATGGATGTATGCAAGTGTTTTCTTTGTTTGACAAACATGATGAATTCTTGGAGAAAGAAGAAAATACGCCACCTTCCACCAACAAGCTTGAAGGACAAATGGAACTCAAGCCATTGCCGAGCAACTTGAAGTATGCCTTCTTGGGACTTCCAACACATACCCGGTCATTATCTCGTCCGAACTTTCAAATAATCAAGAGGTAAATACAAAAAAAGCTTTTGGTTGGACTTTTGCCGACCTCCAAGGAAGAAGCCAATTAATTTGTACATATAAAATTAACTTGGAGGACGGGGCAAAACTATCAAAGCAATTTCAACGTAGATTGAATCCTAACATGCAAGAAGTGGTTAGGAACGAGGTATTAAAATTGTTAGATGCAAAGATCATCTATCCAATCTCGGATAGTAAATGGGTTAGTCCAACGCAAGTTGTACCAAAACAAATGGGTTTTACGGTAGTCAAAAATGAATCAAACGAGTTGGTTCCACAAAGAGTCACCACCGGGTAGCGAATGTGCATTGACTACAACAAACTTAATAAGGCGACTCGTAAAGATTATTTCCCACTCCCCTTCTTGGATCAAACTCTAAAGAGGGTAGTGGGTCATGAATTTTACTCGTTCCTCGATGATTTTTTTGGGTACAATCAAATTGAGATTACCCTAGATGAACAAGAAAAGACCACCTTTACATGTCCGTTTGGCACCTTCGCTTATCGAAAAATGCCTTTTGGTCTATGTAATGCACTGACCACTTTTCAACGGTGTATGCTAAGTATTTTTAGCGATATGGTGGAAGGGAATTTGAAAGTTTTTATGGATAACTTTACCGTATATGGTAAGTCATTCGACAATTGCTTGACTAACCTGGAACAGGTGTTAGAACGATGCGTTGAGAAACAATTAGTGTTGAATTAGGAGAAGTGCCATTTTATGATCACCAATGGTATCATATTGGGGCATATAATTTCGTCAGAAAGAATTAAAGTTGACAAAATAAAGATCGAATTGATCGCCAAGCTCCCTACACCCAAGAATGTGAAAGATGTCCGATCATTTATGGGACATGCTAAGTTCTATAGGAGATTTATCAAGAATTTCAGTTTCATCTCTAAGCCGATGTGCAATCTTCTCTTTAAGGATACACCATTTGAATGAGACGCCAAGTGCGAAGAAGCTTTCATATCATTGAAGCATATACTCACTACTGCGCCAATAATGCAAACATCGGACTGGAACTTTCCATTTGAGCTCATGTGTGATGCGAGTGACTATGCGATTGGAATGGTTCTTGGTCAATGAAAAGACAAGAAATTGGGTATAATTTATTATGTAGGCCGAACATTGAATAATACTCAAATGAATTACACCACAGCCGAAAAAGAGCTTTTGGCAATTGTCTTCGCATTGGACAAGTTTCGATCCTATTTGATCGGATCGCCCATTGTTATTTTCACAGATCACGCGGCTTTGAAGTATTTGTTCATGAAGTATGCCAAGCCATGGCTTCTAAGGTGGATACTCCTGTGAGTTCCATTTGAGCATCAAAGACAAAAGGGAGTCGAGAATGTGGTGGCCGATCATCTGTCTCAGCTCATTTTTACAAACAACATCGATAAAAGCCCGATCCAAGATTCCTTTCCGGATGAGCAACTGTTGGCGATCTCTACACTTTCATGGTACGCAGACATTGTAAACTATCTTGTAACTGACAAGATATCGAAGTCGTGGAGTGCACAAGATAGAAAGAGATTCTTGAGCGACGTGGGTCGATTTTACTAGGATGAACCATATATGTTCAAGTATTGTGCGGAGCAAATTATCTACCGGTGCATTCCAGATAAGGAAGTTGAGAGAGTATTATCCCCCTGGCACTCGAAAGCCTATGGAAGACATTTCTCGGCGAAGAAGACGACCGTCAAAATTTTGCAAAGCAAGTTGTACTGGCTGTCGCTTTTTAAGGATGCACAACACTATTACAAGGCATGTCAGAGATGCCAAATGCTTGGAGGGATCTCCAAGAGGAATATGATGCCACTCAATCCCATTCTGATGATTAAAATATTTGATTGCTGGGGCAACGGCATTATATGACAGTTCCCATCCTCCTACGATAACCTTTACATTTTAGTTGCCGTATATTACGTTTTAAAGTGGGTGGAAGTCCAAGCGTGTAAGAAAATCGATCACAAAGTTGTGATCCGATTCTTAAAAGACTACATTCTTGCACGTTTTGGCAAACCTATGGCAATAATAAACGATGGCGGTACTCACTTTTGCAATAAACCATTTCAATCTTTAATGCAAAAATACGGTGTAAACCACAAAGTATCACTCGCTTATCACCCGCAAACTAATGGTCAAAACGAGTTGGCAAATAGGGAGATCAAACAGATTCTGAAGAAAACGGCAAACTCGAATCGCAAAAATTGGTCGTTAAGACTAACCGATGCATTTTGGGCTTACCGTACTACGTACAAAACAACTCTAGATATATCTCCTTATTGCATTGTGTACGGAAAACCATGTCATTTGCCAATAGAGTTCAAACACAAATCATACTGGGCAACTAAGATGGTTAATTTTCAATTGTAAAAATTCGGCATTGACCGTAAATTGCAAATCGAGCAAATAGAGGAGTTGAGAAGATATGCGTATGATAACGCGAAGATAAGCAAGGAACGTGCCAAAATTTTTCATGGTAAATCTATTTTAAGAAAAGAATTCAAACTTGGGTACAAAGTTCTTCTTTATGACACACGTCTGCATCTCTTCCCGAAAAAATTAAAATCTCGTTGGACCGGCCCGTACATTGTTAGACATGTATTCCCGTTTGGGGCCATGAATGTTGAGGATCCCAAAATCATCTTTGTGTTCAAAGTGACCGGACAACCCCTTAAGCCATTTTTGGAATTCTCATCTCGAGAGGAGTCCACCCCTCTCGAAGACCCGACCTATGCCTAAAAAGCATGGGTCGATTTTGTAAATAATCTTTTTGTTAGTGTTTTTAGAGTTTAAGGAATTTTTATCGGAGTTTCGGGTGTGTTCAGGAATGTTCGAACCAAGTTAGGGGGCCGTACGGGGTTGAGTGTAAGCAATGTTGAAAATGGACTGCAATAGAGGCGCATGATCGATCATTGGTTTGCCATGATCGACCATTGTGCAAAGAAATTCAGGCAGAGGAGACCATGATCGATCATGGGTTGAAATAAAACAAGGGATCTCACAACTTAGCCTTCATTTTTCATTTCCCCCTTTCTAAATCCTCCCCAAACCTTAGCCTCTTCACCTTTATTCTTCCCAAATCCTTGCCGAACACCATTTACATTCTTCCCCACCTAAAATCACACATCAAATCACGCAATTTTGCACCCACATCGCCAGACCCACCTTAAAAATCCCACTTTCTCTCTCTTCACCCATTTTCTAAAACTAGCCTCTCCAATCTCAAAATTTCTCATTTCATCCCCTTCCAAAGCATTATAATACACCTTCATGGCATCCTCTAACCTTCCAACAAAGCCAGTTGTTCTTCAAGTCATGAGAGGTGGCCACCATGGTTTTCGAAGCTGCCAAGAGTTCAATTCGTGGAACTACGCCTTCAAGAATCGAACTGTTATGATAGAGAGACCAGTCTTCATTGGGGCTCTAGATAATTTCCCCCAAAGGGCAACCTTCGAGCAAAACAGGGATGGATCGACTATTTGCGCCAAGTAGGTAACCAATGCAACCTTACTATTTGTCGTGAATTTGCTATGAGTTTGATTCAAGTTCCCAATACTACATACACATATATTGCTCATGTGCATGGGAAAATAATTCATTTTAATCTAAAAATTCTAAGTGAGATCACGGGAATTCAAACTTTGCCCGAAAATGCCCATGACCTCCCATATTCTTATGGCACCAATTATTTAGAGCCCTCGGCTAATCATTTAGCCACATTTCTTGCCGGTAGAGAAATGGAATGGATTGGTACCCAATTTGAACGACATAATTTATCCAATCGGTATCAGACTCTGTGGCTTATGATTGTAAATGCATTGGACCCAATTTCCCATACCCAGCATCTTTACCCATATCATGCTTAAATGTTATATGCGATTGCTACAAACAAACGTTGTTTGCTGCGTCACATTATTGGGAGGATTTCGAGGATTATCGATTTGGTGGTCATAATAAGACTATTAAATTTGGGGCCTTGATAAGAGCACCTTTCAACAGGTTTACCTAGACGCGAGCCGCTAGTCAATTAAGGAATCGGCCGAGTTCTTCCATAGCTGCACCACCATCGAGTGTTGAAGAAGAAGTAGGAGCTGATGTTCCAGGTCCTTCAAGGCGACGCTGAAGAGCAAGTTCAGGTCTGGTTGACAATAACATGGAGTTGATTCGAGCGCAGTTTGAGCAGATGAATGAAATGATGCAAACCGGGTTTGCTGGCATTAATGAGATGGTTGAGATTATAATGTTTTGTCAAGATTGGTTAAAGACTGATATAGTGGCCCGGGTACAAGAGCAGATGGCGACTCAACAGGAGTTCATACGCCAGCAATTTGAGGCATTGTATGGTCGATTTCCCCCACCCCCACCTCTCGGCCCTTGATTTTTGCGTCCTGAAAACTCTATAATAGTTATATTTATGCTTAGTTTTATTTTTATTTCTTTTGGGTTGTCTTAGAACTTAGACATGATGTTAACATTAGAACTTGGTTTCAATGGTTTAATATTATGGTTTTCGCTAACGCTAATTATAATCCGTTTATTGTATAGTTATGGTTTTTGTCTCTTTTTTTGTCTCATGGAAAGCAAAGCCAAAGAAATCCCTCCATGCATTTCGTGTTCTCTTTCCATTGAGGACAATGCTTCTTTCAAGTTAAGGGGTATGCATTTCATTATTTATATTTATTTGGCTTTCTTTTTTTCTTTTTTTATTTCCATGAGTTGTGTGCAAATTTTTTTTGTGAAGTTTGAAATTTGATGAATGAATTTGATTTTATGATCAAATGAGGGCTATTGTTTCATTAGCTTTTGGCATGAATTCTTTGATTTAGATAGGAATTTGAATGATGATCTAAATTGCCTTGCTTCGCTTAGTCTCATATCTCGATATATTTTCCTGTTCCATATGCTAGATTGCTTTGGTTGTTTATAATTCGGTAATAACACTTAGATTTATTTTCATTAAGAGAAGAGGATTTTTTGTCCAAAAATGATGGAAGCTCTTTCAAAAAGATCCTCCAATAAGAGGACAAAAGCATAGCACTTTGAAAAGTTTGATGACTTTTTATCCTAATATTGACTTAAAGCTTTACTTGACTAAATCTTAAGTCTATTTGTTTAATATTATGGATGGGTAAATGTTACCATATGGGAAAGGGTGAATAGCTTCCTTCAAGCTCCAATGAATGAGCAGTATAATGTAAAATTTTTAAGTGAGACAGCTGCCCCCCATAGAAATAAAAACCACCATGAACTAATTTAGCGGAACTTCCAAGTAAAAGATAAAGAAAGTGCTGAGAATCGACAAATTTTGGAGCTTTTGTTTTTTAAAAATTTCTCTCTTCCTTCTCAAATGATTATAACTCTTTATGTTTATATTGAATTGGTTGATCCGAAGTCTAGTATGTGAGCAATGGGGAATATGAGACTGTGTTCTAAAGGAGGTAGGCGAATTATATAATCATTCAAACGTCCATCATTCTAGAGAGAATGATAGTAATGCATTTTGCTTTGTAAATTGAAACTTGAAATCTTCATCCTCATCGTTCATTATGATTAAACTTCCAATGTTTGTGGGTATCATTTCTGAAAATCTTCACGAGATGCAACTCGTCTTCTAAAGGAACTTAGAAGTTAACAACTTTTTGTATAGCATAGTGCTTTCGTAATTATATATATTTTTGTCTTATTAAGGGACTAGCAAAAGATAAGTTGAGGGGAGTTGATAAACGTATAATATTGTCAAGCATAAGCTCTTTCACGGAGCCGTTTGACGCGTTAATTGTCCTAACCTTATTGAATTATCCACTTATCTCGAGATTAGTGCCTTAGCGAGTTTTGTATCTAATATTGTCTCGCTAGGTGTGTTTTGTTGTGTTCCTATGTGTTGATAGGAATGAAATGCAATGGCCTTCAAGGAATTGATCAAATGCAAGCTCAAGGCTTGCAAAAGTGCTGGGTTTGGAAAAATCCAGACCCATGATCGATCATGGTCCATAGAGCTTCAAGTAGAGCACCATGCCATGATCGATCATGGTCTGGCGGGGACAGCCACCAATTTCTGCTTTTAGCTTTTTTTTTGGGAAATTTTGTCTAAAAGATATTTTTCCTTGTAATTTTTAATTAATTGTTGTACTTTTTTGGCTAGTTTTAGTCCAAGGGATTAAGCTAAATTGATCTTATCTATGTTTTATGCAAGTTCTAGAGAGAAATGAGAGCTCCTACCATTGTAACTTCTTCCTTCTTCTTGTAAGTTTACTTTGATTCTAAAAAATGAATACTTCTTATATAATTCTTGCTTTGAGTTTTATGGAGTAGTCTTATACTAAGGTTACGGAACTGAATCGCGATATGATTTTCGGTGATTAATTTCTCAATCCATGTTAAAGTTTATTAAATAATTGTGAATCATTTTCCTTTCCGTATCTTTCATTCTTCAAGCTTTTTAGGTATTTTTATTTAAAGATTAGACTTTACATGCCTTGTATGCTTAGTTCTTGTGTAGGAATGATAATCCAACATACTTGTATGATTCTAGAAAGCTTGTAGTAATTTTCCCTCATCTATGGACCCTCTTCCTCTTTGTAGAGATTATTAATAGTTCTTGAAACTCCATAGATGATTTATAAATTTGTTTATATAATATTTGGTTCACTTAATGATTTTTGAATGCTTCATATACTTTACGTGATATTTAGATTCCTTATTATCTTTCTTAAGTAACGATCGATTAGTTAATGATTTTTATTCCACAAACTTCGCTTCGTTTCATTGTAATGATTCAATAGCTAATTTTCATTCTTTTAAACTATGAGATTTCACATACATGATTAATATAAAATATTGTTACGATGAGTTTATCATCTCTACCTCGGATTAGCTTCATCGGGAAGGGGTTGCTTTGCTTCACACTCGTAGCTAAGAGATAGATATGGTAGCTTAATCTTTGGAGGAATTTTGTTGTATTTTCTCTTGATATAGCTTCAACCAGGGAATGAGTTGCCTAGCTTTGCACCCTTTGCTATTGAGAGATATGACAACATTCCCCATTCTTGAGAATTTTGTGTTTAAATCTATGTATGAGATTGCAAATGCCATTAATTATATCGCGAGCAACTTCCACTTACTTTAGTGTTTTCTTAACACTTTTCACAACCAAGTTATATTAACGTTGTTCGATAACCAACCTTTTTACAAAACCAGAAAAACCGTACAATCTGTAATCCAATCCATTCCTTTTCAACTATCCTTGTGGTTCGATACTTGGTCTTCCTAGAGTATATTACAACTTGACATGCCCGCACTTGGGCTAACACAACACGATATTTTATCGGCGTCAATCCTCTCTTGGGCCATGGGTACTTGATTCTGGTACTTTCGATCATATGTATGGTAACAAGGATATGTTATTTCGTATTACTTATTTTAATACTTTATCTACTGTTACCTTAGCTGATGGCTCACAAACTAAAGTTAGAGGTATTTGACAAGTTACACCCTTGCTTTTTATGTCTTTAGATTTTGTTTTCTTTATATCAAATTGTCCCTTTAATCTAATTTGCATTAGCAAATTAACCCAAACATTACCCTATTCTGTTACATTCGTTGCTAATTCAGTTCTTATGCAGGATCGAAACACCGGGAGGATGATTGGAGTAGGATGTGAGTACCGCGGGTTATACTACTCTCCCCACCACCAACCCCTGCAGCTTGTAATTCTTTTTCTTGTCGTCTCAATAAACAAGCAGAGTCACCTTTTGCTTTAGTTCATTCGGATATATGGGGTCCTAGTCGTGTTAAGTCAACGTTGGGTTTTAATTACTTTGTTACATTTGTTGATGATTTTCCCGTTGTACTTAGTTATTCTTAATGAAAAATCGTTCAGAACTATTTTCCATATTTCAAATGTTTTGTTATGAAATTAAAACTCAATTTGGCACTAATATTCGTACTTTTCGAAGTGGCAATGCACGAGAATATTTCTTTGCCCTTTTTCATTCCTCTATGCCCTCTCAGGGTATACGTCATCAATCGTCCTGTGCTCATGCCCCTCAATAAAATGGGGCGGCAGAAAGAGAAAACAAACACTTGATTGAAATTTCACATACTCTCCTCGTTCACACTTATGTTCCACTGCGTTTTTTGGGAGACGCAGTTCTTACCGCATGCTATCTTTAGTTTTACAAAATCAAGTTCCTCATTCTCTGTTATTTCCTAGTCAACTACTCTATTATTTTCCTCCTCGTGTCTTTGGGTGTACATGTTTTGTTCACGATCTCATTCCGGGGAAAGACAAATTACAGGCCAAGTCTTTCAAATGTATCTTTATGGGTTACTCTCGTTTGTAAAAAGGTTATCGTTGCTTCTCTCCTCACTTTTAGCGAGATCTTGTCTCAGCCAATGCCACCTTCTTTGAAATGACTCCTTTTTTTACTGCTTCTGCACATACTGAGTGTCTAACTAATGTTCTCCCTCTTTCCAATATTAGTCCTATTCCACTGGTTGTCTCATCCCTTGACCCAGTGGCTTATACCGTAGACTCACCACCTCCTCTGCTCACCTACCATCGCTGGCAACGTCCCCCTCCTATTGCGAACCCTTCCTCTGAGCCTCCATATCGAACCTACTATTGCGCTTACACTCAAACCTTCAACCGACCTTACTTCACCTCCTTTGACTGAGCCTACCGCAACTGACAACCCTACCTCTGACCCAGTGGACTCATCTTCTACTCTAATCATGCCTTCCATTCCGGTCTTTGACTTGGATCATCCCATTGCCGAACATAAAGGTATTCGTTCTACTCGAAATCCTTATCCCATTTATAATTTCATGAGTTATCATCATTTATCTCCAGCATATACTGCCTTTGTGGCGTGCTTGTCCCATATTTCCATTCCTAAATATGCAGGAGTAACTTTTTGGACTCAAGTTGGCGTCAAGCAATAGTTGATGAGATGTCTGCATTACATTCTAACGGCATTGGGGAATTAGTGCTCCTTTCTCCTGGAAAATCTACAGTTGGTTGTCATTGGGTTCACATCATCAAAGTTGGTCTTGATGGAGCTATAGACCGGTTGAAGGCTCGACTCGTTGCAAAAGGGTATACCCAAGTTTATGTGCTTAATTATGGCGACACATTCTTCCCGGTTGCCAAAATGGCCTATGTTCGCTTATTCTTCTTTATGGCAGCCATTCATCACCGGCCCTTCTATCAGTTGTATATTAAGAATGCATTTTTACATGGTGAATTGCAAGAAGAGGTTTATATGGAGCAACCTCCTGGGTTTGTTGCTTAGGAGGAATCTAGATCTAGATTGGTGCGTCACCTCCGACGTTTTTTGTATGGACTTAAACAGTCCCCACGGGCTTGGTTTGAGCGATTCAGTTCGATTGTTCAAAAATTTGGAATGACCTGAAGCGAGGTCGATCATTTAGTATTTTATTGCCACTCATCCTCCGACCGTTGCATCTATTTGGGTGTGTATGTGAATGACATTTTGATTACCAAAAATGATCATGAGGGTATACAGAAACTCAAGCAACATCTATTCCACTACTTTCAGACAAAAGATTTGGGCAAACTCAAGTATTTTTTGGAAATAGAAGTTGTTCAATCCCAACATGGCGTCTTCATCTCCCAGAGAAAGTATGCCCTAGATATCTTAGAAGAAACATGCATCTTCGGCTGCAAACCTGTAAAGACACTGATGGATCCAAATGCTAAGGTTGTGTTTGGTTGCAATTTTTGAACAAGATTTTAAATTTTTTTCTCAAAACACAATTTAAAATCAACTATACTTTCACACTTCCCAAAATTTATTTCACTATATTTTCTCTCTCTAATTTTTTTTAAAACGCCATAACTTTAAATCCAAAAATCAAAAAATAATAAAAAAATATATATTTGAAACCTACTCATCGAGATCTATAAAATAAGATCCATTGTGACTATTTTTTGAAATTTTTTATGCGTTTTTTTCATTGGTTGAAAAAAAGTCAAACAAAACCAAATTCACTTTTCAACATAAAAACTCTAACTCAAAACATTCAACCAAACACCAAATTTTTAAAAACTTGTCTAGAAACATTAACCAAACACCACCTAAGCTTCTACCTAATTAGGGGGAGCCCTTATCAGACCCAAGCAAATATAAGAGACTTATTGGCAAACTTAACCACCTCATAGTAAAACGTCCTGATATTATGTTTCCGATGAGTGTTCTCAGTCAGTTTCTAAGTACTCAATGTGATAGCCATTGGGATATAACTAATATATATCTATACATAAATATTTAATATTGCATTGAGTAAAAAAAATATTAGGAATTAGGAAAAAATTGATAATACAAAAGTTTAATTATATGAATGGGGTACTGAATATTTTTTTGATATAGCTGGTGACGTAGCATAACAAAGTGAAAATTGCACTTGGCACTAATATTAGAAAAATATTAGACATGTCGTGCACATGATGTATGTGCACACATTATTTAGAGTTATTTACAAAAATCACCCTAAAAGTTTATCTCTTGTTTCACTTTGGTCCACGAAGTTCAAAAATGCATAAGTTCATACATAAAGTTTCACATGCATCTCACTTTCCTCCATTTTTGGACAGACCGCCTAAAAAGCTGACGAAATTAGTCATGTGCAAGGCACATGAGAAGCAAAAGTAGGAAAACACTGTTCTAACTCCATTTTCTTTCCTTTCTTTTTCTTCCCTAATTTTTCCCCTTCCATTAACACACAATTCTTTATTAAAAAAAAAATCCATTAACACATAATTCCTTTCTCTTATTCTTCTTTTTCTTTTTCTCTCCCCCCTCATTTGGTCCTTTTTTCTATCCCCAACTTTATCTCATCTCTCTAAATATATATATATATATGCATGTATACATACATTAAGAAAATGAACTATATTCAGATCTAAATCAAAATTGATAGTTGCCTTGATCTGGAAAAGAAAACCTAAATTCAAAACCAATATTAAGAGGTAAATCGAGATTGAAAACTAATCTAAACATGAAATCAAAATCGAATTTGATCCAATTCCAACAGATTTGTGGGTTTAATGCCCCTTTGAACAAATTGATGGGTTTAGTACCCTTTTTGGGGACAGATTCGTGGGTCCCTTTTGGGAACAAATACCTTGGTTATGTCCAATAAATCTGAAGCTCGAAGGAGCTTTGAAGAAGGAGAAAGTGGAAGCGGGAGTCTAGTAGGATTACGGTTTAGTAATTTGTAGAAGTAAGAGAAGGAAGAAGATGAGGATGAGGAAATTGCTGCTGCCTTCATGGTGGTTAGTGTTGGCTGAAAAATGGAGAGAAATCTAGTGTCGGCGATATAGAAAGAGAAGGAGAAGAAGAAGAAAAAGAAGAAGAAGAAGAAAAAAATAATTGTGTGTTAATGGGGGGGGGGGGGAATTAGGGAAGAAGAAGAAAGGAAAGAAGATAGAGTTAAAATAGTGTTTTCCCACTTTTGCCCCTCATGTGCTTTGCACATGACTATTTCCATCAGCTTTTAAGATGGTTCATCCAAAAATGGGGGAAAGTGAGACGCGGGTGAAACTTCATGTATGAACTTATGCATTTTTGAAATTCGTGGACCAAAGTAAGACAAGAGGTAAACTTTAGGGTGATTTTTGTAAATAACTTTCTCATGTGCCTTGCACATGACTAATTCAGTCAGCTTTTTAGACGTTCCGGCCAAAAATGGGGGAAAGTGAGACACAAGTGAAACTTCATGTATGAATTTATGCATTTTTTAACTTCGTGGACCAAAGTGAGACAAAAGGTAAACTTTATAGGTGATTTTTGTAAATAACTCAGTTAGCTTTACACCATAGGATGAATTTATACACACATCAAGATATCACATTAAAGTTAAAATACTTACACCAATAATATACACACAATAAACTCTCATATACCAATAATTTTTTCTACATTAAAAATGCCACAACTTAAAATAAAAATAGGAATTTAATTAAAAATTAACATTTAAGATCTAGGGTAAAAAACACTAAACCCCCTCAAACTATCACTTTTTGGCACTAACCCCCCCATCTTCTAAAAGTATCACTAAACCTCCCTAAATTATTAGATGTTATCACTTAACTCCAAAATTACATAAATGCCCTTATACAAAGTTGGGTAAAAAACACTAAACCCCTTCAAACTATCATTTTTTGGCACTAAACCTCACATCTTCTAAAAGTGACACTAAATCCCCTGATCTAACTGTTACTGACACTTAACCCCCGAAATTGACAAATCTGTTAAAACACTAACGAAATGGTTGTCATGTGCCTCTCATGTGAGCATCAATGGACAAAAATACACCAATCTATCCATTTAAACATAAGTTTTTTAAATTACCCTAGTTTATTTTATAAAAACACCCGTTAATTCTCTTTCATGTTCAACTACATAGTGAGTGTTTTATAAAATAGGTGAGGGTAATTCGAAAAATTTATGTTTAAATGGATAGATTAGTATATTTTTGTCCATTGGTGTCCACATGAAAGGCACATGACAACCATCGTGTTATTGTTTTAACAGATTTGTTAACTTTGAGGAAGTGTCAATAATTGTTAAATCGGGGGGTTTAATGAAACTTTTAGAAGATTGGGGGGGGGGGGGGGGTTAGTGCCAAAAAGTGATAGTTTGAGGGGGTTTAGTGTTTTTTTACCCAACTTTGTACAAGGGTATTTATGTAATTTTGGGGGTTAAGTGATAGCATCTATGTCACTTTTAGAAGATGAAGGGGTTTAGTGCCAAAAAGTGATAGTTTGAGGGGGTTTAGTGTTTTTTACCTAAAGATCTACTAATTAAGATAAATTAAACAAGATCCATCATGATTACAGAATTATGTAAAAAAAATCAAGAAAAATTGTTAATATTTAAGGACATACTTAATGTGATTGTAAATTATTGGTCATCTTAATATGTCATTTTTAGGAGTTTTCATGATACATCACCAGTCTAATTTTTGGACTATTTTCAGATTATACTAAAAAACGTGGTTGGATTACTTTCACATATACTTTTAGTTTTTATAGTATGAAGATATATTTAACCAACGGTTCAGTTATTTATAACGTTATACTTTTGTCATACATTACTCTTTTTTATCCTTTTATTAGATTTTATTTATTTTACCGTGTCAGATGGTACTGATATACCGTATATTTCATAAATAGATTGATGGGTTTTAGATTATAAGAGGAATCCAAGAGGTGAGTAAATAAATAAATAAAAAAGAGGAGGGGAGGGGGGGGGGGGGGGGAATAATGGGGTTGGGTAAATAATCGGGTTGAGGCAATTTCATGGTAGATCGTAAAAATGTTTCTTATACTTTAAAGAGATATGTTAATTTAAGGACTTTTTAAGGTTTTGCTAAATATATGAGGTGAGAAGAGTAAGTTGCAAGTAGAGTGTTTTTGGTTTGG
Organism: Lonicera japonica; assembly: GCA_021464415.1. Taxonomy (NCBI): domain Eukaryota; kingdom Viridiplantae; phylum Streptophyta; class Magnoliopsida; order Dipsacales; family Caprifoliaceae; genus Lonicera; species Lonicera japonica. Next base: position 40,557,868 of record CM038467.1, read on the forward strand.
TTCGGGGTAAGAATTAGGTAGACACAAACCCAAACCGAACATTAAAATTCATTTTGGTTTCTAAATCTTCAAAACGTAGACCAGAACCAAACTTTTTGATTCGATTTTGATATATATTTTTTTTAAAAAAATTAAATGTAATATTCATAAGCATTATACAATAAAAAATAATTTAAAAAATAATGTTAAAAATTGTTTTAAAAAAACAGTTTTCAAAAACAATTTTTAAAATAAGGGGTTGCCACAACAATATGGGCGAACTTAGGACTGTGTGGGTAGGCGCACGGTCTCAGGTTCGATTCTTCGCTGCATGAAACCTTTCTTGGGTCACTAGGGGCGTCTCTTGGTCAAGCATCCAGGGCCCCGATACCCATGGTTATAAAAAATAAAAAAAACAGTTTTCAAAAAAGTTTGTACAAGTTCAAATAAAAAACAACACTTGCAAGCTCAAATAAAAAACTGTGGCAATGAAGCTAACTCCCAAAAAACTTAACAAACCATTCAAAGTTCAAATCTAAAGGCTTTAGACAATCAATAAATTACCCACAGTAGCACACAAGACATATTTCAAAGTAAGAATTACGACAAGTGGTTATTTTTGGTTCGATTCTAGACTAGCTAGACCCAGACCCAGACCCGAACCAAACCTCTTTGATTTCGGTTCGGTTTTTCCATTTCGGTTTCGATTTTTTTCAGTTCGATACGAGTATCGGTTTTCGGGTTGGTCACAGCACCCTTAGTTGTAAGTGGGGTGAGAAGATTGTTTTTTGGATGAATTTTAAAAACTCTAAAAAAGAATAGACGATGGTTTTTTATTATGGGATAAATTGGGGTGAGAATAAAGGGTTATACGTGGTTTTTTGGTTCATTTATTTTAGGTTTTAATTTTAGCAGGGGTGAGAAAAATAATATTGTGGGTCTATTTAAGAATACCATTTATTCATAGATACTTAATTAGTTAATATATGGAAACAAGTTAGAATTAGGATATCTTTTAAACACTTTTAAATCTAACAAAATATATAGGTAGGCATAACTATGATTTAAATTATTAAGTTAATATATGTAAATAAATTAGAATTTGGATATTTATGTTTGAAACATTTTCAAATCTAATAAAATATATAGGTAGGCATAACTATTATTTAATTAATTAGTAGATAGTAAGTTAATATTTGGAAACTAATTATAATTCAAATATTTTTCAAATTGTGGGGTAAGATTAAAATGACAGTACATAATGAAGACTTGAAAAATAAGAAGAGATAGGTCTTTAATTTTTTATGGTCAACTTCTTAGTCGTTGTTTGTGTTGTGTCCACCGTACCGACACATGGGCTAGGCCCAGGGTTGTCCTCAACTTAAATACATTTGGGCCATAGCTATGAGATTTTCTCTTAAAATGCCTAGTTACTAGATTGTGACAACACCCTACTTATATACCTATGTTGAGTTTTACAAATTTTCTATATAGGATCAATAGTTTGAACTAACAATTCTCAACAATTTCCACCTTGGGTTAAACCAGCCCATCTTTGGCTCCACGTTGAACTAACATCAATCCACCTAACTCCACCTGGACCTATATCTTAGTCCACCTAGGATCCATCTGTGGACTATCCATGTAAATTACCACTCAACACTATCCGCAAGATCGTCCACCTTAGTGAATGCACATATCAAGGAACCTGCACAACTACCTTAACAGCACCACGGGTGTACGTAGGCTATAGGGATTTCACCCACGGTTTCTCAAAGTCTAACTCCACTATAGGCTCCACTGAGTTCAGCTATCGTTTGCCCATGTGAGGAATAAATTGAAGGGAATGATTGTACAAAATGAACATTGGGAAAATAAGAAGTTTTTTGTATGGTTAACTCTTCCTCATTGCTTTCCCAATTGAGGAATTAAAGGAGGATAGATTATCATTGCATGTATTAACTACAACAATGATAGTCATTTCCAAGGGTGAAATTTGGTCGAAAAAGCCATTTTCCCCTCGGAAAAAGCTATTTCCGACAGCTAGGTGCCGTCAGTGGTCCTCGAAAAAAATGTCATCGAAAATAGTGTTTTTCCGACCAACCCTTGGAAAAAGATATATTTTCGACAACCAGACATGGTTGTAAAAAAATTGCTAGTGGTCGGAAATTCTCACTCCTCAACGATGACAAATATTATTTCTGAATAAAGATGTTTGTTGGAAATAATTTGTTGCTTGTCGGAAAAAATTGGTTGGTAGCCAATCCATTTTTTCCAAGGATTTATTTTTGATGAATAGTAATGGTCGAAAAAACTATTTTCGATAATAATATTTAATTTCGACAACTATTTTGGCATCGAAAATGAATAAATTTCGAGTGTCATATTTTCCTCGAAAATTGATATTTTTTTATAGGAAAAATATAATCTAATATTTTCGAGAATGATATTGTGGTCAGAAATGTTTTCCGTGACGTTTATTCGTTCAAAATTGTCTAATTTTTTTTTCCTCCCATTCAATTTAATTATTAATTAACCTAATTGTAAAAGGTAGATGAATCAAAATGATTTTTTTTATTAAACATACAAGGAGACAATTAAATGTTTTATTAAAAAAATTGCATTAGAAGAAATATAGTTAATCATTCATACATGTTCAGATAAAGATAACTATTCAAAATTTAGTCTTTATAACATAATCACTCAAGCAAATAAGCTAACAATATATGCTAATAAAAGTCCTCATCAATATTTGCACCATCTTCATCAGCACCACCTTCAGCATGGTGTGCACTTGAATCTGTTGTAATAATGTCCTATTGTAAAAGAAAAGAAAATAATTTATAATAAAATAAGTAAGAGCTAAAACATGCAGTAAATAACATGAACAATAGCAACATATAAAACTATTTGAAAATTTGAAATAGTACCACATAATGCGAGTTTCTTGCTTTAGAATTCTTTGAGGCATTAGGTAACAAACTTTGAACAATTTGAGTCAAATTCTCCAATTTATCTATCAAAGATTCAACTTGGCCTTTCACTATTTCATAATCTTCTTTTTCTTCCAAACATGTTATGAACACCTCATTTTGCCACCCTTGCAAGAAATTTCGAACTCTATGGAAATGAACACACATACATGCACAAGCATTAATAGATGCACATATAATATGTACGTGTGATACAGTTCGAAGAACGATGCAAAAAGAACACTCGAACAAGAAGTTGCGAGAATTACCAGAGACTGCCGAAATCGGGAACCGTCGAAACTCCTGAGAAGAGTAAAAATGATAGCTATTGACTTCTGATCATATTAAATTTTTTTGGGTTATTAGAGGGTACCACAAGGAGTAACATAATCAAAAATCAGCTCGATCCGACAACTGGATCTCCGGGAATTCAGATAACCGAAAGTTCATTTTGGGTAATCAAACGGAGGCCTTCACGAATAGAAAATGATCTCAAATTTGGTCAGTAGATGGGTTTTATCAAAGGTAACAATATACTAAAAAATCATATCAATTCAATACACCGTTTAGCCGAAACAGCAAAAACCCTCGGAGATGAATAGTGTTTGTTGTATGACCAAATGGTGGGACCATTTGGCCACACGACAAATGGTCATTTGTCATGTGTCCAAATGCCCATTTGGACACACGACAAATTCCCATTTGGACACACGACAAATGCCCATTTGTACACACGAGAAATGCCTCTTTCCCTATAGTTTTTGCTATAAATCCTTATTCCCTCCTTTTGAGGCATCAATCAAGGCTGAAACTTCGGGAAAAGTGTTCCAAAATTATCCTTTATCATTTTTGAAGCTCTCAGGTAATTTTTGTCGCGATCTGAATTTAATTTTTTATCTGTGTTATTTTCAATTAATTGCATGTAGACACTACTGTTTATCTCTAAATCAGTCCAAATTTTATATTTAAGCGTTATTTTCAAAACTAAAGGTGTGGAATGAGCTAAAACCATTTTTTGTACATAATTTTTTATCAGTTAATTACTGGTTTTATCAATCTCAATCCACTGAGGAATTAATTAGCGTCTATATCCAGTTTGATCTGTAAATCACATTACTTACTTAAATATCCAATATGAGAGTTTTGAATTCATCAAATGCCAATTTAAATAATTAAATTGTGATAAAATGTTTGACAAACAAATCTCGAGGATTACTGGATATTCAATTCCAAATTGAATTAGCTTTCGAAAAGTTCTAAACTTTGTTAAAAACACCTGTTTTACTACTTATCATTATCCATATTGTCTTCTAAATAACACACACTGATTTCTAAAATCAAAAGGGTAAAGTACGAAGAATACGTTTTCAATCCCCACCCCAAAATCCCAGTTTTATAAAATTATGGGCTGATGTGCGATAATATCAGTAAACATGCAAATCTCTGAATATAACTATACGCATATTCTACTTGGAGATCGAAAGGGCAAATCAGGTGCCTAACAGTCTAACACCTTCTCGATTCGTAACTTAATTCCCGAACCTTCGAATTAACTAGTTTCGCAATAATTGTGTTTAAGAGAGCATTTGATTCATAAATGCTTTTTTTTTACACATACTTTTGTTTGTTTAGTAAAATAAACTGGTGACTCTAAATTTTTCTACAAATGATCATATTTTCTAAAAATAATAAAACAAACCTCTTTTCCAAATTAATCGAAAAACCGGAGGAATCGCCGCCATGGGGTTCGGCATCGAAAACGCAGGTTCTCACACATGTAGGATTATTACAAGTTTGGTTAGGTGAAGTGTAATATGTTAACTTGACCCCAGCACCTAAACCAAGTACATGACCGGGACTAGGCTCACCAATCACTTTTTGATATATCTCCCAATCATTAGTTTCACCAAACACCTTTTCCACTCTATTCTTTTTTTCAGTAAGACCATCCTTCAAATAAAATTATACAAATTTAATCATATGTAAACCATGACAATATTATATGAATAGAAGAAATTAGACTTATGAATCAAGTATAGAAACTTACATAAATTTCCTTAGCCTCGTCACTTTTCTAATGTTCTTCTTTTCCATCATTTGCTTTATTTACATGAAACTTCCTCCAACACTCTATTGGACTAGGTTTGACTTCATTCTGATCAAACTATTAGATTAAATAAGATGAGTTTTGTCATATATAGTATTTATTTCTAATTTATATAAAAGTAATAGATTATTCATATTAATAACCAAGATATATATTGAATCAATAAATTCAATAACATAAAATAACACACTCCAATTTTTATATTTCTTACCTCCTATTTGCACTATTTTTCCATTGGAATAGAGCCCGTTGTGTGAACAATGGTTGATTTATCACGATTAGTTTTGTTTCTTTCACTCATCTCCTATGATAAACATCAATGAATTGAAAGGCCTAGGGGTTGTCAATGGGTTTTCAGTAATTGTCCATTTCGAGTTAGACATTTTAAGTCTAGTTTTATTGCATATCCGCCAATGTTTGCCCCGCTCGAGTTGGTTAACTGTCGAGATGCGTTGCTATGTTTTTCGTCTTATTCGAGTTGTTCGCCGATGATATAAAGCATGCCTGACAGTTTTCAGTAACTGATCTTGATCCAAAAAATTATTTTTGATAATATTCTTATTTTTATTTTATTATAATTTTGGATTTTGGTTTTTTTTTAAAAAAATTATTTTCTTGTAAAGATATATTTTTATTAGTTATTATTTTGACATGTTTTGTATATATATATATATCTTTCAGGTCAAATTAACTTTGGGGAAAAGTTAAGTGTATGGGTTAAAGTGTGTTCTCTTAGAGTTGATCTTAGCCGTGCTTTTTGTTGTTTATCTACGGATGGTATTCTTCAATCCATGTGATTTTGGTGGAAAATATATATACTCCTTTTCTTTTATTCATTAAGACACGTCACACAGTTTATACACTTTTCTCTCTCTTCATTTCTTCTCACAGTGCTGTATATTTATTTTTCTTCTTTTTTTGTGAGATTTAAGCCCTAGAAACATCTAGTTTATATTTCCACTTTTGAGTGAAACGATCATAAGTTTCTTCTCCTATTTTGTGCGATCTGTAGCTTCCTTGAGGTTCGATGTATTTGCGAGTTTGCTATATCTTTATCTAGGGCTCGTTTGTTGTTTTGAGAAGGATTTTTCAGATTTGATATGTTTTTGTATTTCTTGTCTAAAATCTGATTTCATTATATACCGTATATGTATTCTGTTTATTGTGGCTGTGTATTTCATTTGATACTCGAGATTTCGAGGTTTTCAAGTTAGTTTTATATTAAGTTGATATGTGTTTTTCAAGTTGTTTTTTGGGGGTTTTTGGATCATTACATTGTGCATCTATGAGACAATTTTATGCAACCTATTTCTTGGTCTATTACTGCTGGTGATCAGAGTGGTTTGGTTGGTGACCAGTTGTTACAGAGGTATGGGTGAACATTGGTGGTGTGTGCATAGGACCTTTTGTAAGTGTTTTTCATTATGTTCTTGTATTTTTTTTTGTGATAGTGGAATAGGTTGTGAGGTTGGGAGCCTCCGTGGAGTTTTCTCATTTCCCGTTGAACGAGTTTTACCACATTAAAAAATCGCTGTGTTCTTTGTGATTGCTTGTGTTTATGTGATTGTTAATTCTATGCATATTTTGGATCTTATCATATTAAGGCTTATCAAACAGTCATTCTACATTTGCATTATTCTTTAATAAAAACATATTCATACTATACCAAACAACTTGTTTGGATTTTCGAAATTTAGGTTTAAAATCAGTTTGAGGTTTTTTCATGAATGAGAAAAGCCTCAAAGGATTTTAAAATAGAAGAAAACTAGTACATTTAGTTACTTGCCATTCAGGTTTTAATAATTTTTTAACCAATTGGGGTCACACATTTTGCTTTGTTCCTTTTGGGCAATACCATAATGAGTTGCAGCGGTTTTATGCTTTTTAAAAATGCTATTCCTTACTGTGCTCATCCAATCGGGATATCGATTTTCATTATGCTTTTCAATTGCATTCTTTACATCTTTTTCAGAACATGTGAATTTAAAGTTACATTCTTGCTAACGTTCATATACTCTGATCAAGTTCTTTCCTTGCCTTTTGTATTGAGGACATGTTGTCTATGGTGCAGTCAGCTTTTGCTTGAAAAGTGAGAATATTGCATGTGGTTCTTGAGGGGTTATGATCCTGAAAACCTCCCCAACATTTAATTTGAACAATTATTGATGTCCTTAGTGCCATATATATATATATAATCCAAAAAAAAAAAGAAACAAAAGAAACTGAATTTGGAGAGTAGAATATGAAATTTTTGAATACCTTAAGTCGTGTATATCAGCTGGCATGCCATGTCCCTTTTCACCCTTAGCTGCCTCTTTACCTTTCTTCTTTAGAGGACCTAAACCTGATAAAAAAGTTTATTAGAATGTTTGACTTAGAGTAAAACAAATGGGCAAGAAAAAAAAATGATACCGAGGAACACATATACACATTACCTGTTGCATTTGAAGGTTGAGACTCATACCCTATCTCTTCAATTTCTTGTTCCTCACTATCATTAAAAGGTGTAATACTATCTGTGCTTAATGGCATTTTGCAACTTTTTGGTTTCTTTGCAGTGACTATATATGTATTACAAATAGAAAAATCCTTAGTGAAAAGCAGGAGTCATAATATAAAAGAACAATTTTATAGGAATTTATGCTGCCACTTTGAAGACAAAAAGAAAAGAAAAGAAAAGAAAAGAAAAACATGACATACTAGTCTCCTGTATTTCACTAGCATTGACTTGCGCACTGGCATCAATGATTGAAGTAGTGACATCTTCTGTTCCGCTGACTGCTGTTTTGCAACCTGTTGTTTTTTTTTGCCATAACTACAACACACATTCATTACAAAAAGTGACAGTAGAAGCTTAAATAATTTTTCATATAAATCAAGATTTTTAGTTTGATTAAAGTAAAGTTAGTAAAGAAACATATAACATAAATTTATTACAACATGAATTAAAAAATAAAAAAGAGATCCAAAATAATAGTCAATTGCAGCAAAATCATATGAAAATTTGTTATAATTATTTATTCCAAATCTTCGTCATCATTTTGATTATCATGTGTGTAACTATGCTGAGCCTCTTCTTCTTGAGATGGTTCCCCTTCATTTGTAGGTATCTTAAAAAACGTTTCTAGGTTTTGTTTCCATCACAACACTCAAAGTATTATTTTTGATTTCTTGAATGTAATAAACTTCAGTTGCAGGTCAGCTAGCACAAATGGTTCATCAATATTCAGCTTGGCTCGTGTCCTAACACTTAATTTCCCATAGTGATCCACCATCTAATTAGTCCTTTTTGTGGTCATGTCATATCGATTACAATTGAACAAGACAACCCTATTCATTTTTGTATAAAGTAACTCAACAATGTCTTTTATGATTTTATACCAATGCATTTTGCCCTCAATTTGGTTCTCTCCTTTCACCATAACTCCATTATTTTGTGTTTTTTTTTGCCTCATTTCAAGATAAATGTATGGAATCTAAATCCATGCACATTGTAAATTGAATAATGTTTGGCTCAAAGTTTAGGACCATTGGCCAAAGACATCATATGAGCACTCATTTTCCCATCGTCATATAATTGCTCAATCTACAAACAATTGAAAAAAAGAGTTCTAATGTAATTAAAAAAAAATTAGTTGTAGTTCCAAATCATCATTACCCTTGTTAAAAACCAATCAACAAAATCCTTCTTATGTAACTTCTCCACATTATCATCACCATGTTGCATGCAGAGAATGTTTTTATGCTCTCTGCACGTACATGCAATAAGGTTTAAAAACTAATATAGTTATTATACGTATTTTAAAACTATTTAGTGGTAGTGTAATGTACTTACTCCACAAAGGGTTGAGCTTTCTCACAATTTGTTAGTACAAAATGGTGGGCAACCTTGTGCAGTTCTCTACTCAAATATTTGAATACTCATTTTCCCAAAGCTTGACTAGTTGTTGAAAAAAATAGATAATCGAGATGAGTCAATTACCTCTTGACCCCCATCACAGTTTATTTCTTCTCGATCAAATTTAGTTTCAATTTGGTTTAAATATCATGAGCAAAAAAATTAGACATTCATCTGCCAAGTAGCCTTCTACAATAGACCCTTTTAGATGAGCCTTATTATAAACACAAGTCTTTAACTTATGTAAATACCTATGCATAATACTATCATTAGAATGGAAAATCAATAAAAATTAAAATTAAAATTTAAAAATTAATATGTAAACCTTTAGTACCTTTCGATGGGATACATCCACGTATGTTGTACTGGACCAACAATTTTTGTCTCCGAAGCCAGGTGGATCGGTAAGTGAACTTTGTTGTTAAAAAATGTTGGTGGGAATACTTTGTCCAACTTGCAAAGAGTTACGAAAACACATTTCTCAAGAAGTTCCAAATCCTCTACCCTCAATACTTTAGCACATAACTATTTAAAAAAGTTATAAAGCTCGATTATGGCCTCTTGTGGATCTTTAAGCAATAACTCCCATGCCACAAGTGAAAGCAATGTCTCTAAAAAAATATGACAATCATGAGTTTTCAACCCATAAATATTATTACCTGATGCAGTCACACACTGAGATACATTAGAAGAGTATCCATGTGGTACTTTCAATTTTAGCAACCACTGACATAAGGCTTTAATATCTTCAACTGATAATGTATAAGGAGCTGCGTCATAAACTACTTTTCCATCTTCTTTCCTCGGGTGTAAGTTTGGCCTTATACCCATTTCTAGCATATCAAGACGAGCATTTAAACCATCCTTTCTTTTATTGTCAATATCTATTATTGTACCAATGATATTGTCAAAAATATTTTTCTCAATGTGCATAACATCCAAATTGTGGCGCAACAAAAACATTTTATAGTAAGCCAATTGAAAAAAAATGCCATGTTTTTTCCAATTATGAGAGTTTCTAAACCCAAATATAGTATGTTTTTTCCCTGCCTTACCATGTGTTATTTTTCTCGACTTGTCAAGCTCATTCATAATAGCATCATCAGAAGGTCTTTCAGGTGCAACCCTTTTTTTTTGTATTATCAAAATCCTTTTTTTGTTTACACTATGGATGGTCTGCTGGTAAAAATTGACGAAAAGCCATATAATATTCTTTTAAGCCATTCTTTAACCTGCAATGATTAGTATTTGACGCACAACATGGACATGCTAATTTTCCTTTCGTACTCTAACCTTAAAGGTTAGCATATGCAAGATAGTCATTGATAGTCCATATAACAACATCTCTTATTTTGAAAATTTTGCTTGGTATATATATTAAAAGTCTCTACACCAATTTTTCACAATGTTTATAATTCATCAATCAAGGGCCTCAAAGATACATCTATATCATTACTAGGACTCTTTGGTCTTGGTATTTGTAAATTCATGAAAGTATAGGGCTCTTTCATGCACATCCATGGAGGAAGGTTGTATGGAAATAAAATAACTGGCCCAATACTATGGCCTACACTCATATTCATATAAAGCTTGAACCCATAAGTTATTAGTCCATGTCGTACAGTTCGGGGGTCGGCACTAAATGGCTCATGAATTTGATCAAAATGTTTCCAAGCCTCTGAGTCCGCTGGATGTCTTAACTCACCATCTTTCACACGTTCTTTGGAATGCCACCTCATACTTAATGTTGTCTTCGATGACATAAACAACTTTTTAAGTCTTTATGTGAGAGTAAAATATCGCAACACATTCCATGGAATCTTTTTTCGCTTCTTTATGTCGCCATTACCACATTGTGTTTGCCATCTTGAAGACTTACATACAGGACATTCATTTGCATCTTCATGCTCTTTGCAATAAATTATATAGTAATTCTTACATGTGTCAATTCTCTTATAACGAAGACCAAGTTCTTGAACAATCTTCTTTGCACTATAATTGGATTTGGGAAGTTTTTCGCACATAGGAAATGCATCTTTTAACAGTTCTAGCAACATGTTAAATGATTTGTTGCTCCAAGTATTGCTGCACTTGATGTGCATTAACTTGACAATAAAGGACAAACTGGAATACTTTTTACAACCCTCATATAATGACGTCTCCTATTTCCCCAACAACTTGTAAAATCTTTGTGCATCTTCATTTGGATTTTGTGGAAACATTTCTTCTATCAAATCTTGCATATAATCACATAGCTCCATAGGGGTTGCTCCATTATCGATACTTTTATTAGTCTCACTGCTACCACTATCATCCTCACTTTCATCATTATTATCATCATCAGCTTCCCCATGCAAATTTTAAAAAGTATAGTGCTATTTGATTCAATAATTCCATATCTAAGGATATGTCAGTGCACTTTAGAACGCATGCACAAGTCTGTCTCTATTTAAACCATATACTTTGCATGGACATATTATCATGTCATCCTTTTCCCACTTATCATGGCTATATGCGTAATCAATAAATGTGTAACTCCTTAATCATACTTTGAGTTTGATCTACTTAATTGCATCCAAGATTTATCAATCGACATCTCATCTCAATTTATACTGCAGATAAATGTATGGTAATGATAAAACATGCATTTTAATCAACACCATATGAAGATAATTAAATTCATAACTTAATGTAGCAATATTTTTTAGAAGTGATTCTTGTTCCATATGATTCATCAAGTTGCCTACTTAATTTGTTTAGAATGAACCATTTCAAGTTTATTAATGGATTGGTACAGTTTTAAGTAAACGGGTACCCAGAATAAAAAATAAAAAACTTTACTAACACTTAAGTTTAGAAATTCATAACTAAATATAGAAACATTATTTTTTATGTGTGAGAATCTGCAAATGCGACCCCAAGGTCTCAGCTTCTAGTTTTGGGAGTCTGAAACATCAGAAAGGATTTCGTTGTTCCATTTGCTTCTATGTGTTGATAATTCATATCGGGTGTCCCTCTATCCTATTTCTAGATGCAAGAGGGTACGTTCAGAGTCTCCAGTACGTTTTATGAGAAAACGAACAAAATAGTTGTGTAAGAGGAAAGGCTACAGATGCCTTTCTTTAAACGTTTGTCTACGAAACCAGGATTCTATAGGGTTCGAGAACTATGTTACGGATTGGGAAGGTGTTAAGCACCCGTTCTGCCCTTTCGATCTCTAGTGGTTTTATATGTTTATTCTATGTTGGAAAACTTGGATGCTTTTACTGATATTCTACTGCTTTCTGGAAATAACTCATGAAAACCTGATTTTGGGAAAAAACGAGAAAATGGATGAAAACCTTGTATTCCATGATTTGATGTTTTGGTTTTGTCGAAATTTGATTACTAGTGACAAAAGTTTATCTTATAAATTTTGAAATGAGAGTGATTCAGTATTATTTTCTCAGATAACAATATCAATTATCTCGTTTGTTTAATTTAGAAAATATCGGATTTTATCGGAATTGATTTGATATGAAATTGGACTTTTGAGGAGAGTGTATCAGATACACTATAGTCTATATGGAAGACATAATATATCTGAATTTAATTTCTAAGTAAGCTTTATCAGTCCGGGTTTTGAAAACTTGGTTTTATCCGGATGATAAATAGTCTTACTTCTTCTAGTTTTACAAATGATTTTATCAGGATTTTATCAAGTTATTTTGTTTGAAAACGATAGAATATCAGTAACTTGACAATAAGTTTATCCAGCTAGAAATTGGACAGAACAACAGATAAAAAGAGTCTACAAAACAACTTAAATTTCGAGGATAATGGAAGTAAATGCTTTCGATTTATGTTGGTCCAAGCAAGCCAACTCCCTACTCACTTATAATACTTTCGAAGATAACAAATACGTATATATAGTAAAATTAAATAAGATTCAAACAAATCTATAATAACTAAATAAAGTACAATAAAACTAGTATGCAGATATATTATTTGATTACTAGAAGAGACTTTAGTTACCTTCCCGACGATATATATAAGAATGAAAGAGAGAAAATATAATACGGCTGAGAAGACCTTCGGTGGATATAAGCTTTTCTCTTTGAAATATTTCCAGCGGTCTGACTCTAGAAGGTGGCACTCCAGGTGCTAAGATTAGATCTGAGACTCTTGCAGAAATAAATGTTATCAAAGGTGCTTCCGAAGAAGGCTTAAAGATTAGAAATGTAAGAGAGAAATAAGGATTTTTGGTGTCAGAATCGTGTCCTTTATGGTGGGGAATGGCTGCCTAGAACCCATGGGAGTGTTGGCCTATTTATAGTACTCGGGAGCGATTGTCGCGCGACATTCCTCCAGAAAGGGCAAGTGTCGCGCGACATATACATATGTCGTGCGACAAACGGCTGAAGTGCTGGTTCTGACAGACTGATGTGTCAGAAAGTGGTTAGTCGGTGTTTGGGAGGGATTGTCGTGCGACATAACAAGGTTTGTCGTGCGACAATTTGTATTTGCATTGAGTTTGTCGTGTGACAAACCCATCTGGTAGGCTGCTCTAGTGCGTGGTTGAGTTCCGGACTCGATGTGAATTCTATGAGAATTTCTAATATAGAAAATAAACCTTTAATTAAAATAATAAACAAGTAATAAACTCAATTAAAATAATAAACAAGTATACATATAATAAACTCAATTTAAAAGAAAGGGTCGGATGATAGTGGAAGTAAATGCTTTCGGTTTATGTTGGCCCAAGCAAGCCAACTCCCTACTCACTTATAATACTTCCAAGAAAATGAACAAGTACGTATATATATAATAAACTTTAATTAAACAAGTCTAGATAATAAACTTTAATAAAATAAAGACATATATAATAAACTTAAAACAAGTACGTATATAATAAGCTTAATTAAAATAAGACAAGTACGCATATAATAAACTTAATTAAAATAAGACAAGCATGCATATGATAATAATAATAAACTTAAATAAAAGAAAGGGTCAAATGATTACCTTCCCGACGATAATATAAATACGAGAGAAGGGAACAGACCTCCGGCGTTGACAAAGCCTGACATTATGAGTGCAAACTTTATACTAAAAAGATTCTTATTTTCTAAGAACCTAATAAAATTAACTAGAGCATAATTCTCGACATCTCTAATAAAAGAGTAGGAGAATCTTATACTAATGAGAATTATGGATTCAATGGCTAAAAAAGCTCTTATACGATCCTTCTCATTTGGCTCTCTTTAAACTACAAGCCTTAGGCCCTTATTTATAAGGAAACCCAAGGCCTCACTTTTTACTCCCATCCAATGTGGGATGAAAAGTGGGCAAAAACAATGAAAATGCAAAATAAGCCTAAAAAGGGCCAAATTTCCAAAATTAATATTTAAGCTTTAAAAAAAAAGAGGAGAAATAGCCTAGTAATAATATAAGGGTTCTTGCGGGGGTCGCAAATTGGGGTGTCTACATATGATTCCAGTTCGATATAATTTATTAAGTTGTCCACCAGAATTGTTTAAAATGAACTATTTCCAAGTTATTAATAGATTGGTACAGTTGTAAGAAAATGTCCCTTGGTCAATAATTGGAAAAATGATATAAAGTATGAACATACCTGATTTAAATTAAAGAAGATACTCCCATATCAATGTACCAAGAAAAAAAAAGTAAACTAAAAACAAAACGGAGAGAGTTGTATATGTACCTAATTTTGCTTTCCTTTTTGCACCGCACCGAAATAATTAATCAACAAGGAATCCGAATCCACCTAACTCTGTTCATATCCAAAAAAAAAAGTGTAAGAAATAGTCTAAGAAAACATACAAGTAATCTCTAAAAGAACATTGATTAAAATTATGCTCGAGAGAAACAGAGGAAAATTAAACTTTAATGTTAAAAAGTGATGTAAAGTATGAACATGCCTTATTTAAATTAAAGAAGACATTCCTATATCAATGTACCAGGAAAAAAAAGTAAATTAGAAACAAAACGGAAAAAGTTGTATGTGTACCTAATTTTGAAACAAAATGCAATGATTAAATTTGGAAACTGGAGGCTTGCATAATAAACAAAATTTAAGTTGTTCTTACTAAAATTCCGTATAATTCATAGTATTTGCGAAAATACAAAATATTAATTGTGGTAAATACAATTTTGCGATTATATGATATCTCCAAATAACAAAATACAATTTTGTATATGATTAATTGTTCCCAAGTTCAAAAGCAATAAATTGGCTATGTCACTATCCTCTTTTCCCCTATTTCTTTCTTACAAATCATGTAAATGCTTGTGTCCATCTCTTGTCACACTAGTTACGATATCTATTCCCTTTTTATTTTCCGTTTTATTGAAAAACCATTCTTCCATAATTATAAATCTGTTAATTGAATAAACCAAACAAAACCAAGCAAACTTATTTATTCCTTCAAATTATTTAGGTTGGTTCAGCTAATTTGGCATGCTTAAATATTTTGGATCATGATTGATTCAGGCCTATGTAACAACATATTTCTCTGCTTGAATCTCGTTATGAGATTTTCACCTCCGGGACCCAGTTAATCACGGATGCCGTGCACGACGGCGGGTTTAAAATATAAAAATCATGACTTTTAAAAATATTTACTTAATTGAAATGTGATCCATTTAAAAATCATGTTTCAAAAAATTTCGGCATGTGGAATTCGTTTAAGTAACAAACCAACCTATAAGTTCAAATCCATTTTCATACAAATATGTCTATAGCCAATTGCATTTAAAATCCACTCTACATATAAATACATTTATTCAGGTTTGCTTTAAACGTCGTTTATACAAAACCGAAGTTGGATATCTATATAAAAGTTCATATATAATACAGTAAAACCGAAAACATTTGTACGTTGAAGTCTTTCTCATAAAGGACTAAGAGAGGTCTATGGACATCAGAGGCTTTCAGAATCGTGAACCAAGCGTCACCCGAAATGCTAGCCTTGCAACACTCGTGAAAAAGGGAATGAGCCAAATCCGAGCTTAGTGGGAACTATACAAAGTTTGTATAAAAAGTACAATTAGCAAACGCATGCACGTGAAACTTTTATAGAAAGTAAGTACTTTACTTTACAACGATAGGTTGAGAATAATGCAATGCAATGCAATTCACTCGCAAATGCATGCCGATTTACCCCATTAGGATCCCTATTCTAGCCACCAGAAGCTGTACCACTTACTAACCAACCCCGTCTTCACATATTCCTACACACGAACCCTTTCTATGGCTTTACACTTTTTTAAGGAGTGGTGTTCTATCAGTATCTCAATGAATCTCTAGCTCCCTACGGTTCATCATGCTAAAGTGAATTTGTCCTAAAGCGTGCATCGTCATTGTTCCATACTACCCTGTACCTATATCGAAAGTCGGTAACTAATGGCCAAGCATTTATCATTTCCTCTTTGTAATTAGTTCATTATGAGCTCCATGCTTGGCCAACTAATATGCATTACCACTAGATCATTCAACTTAAGCACTACGTTATGGTGTCCTCTAATCTAGCTATCTATTTGCTTTTCTTGCCACTTTGATTGCTAATATCCTATGTTTAACATGAACCGGTAGACTAATTTTATAACTACATGCATCCACGCACCCGTTTGTTATCTAAGGATCAATAGTGTTAGAACTTTTCACATTAGGTATTAGTTCATTATGAATGGCCACATGGTTCTTAAAGTGTATTATGGTTTGTACAAGAAAATACGTATTCATTTTTACATTATATGCAATATACCAGAAACAATACATATAACACAATACAAGATATAATATAATATCATTCATCGAAGTCACCATCGCATCCGTCACTTATGACGTGCAAGTATCATCCGAGACATAGTCTTTTATTTTCAATAGTCAACCATATCATCTGAGACATGTATCTCAATGGCCATTATAGCCTTGGCAATCACAATAATATTTGTAGTTGTCCAAGCGTCACCAGGTTTGCATTTCGTGGCCTTTCACCCACGACTCAACAGGGCCTCTCGTTGGTTTTCGTGCATGGTTTTGGGTCTTGCACCCAGGAGAATGTGTCCCAACTTTCGGCCCCATTTAAAGAGACCAAACCCGGGATTGATCATGGACTATTATCATTTCACCATTATATTCATCACAACATAAGATTCTAACCATGAGTCACACAATATACACATTGCCATGTACATGCTAGCAATCCCATAACAATAATAATATGATGTATAACTTGATTACATGGGACCAATAAGGCAGATCACATTTTAAGCTTTATTATTATCCATATTCTTGCATTTATTTATCGATCCCACACATATGGAAATCAATGCGTTTATATGTAATCTTACAATTGTACACTATCCATTTAGTATCGTTATGGCGTCATTATCTCACCTCTCATTCACGACCTTATCGTCACATAGTTATTCGTGTTTTTTGGCCAAAGGGTTCATTATTGGCTTCGTATATCCCTTATGATGTATCACACATATAAAACTAAGGTTGTAAGAGTATTATTGAAGTTCTCAAGTTATTCTATCAGCCAAGCCTTAATTTCTATGCTACTTGCCTAACCGGTATGCTTACGGCATACTAAACTCTTATGGTTGTGGTTACGACAACCTAAACATCACCTAAATTAACTTTATAATATTTGTAAGACGTGTCAAGATTGTATTCTTATGATAAGTCCTAACCGCCATCTACACGGGGTGTTAAACCCAATGATTATTGCATACTATGCCACCTTGGTGGGTTTTTAGTACAAACCTCAAGGATAACACTAAAAACTCGTAACTAACAACATATTTGTAGACATCTAGCATCCATGATCCACAATCAAACATTCTTTACACAAAAACCATAAAATCCCCAATTCTAGGTCAATCATGTAACTACAAAGTGGGTTCCTCATGAATCCTTAGGTGCATAAACGAACACATGGATATTATTGTTAATGTAATTAAAGTCATAAACTACCTATATCAAATATTAATTGAAGCTACATCGAGCCTAACCCACATGCATCACACAACCTAGGGTTTATAGCAAAAAAACCCAATTTATAGTGGAACATACTAATGCAACACATAAAAGTTTAAAAGAAAGTAAAGTACTAGTGTTCCCACCTACAGAAGCCAAATTTAGAAGTAAAAAAAGTGTAGACGCTAAATTGTAGAACCCTAGCTCATGCCCACGCAGCCATGGATGAGGAGGGAGGTTGAAGATGATGAATAGTGATAAAAATGGGATTTTGTAGGTCCAATCTTGAATTGGGATGAAGAATCATCAAAATCACTCAAGAATCTCCTCTTTTTCTCTCTCTAGGACCCTTTAGAATGGTTTGAAGTTGAATGGCTCGAATGTGTGGAGATAATGGGTTAAAAGTGAGAAAAATCAAGGTCAAAAGTGGTCAAAATATGCCTGCAGTAATGAGCAAGATCGATCTTGGTCCAAGAAAAAGCACTCTGGTGTGTTCTGTCTGCAATTTTTGATGAGCAAGATTCATTTTGCTAGAGCAAGCTCGATTTTGGTCCAGGTAAAAAACACTGTTTATATTTTGATCATAACTTCTCGTTCGGAACTCGAATTGGGGTGATGTTTATGTCCAAGGAAAGCTAATTCATAGATCTACAACTTCCTAGGAGGGAGTTTCCCTAAATTGTGGCTAGATTAACACCAAAAATCCGTCAAAAACAGTAGTCTGCCACCACTTTACCGAATGATCAGATTTTAACGAATGGCTCGCTTCGCACGCTGTTTTGACCAACGAGAAGCCTGAATTGGCTTGCAGTCAAAACACGAAAGTTGTAGAATGGATCAAAACTTATAATTCAACACAAACAAGGGCTTGATTGGATAAGAAATGGAGCAGTTACGATACTCCAAAGTTAGCTAAAATTAAGAAATCGCGTAAAGTGAAAACACGTGATTGACTTCTCGATTCCAATTCGGACCACCCAAATTTTAAAACGATTGTTCCCGCAAACTCGATGCTGAATATGACATGTTAGAAGTGTTGGATCAACTAAGAAGGGTCCGGAACCAAAAGTTCACCCCTCAACAGAGATTAAGCCTTAACTGGGCTTTGGAGAAAGATTAACGTGGAAATTGGAACTTGAGGTATTACATGATACGTATATGAACATTTACTAATGCATTATATACAAAAATATTACCTGTATGAACACATTGGGTTCCTCAGTCAGTGCCTAATATTTTTTTGTATATTATAAAGAACCACCTTTTCTCTAGCTTCTAAAGAGTATTTTGTTTTTTTCTTTGTCTAAAAAGGAATTTGCTTTGTTTAAACCATTGTTTTTTGGCAATACTTAGGTTTGGTGGTAGAATTTCGGGGATTTAGGTGGCCTAATATCATATTATTTTGGGTAAAAGATCAAAAAGTACAATGAACTTGATATCATTTTATAAAATGGGTAACATACTTTTTTTTCGACAGTTTTATACCAACTTTTACTTTGTTTACAAAATGGGTAAAAGTGAAAGTAATGCGTATCATTACATATCATCCAAAATGTAAACAAATTAAAAGTTTATTAATAAAATTATCGAAAAAAAATATGTTATAGATTTGTATGTAGATATGAATCCACCGAGTAGAGAGAAAGAGATATGGTGAGGAAAAGAAGGAGATTTGATAATCAACAAATCTCCAACAACAACAAAACCTCTATAAAAACTCACCGGTGGAATGAATAACTGGTGGTGGGTAGATTGAAATAGCCGGAGTTGGCTAGTTGGTGGTGGTTCCGGTTCTATTCTTTAAAAGGAGGAGATAAAATGAAAGGAACAAATTAATTAAATATGTTTAAAAAGAGGGGTAAAGGGGTAATTGCAGAAAAAGACAAAAAGGGCATAAAAGTAAAAAAATTGCTACTTTTGTATATTTTCAAGAAACTTAATTTTCCGCTTTTGATAAATGCAAACAATATATACTTAGCTACTTTGGTACTGGTCCAGTACCGTTCCAAAATTTTGAAAATCAAATTCTTGATCACCTTTTGCATCAGACTGGTCCTTCAACTCAAATTTTAGAGGCAACTTTATGGAACATGTTAGACATGAAAAAAAATAAGTTTCCTCAATAATTTGCGGATGGACCTTTTCGGACTTTGACAAAACTCTTAAAAAATATATTTGACTCAAAAGACTTTTAATTTCAATTTTAACACTCAACCACCCCAATTTTGAATCAAACCATATAACCAAACTTACCTTAGGTCTTGAATTATGTACGGTGCATTCGGTAAGTTCAGCAAGTTTCCTTTGATTATCGCATCTTCAAATCTTTAATTTGACTCAAACAATTACGTATAAAAAAATAAAATATATTTGGCATTAGAATTAAGCCAACTAAAATTATAGACCTAACATGTAATCGATTTGAATGTATTACTATAATTCTTTTGGAACAATACAAAGGCAGGATGTATTATTTTGTTGAAGTGCCCTTTTCATTGAATTTGTTAGGCTATTTTTTTTATGTTATTTTAAAATAGGAATCGGTAAACCATGTGATACATTAGTGTTCTTTTGTGATAACTTTCAATATTTTAAAATTCCATCAAATTTTGAAATTTTGTAAATTACGTAATCTCAAAATTTGTTTAAAATGTTAGGATTTTGGTAATTCTGTGAATTATAGAGTTTGAATTTTAACTATCTTTTTTTAATCATCTCTCTCCTTCACTATTGACTAAGACTTTCTCTCTCTAATTAAAACACGTAAATGGATAAAAATCTTACTCAAACGCAACTTACATTACTATATTTTGATGATTTATAAAGGATGTTCTTTAGACCCACAATATTATTCATCTTTGCCCAACGTGAGGATACTTTCACCTTACCCCACTGCTTTTTCTTTCTTCTCAATTCACAAAAGTGGGGGGTCGAGGGGGGGGGGGGTTGAGTTTACTGAAGTATCAAAATATATAAAGGAATGTTAACTTACATCCACACTAGAACAACAATATCAAAACCCACATATTTTATAAATAAGTAACAATTACACTTTCGTACAATGAACCAATAAGAAATTTTGATAAAATTAGATATATATATATATATATATATATGACCATATGCAAATAGATAACAAAAGAATGAAATGCGTATGATCAAATCCAAATTAGAGAAACCAAAAAACATACATGTAATTAGATTCATTTTTTTAATATATATATATTTCATAAACAAATTGATGGGTTTTGGATTATATGAAAAATTGAAGAGGTCAATAAATAAATAAAAAAGAGGAAGGGAGGGGGTGAGAAAATAATGGGGTTGGGTAAATAATTGGGTCGGAGCAATTTCATGGTAGATCGTGAAAATGTTTCCTATATTTGAAAGATAGATGTTAATTTAAGGACTTGTTTGGGTTTTGCTAAACATATGAGGTGAAAGTTGCAAGTGGGGTGAGAAGATTGCTTTTTTGGATGAATTTAAAATCTCTAAAAAAATTATAGACGGTGGTTTTTGGTTATTGTAGAAATTGGCGTGAAAATAATACACGGTTTTTTGGTTCATTTATTTTTGGTTTTGATTTTAGCAGGGGTGAGAAAAAGAATAGGTGATTTTATTTGTATCCATGATATCTTTCAATTAATCCGCGTTGTTAAGTTAATCCGCATTGCCTATTTAATTAATCCACGAGTGTGGATAGATTGACAAGAAATATTATTGATTTAATTTTATAAATATTATTTTATTAATGATTTAATATTAAAAATCCACTAGATTAATAAGTACATCCACTTTAATTAAATAAATAAAAATAAGGGCAATTAGTTTTAAGGACGAATATTCATTTCTCTATCTATTTAAGGACGCAACTTTTATACCAATAATTTAAGGTCCAAAGTTTTGTTTAAATTACAAACTTTTGCGGACAAAGAATTAAAATTAAATTAATATTGTAGGTCGGAAAATACCCAAGAGGGGGGGGGGGTGAATAGGGTTTCTAAAAACTTAATCGGATTTTTAAAAATGATTTAAAAAAATATTTGATGTCTATGTTTATCAAGTATTCAAGAACAAAGTTAATTCCAAACACAATGAATAAATAGCACAATATAATAGAGCAAGAGATAGAAAGATTGAACCGATCGAAGTCGAAAAGTTTTTGTCCACACGGTTCGACTTGTTTCCCTACTCCGCGCTCGGTTAGTTCCCCAAGAATTTTCACTATAACCGATCTCCTTCTGGGTGAAGATCAAACCTCTACAAGTGTATTCTTATCACACACTCTCACAAGTATTGCAAACACCTTCAATACTTTCACAAGAAATCCCTCTTGCTAAACACCTCTCACAATTATGATTCAAATGAGTTTTGGTGACAAACACCAATGTACAATATCTCTCTTATATATGACAAAATACAAATGAAGCTCACATTAAGAGATATCAAAATTGATCAAAGTATATAGCTCAAAAATAAAAGATTGATCAAAATGTGTTCTTGAATCTTTGTATATTTGAATATATGAATAATAGAGTATTAGAATGATTCAAGGTGTGTTAAAACATGTCTAGGACCTCATATTTATAGCTTGCAAAACCATATGGCCGTTGGGGATGATTAAGATATGTTTTGGCTCCAAGGTATACATTTTCAAATTTTTCAGCAGCTAGTTTTGACAAAAAATTCAAATTTTTTTTGTTAATTTCTCCCAATTTGACCGTTGGATCATGCTCAAATTTTATTCAAAATTTTCAGGAGATGTTGTCTAACTATTGTAAAAATTTCAAAATGATCGGGGTCCGGGAAGGCCTCCATCTTATCGTTAGATCAAAACTGGGCAAAAATTGAGCGAATTTCAAACGTAAAATAAAAATATTTTTGCAATTTAATAATTTAGTTCCAAATAAAATTCTAATGATTTTTGAACCTCAAAGATATTTTTCTAAGATACCTATTTTTATTATAGCTTAAAATATGATCATTTAAAATTAATATGAATTTATTTTGAAACTCGGTCTTTGTAAAATGATGTTTTTCAAATAAATTCAATTTCAAGCTTGTTTGAATCAATCTTTTAAAAGATGCATGAATATGTTTGAGCTATAGGGATTTGATCAATAAAGTATCTTCACATAAAATCTAAGCACTCACTCAATTTAATGATAATTCGAGTCTTCGTGGTGCTTGATTTTCTTGTGCGTATTTTCACTTGTTTGATGTTCTTGATCCTTTCTTGGTTTTGATAACTTGTTGAACATGTGGAGATCATTCTTGTGCATATCTTCACTTGCTTGATGATCTAGATATTTTCTTGGCTTTGTATAGCACATGTATATCACTTGAGTTCATTTCTTGTGAGTAGAGGCGTTTGTAAAGCTTGTGTGAGATTTGCTTCGGTTTGAAGTTACACTTGGTTGGAAGATATATCGGTTAAAATGGATATCATCATTGGAACAACCGAGTTAAATAACACTTTATTAACTTATTGTAATTATCAAAATAAAATTAATTGACTTTAAGGTCAATAATCTGCCCCTTTTTGATGATGACAATAGAGTTAATGTGTGTTTATAAAAAGATAATAATTTTAAGCATATGAATAATATGCTCCCCCTAAATAGGTGCATAGATAAAAATATACAAGTAATTATTAAAATAAAAAATATTTGCATAGATAAGATAAGTTCAAACAACTTAACCGAAAGCATAAATTCGAAAAGTACTTAAACAAATAGACAAACTGGTAGATCAAGCATAGCATAATAAAATAAACGATAAAATAAACGAGTGTGTACCATTTTCACTCATGACACACACACACAACACACATACTTCTCCCCCTTTTTCTTCATCAAAAAGGAGGGAATCAGTAATTATCAATTTAAAGCTGTAAAAATACTTGTTAATACTTATAATAATGTGTACATTAATGCAAGCAAATTTTATAAAATAAAAATAAAAGAAAATTAAGCATAATTAAATAATGTATGCTCAAAATTAAGCATTATCAATCCCTTTTATGAAATTTTTGGAATAAACTAGATATCACAAGCTCTAGTCATACCGAGTTTACGTCGAATAGTACAAAAACAATCTTCAGAAAGCGGTTTAGTGAATATATCCGCAAATTGCGATTCGATGCCAACGAATTCAATATCAACATAACCTTTTTGCACATGATCACGAATAAAATGATATCTTATCTCAATGTGCTTAGTACATGAATGTTGTATGGGGTTCTTGGTCAAACTTATGGCACTTGTGTTGTCACATTTTATAGGAAATGTGGCCAAGACTAATTCCAAAGTCCTCTAGTTGTTGTTTAATATATAAAGTTTTTGCACAACAACTTTCGGCCGCCACGTATTCGGCTTTGACTGTTGAAAGGGCCACCGAATTTTGTTTCTTACTTGACCAAGATACTAGTGCGTGTCCTAGAAAATGACATGTGCCACTAGTGCTTTTCCTATCGATTTTGCAACCGCAAAATCCGCATCGGAATAACTAATTAATTCAAATGAGTTCTCTCTTGGGTACCATAAACCCAATGAACTAGTACCGGAAAGATAACGAAAAATTTGTTTTACAGCAAGTAAATGTGATTCTTTAGGATCCGCTTGGAATCGTGTACAAAGACATACACTAAACATAATGTCTGGTCTAGATGCCGTCAAATATAATAAACTACCAATCATACCTCGATATTTCTTGATGTCCACACTTTTACCTTTCTCGTCTTTGTCAAGTTTCAATGTTGAATTCATAGGAGTGCTCATGGATTTGGCTCCTTCCATGTTGAATTTCTTTAAAAGCTCCTTCACATACTTCTCTTGATTAATGAAGATGCCTTCTTTGCATTGTTTCACTTGTAATTCAAGGAAGTAGTTCATTTCTCCCATCATGCTCATTTCAAATTCCTTTTGCATACAAGTAGAAAATTATTTGCAAAGATTGTCGTTAGTAGAACCAAATATAATATCATCAACATAGATTTGTACAAGTAGCATGTCATTGTTATGATTTTTGATAAATAAGGTAGTATCAATTTTGCCTCTAACAAAACCATTGTTAATTAAAAATGAACTTAATCTATCATACTATGCTCTAGGTGCTTGTTTTAACCATACAATACTTTAGATAATTTAAATACATAATCCGGATAAATATGATTTTCAAAACTGGGAGGTTGTTTCACATAAACTTCCTCTTCAATAAAGCCATTCAAGAAAGCACTTTTCACATCCATTTGATATAATTTAAAATTCTTAAAACATGAATAAGCAAGTAGCATGCGAATTGCTTCTAAACGAGCTACGGGTGCATTTGTTTCTTCATAATCAATGCACTCCTCTTGATTGTATCATTGGGCAACAAGTCTAGCTTTATTTCTAACAATAACACCATTTTCATCCTTTTTATTTCGAAATACCCATTTAGTGCCTATAATAGTATGATCATTTGGTTTGGGAACAAGTGTCCACACTTTATTTCTCTCAAATTGATTGAGCTCTTCTTGCATAGCCATCATCCAAGATTCATCTTGTTCGACTTCATTTATGTTTTTAGGCTCATATTGAGAAACAAATGCCACATTATTGCAAACATTTATTAAGGATGATCTAGTCATGACCTTACTAGATGGCTCTCCAATAATTTGATCAATAGGGTGGTTGGACACAAATTTCTAACTCTTAGGTAAATCATTCGAGTTTTGCTCGGCCTTACTTTCTATCGCTTTAGAAGAAGTTTGAGCACTCGATGGTTCTTCTTTAGATGCATCATTAATTTGTATATCCGAAACTTTTTGGATAATTTCAACATCATCATCGGAATGCACTATGGGTGTAAAAGGATTAGATTCATCAAAAACAACATGCATAGATTCTTGAACAACTAAACTTTTCTTATTATAAACACGATAAGCTTTACTATTAGTAGCATATCCAAGAAATATTCCTTTGTTGGATTTAGCATCAAATTTTCCTAAATGATCACGATCATTTAAAATAAAACATTTACAACCAAAAACTTTAAAATATGAAATATTAGGTTTCTTGTCATTCCATAACTCGTAAGGTGTCTTATCTAATTTTTTACGAATAATAACACGATTAGTTACATAGCATGCGGTATTAACGGCTTCCACCCAGAAATATTACGGTAAAGAATGTTCATGTAACATGGTTCTAGACATCTCTTGAAGAGATCTATTTTTTCTTTCAACCACACCATTTTGTTGAGGAGTTCTAGGTGCCGAAAAATTATGATTAATACCATGCTTATCACAAAAATTTTCGATATCAATATTATTAAATTCTCTACCTCTATCACTTCTAACATGTACAATAGAAGTACCCTTTTCATTTTGAACCTTTCTACAAAATTTAGCAAATACATGAGGTGTTTCACTTTTATATGCAAGAAAGAATACCCAAGTAAATTTAGAAAAATCATCAACAATCACAAAGGCATAAATTTACCACCTAAACTAGCAACCGAATTAGGTACAAATAAATCTAAATGTAACATATCAAGTGGTCTAGTAGTAGTAATATCTTTCTTAGATTTAAAGGAATATTTGTGTTGTTTACCAAGTTGACATGTATCACAGATTTTATCTTTAACAAATTTAGTTTTAGGCAATCCTTTAACTAATTCCTTTTTAGATAATTTATTAATTAAATCCATATTAGCATGTCCTAGTCTTCTATGCCATAACCAAGATACATCATTAATAGCGGATAAACATTTAACATCTTGTTGTGATAAATCATCAAGTTCAAGAGTATACATATTGTTAGTTCTATATGCAATAAGTAAAATTGAATCATCACTAACATTCTTAACAATGCAACGATCGGATTTAAAAATTACTTCATAACCTTTATCACATAGTTGACTAATGCTAAGTAAATTATGCTTTAAATCATCAACTAATATAACATTGTCAATACAAGTAGAATGCTTACCAACCTTACCTATACCAATGATTTTGCCCTTGGCATTGTCCCCGAAAGTCACATTCCCTCCTTTCTTGGGAATAAGACTTAAGAAGTTGTTCTTGTCTCCCATTATGTGCTTTGAGCAACCACTATCCAAGAACCACTTGGTTTTGCTACCTTTGGCTTTCAAGCACACCTCATCGTCTCTTGCCATAAGGCAAAGGTTAGCCGTTTCCTGGTCGCTAGAGTTGGCATCGGACTCGCCTTCTTCGAAATCACTCCAAGTGCCTTTGGGGGCGTGTTTTACTTGTTTGAAGGCTTTGTCTCTTTTATCTCTTCTTTCCTTTCTTCTAATTGGGCAATTTGTTTTGAAATGGCCTGGTTCATGGCAATGAAAACATTTCTTTTCTTCTTCGTTTTCAACTCTTGGTTGAATAGATCAATCATTGTTCCTTCTTGATGAAGAATCAAAGTTGTTTCTTTTTTCTTGAAACTTCTTCTTCTTAGCTAGAAATTTTATGAATTTTCTAAAAAGAAGAGCCATATCCTCATCTCCTACCATCAACTCCTCATCATCCTCTAGTTGATTTTCTTTGAGAGCAAGAGTTTTCTTGGCTTTTGAATCGACCTCGTCTTCTCTTTCCAATTATTTCTTATGGGTTTTGAAAGACCCCAAGAGTTCATCCATGCTTAGTGTCTTGAGGTTCTTTACTTCTTGAATAGCCGTCACTTTAGGTCTCCATTTCTTGGGAAGAGTTCTAAGAATTTTTCGAATCTTGTCCTCATTTGAATATTCCTTTCTAAGAAGATCTAAAGCATTAGTGATAATAGAGAATCTACTATATGTAGAAGCAAGTGATACATTAGGTTCCATTTTGAAAAGTTCATAATCATGAACGAGCATATTAATATTATCATCCTTAACTTGTGAGGTTCCTTCATAGGCAACTTCTAATTTTTCCCAAATTTCTTTGGCGGTTTTATAACTAGAAATTTTGTTATATTCATCTATAGTCAATGCACAATGTATGGCATTCAAGGCTTTAGCATTAAATTGGATTTTCCTAATATCATTCTCATCATATTCGAAAATAGATTTAGGAGTAACTTTACCCTTTTCATCGGTTTTGGTAATTTCATAAGGTCCAATGAGTGTAACTTTTTATTGTTCAAAATCACTAGCTTGAAGAAAGTACACATACGACTTTTCCAATAACTATAATTTTTTGCCATCAAATAGAGGCGGTCTAGTGGTGGAAGAACCTTCGTTGATTCCGGTTCCTTGATAAATAGACATGATCGTAAACTCTAAGATTGTTAAATCAAAATAAGAGTACACCTTCTGATACCAATTGTAGGTCGAAAAATACCCTAGAGGGGGGGGGGGGGACGGGGGTGAATAGGGTTTTTTAAAAACTTAATCGGATTTTTAAAAATGATTTAAAAAAATATTTGATGTCTATGTTTATCAAGCAATCAAGAACAAAGTTAATTCCAAACGCAATGAATAAATAGCACAATATAATAAAGCAAGAGATAGAAAGACTGAACCGATCGAAGTCGAAGATTTTTTGTCCACACGGTTCAACTTGTTTCCCTACTCCGCGCTCGGTTAGTTCCCCGAGAATTTCCACTATAACCGATCTCCTTCTGGGTGAAGATCAAACCTCTACAAGTGTATTCTTATCACACACTCTCACAAGTATTGAAAACACCTTCAATACTTTCACAAAAAATCCCTCTTGCTAATCTATGAGATACACCTCTCACAATTATGATTCAAATGAGTTTTGGTGACAAACACCAATGTACAATATCTCTCTTATATATGACAAAATACAAATGAAGCTCACATTAAGAGATATCAAAATTGATCAAAGTATATAGCTCAAAAATAAAAGATTGATCAAAATGTGTTCTTGAATCTTTGTATATTTGAATATATGAATAATAGAGTATTAGAATGATTCAAGGTGTGTTAAAACATGTCTAGGACCTCATATTTATAGCTTGCAAAACCATATGGCCGTTGGGGATGATTAAGATATGTTTTGGCTCCAAGGTATACATTTTCAAATTTTTCAGCAGCTAGTTTTGAAAAAAAATTCAAATTTGTTTTGTTAATTTCTCCCAATTTGACCGTTGGATCATGCTCAAATTTTATTCAAAATTGCCAGGAGATGTTGTCTAACTACTATCGTTAGATCAAAACTGGGCAAAAATTGAGCGAATTTTAAACGTAAAATAAAAATATTTTTGCAATTTAATAATTTAGTTCCAAATAAAATTCTAATGATTTTTGAACCTCAAAGATATGTTTCTAAGATACTTATTTTTATTATAGCTTAAAATATGATCATTTAAAATTAATATGAATTTATTTTGAAACTCGGTCTTTGTAAAATGATGTTTTTCAAATAAATTCAATCTCAAGCTTGTTTGAATCAATCTTTTAAAAGATGCATGAATATGTTTGAGCTATAGGGATTTGATCAATAAAGTATCTTCACATAAAATCTAAGCACTCACTCAATTTAATGATAATTCGAGTCTTCGTGGTGCTTGATTTTCTTGTGCGTATCTTCACTTGTTTGATGTTCTTGACCCTTTCTTGGTTTTGATAACTTGTAGAACATGTGGAGATCATTCTTGTGCATATCTTCACTTTCTTGATGATCTAGATATTTTCTTGTCTTTGTATAGCACATGTATATCACTTAGTTCATTTCTTGTGAGTATAGGCGTTTGTAAAGCTTGTGTGAGATTTGCTTCGGTTTGAAGTTACACTTGGTTGGAAGATATATCGGTTAAAATGGCTATCATCATTGGAACAACCGAGTTAAATAACACTTTATTAACTTATTGTAATTATCAAAATAAAATTAATTGACTTTAAGGTCAACAAATATAATTACAAAACTAATTTATATTTTTGTTATTCCTATAATGTCCCTATCATCTAATTGATTATTAAATTAATCTAAATTCATAAAATCTTGCTAGAAACAAATATCTATAAAATCAAATTTAAAATTCAAATTTAAACAATCAAATAACTTCTAACATCTAAATAAATTACTGAAATATAGAAAATCAAATAATTAAAAATTTAGATTTCAACAATCAAAAAAATTTAAACAGCCTAATCAATTTGGTTACTAATTAACAAAGGATATTTTATTTCTATCCGCGAAATTTGTCAATCTATCTCTCTTTTTGGGTTTTACTAAGTTAATCTCTATTACCCACTAAGTTTAACCATGTTGTTAGATAAATTTACAAAAATCAATATTGGCACAATTTTTATAAAATAATGATTCTTTTTAATTCAATTGTAAATTATCCACCAAATTTTTACTTCTATCCGCCGTCAATAATATATCAAAAAGTAAATATAAATTGTAATAATAAAATGATATTTCTAATAGATATAGTTTAATGTCAATTATATTCGCTTTTCGGACTTGAGATTGGATTATAAGATTAGACTATAATCTATAATTCACATTTGTTTCCATAATTGAGATTATACAATAATTCACATTAGTCTTGGAATAGTAATTAAACAGTAAGTGTAGTTTCAAACATTTGTAATACATTTACAAAATTTAGTTCATACCTAGAAGTGAATTAAAATTATAACTTTAATTACAGATTCATGATGGCAAATAAAAAACCAAAACATATATTATAAAGATGTGTTTGACGCGCCGGATTAGAGAGTCGGATTGAATTAGTTAATCCTATCCAAACAGGATAAAACAATCCCCCTTCTTAGGCGGGATTCATTAATCCTTCGCTCGGTAGGATAAGAAGTTTTAATGAGATAATAATTCATCTCGATATCCAATCCCGATGAACACCAAAAATAGAATAGGATAAAGTTATCATATCTCACTCTTTTATCCGGCGCATCAAATGTAGCCTAATTGAATAGTCTTCGTTTGACTTGAAAGGATTGAGATCGAAAGAAATGATGTTTGTTGCCTCCACTAATTCTTAATTAGTTTCTGATTCCAATACTGTTTTATTTTAATTTTTTTTAGAGCCCTCATTCTAGTAAAAAAGAAAAAGAAAATAGTAAACTCATTTGTTAAAAAAAATTATTCTAGTGTTATGACGTACTAATATAAATTAATTTCGCCCAGTTTTGTAGAATTGTATATTTTTTTATGAATAATCTATAGTACTTGTATCAATAAACCTTTTTACAAATTAAGAAAATAGATTTTTAAGGAAGTATATTCTAATTAGGAAACTAATTTTAAAAGTAAATATATTTAAAGGATTATTAATTAGTGGATATACTTCTCAATTTTTATAAGGAAGTTTTGAGAAATTTGTTTCCAAGTTAGCATAAATCAAGGGTGGATAAACTGCAAAAACCTGTGGATAAAAATAAAAATTATCCAAAAAGAATATAATATTGTAGGTTTATTTAAGAATATCATTTATTCATAAATAGTTAATTAGTTAATTTATGGAAACAAATTAGAATTTGGATATGTTTTAAACACTGTAGACACCCCAATCCGTGACCCCTGTAAGAACCCAAAAACCCTCGAAAAACACCTTTTTGAGTCTAGGACTCACCAAAAAATACTTGAAACTGATTCGAGAAGTTTGTAGTGCAACAAACATGTTCCCAGAAGGATTTGTCGTGGACAAACCCATTTTCAGAGGCCTTTGTTGTGCGACAAACAAGATTGTCGCACGACAAACCCCTCTGACCCAGACCATCCACTCCTTGATACATTAGTCTGTCAAGGACAACCCTTCAGCCATTTGTCGTGCGACATTTCGCAAGATATCGCGCGACAGTTCCACTTTTTAAAGGAATGTCGCGAGAAAAACTCCCCCGAATAGTATAAATAGGCCAACACCCCAATAGTGAAGAGGAGGATTTTTGGGGAAGAAGTAAAAGGAGCTACTATTTCTCTCTAAACTGAGTTTTTATTCAAAGTCAATTTATTATTATCAAGCTCTCGAGGAATCTCCGAGTTCTCAATACTCAACGTCTCATATTTCAAAGTCAAATCCTCGATTGTCTCTAGAGAAGAAAAAGCTATATTCACCGGATTATCTTCGGTCATATTATATTTTCTCTTTCTCTATCTCTCTTATCTTATTTATCTCGTCGGGAAGGTAAAAAAAAATTCTTCTAGTATTTAAAGTTTATATATTTGTGTACTTGTTTTCCTTGTTCTGTCCAACTTCTAATTGAATAACTTATTGTCAAGTTACAAATAGTCTACCGTTTTCTCAAAACAAAACCCTGATAAAACCATTTTCGAAAATCAGAAAAAGTAAATATATTATCATCCGGATATATCAAGTTTTCAAAACTAGGAACGATAAAATTTACTTAAAGGATTAAAATCAGATATGTCCAGTCTCCCACATAGATTGTGATATATCTGCTACTATCCTCAAGAGTCCAAATCCATATCAAACTAATTCCAATCGAGAATCTGATTTCTTCAAAAACAACCGAAACGAAGATGAAACTAATATTGTTATCTGAGTAAACAATATTATAATATCCTTTCAGTTTCCAAAAATTACGAACTCTGTCATTTGTATTTCTTTTCTTATCAAAACAAAACATCGGATTACGGAATACAAGGCTTTTATCCATTCCCCGTTTTTTTCAAAAATCAGGTTTTCATGAGTTATTTCCAGAAAGCAGTAGAATATCAGTAAAAGCATCCAAGTTTTCCAACATATAATAAATGTATAAGACCACTAGAGACCGAAAGGGCGGAATGGGTGCTTAACACCTTCCTAGACCGTAATATGGTTCTCGAACCCTATAGAATCCTGATTTCGTAGACAAAACGTGTGGGGATAAGGCTTGCTTTGGCCTTCACCCCTACACGGACTTTTTGCATTTTTTTCTCACAAAACGTACTGGAGACTTTGAACGAACCCTCTTGCATCTAAAAATAGGATAGAGGGACACCCGATATGAATTATTAACACAGAGAAGCAAATGAAACGATATAATCCATTCCGACATTTCAGGTTCCCAAACACGGGATTGAGATCTGGGGGTCGCATTTGCCGATTCTCACAAACACTTTTAAATCTAATAAAATATATAGGTAGACATAACTATGCTTTAATTTATTAAGTTAATATATGTAAACAAATTGTAATTTGGATATTTATGTTTGAAACACTTTCAAATCTAATAAATATATATGTAGGCATAACTATTATTTAATTCATTAATAGATAGTAAGTTAATGTATGGAAACTAATTAGAATTCAAATATTTTTCAAATTGTGGGGTAAAATTAAAAGGTTAGTACAAAATGAAGACTTGAAAAATAAGAAGAGATAGATCAACTTCTTAGTCATTGTTTGTGTTGTGTTTACCGGCACATTGATTGGGCCCAGAGCTCCAACTAGGCCCCAACAGTCCGCTCACATAATAATAATATTGTTTCCAACTTAAATATTTTTGGGCTACAGGTGTGGGGTTTTATCTTAAAATGCATCGTTACTATATGGTGACACTACGCTATTATGTACCATGTTGAGTTTTACAATTTTTTCATGTGAGATCATTGATTTTAGCCAACCATTTTCAACAATCTTCACCTTGGATCAAACCAGTCCACCTTTGGCTTTACCTTGAACTAACACCGGTCCATTTGGCTCCTCTTGACCTTATACCTTAGCTCACCTGGGATCCATCTTTGGACTATCTATGTAGATCACTACTCAACACTGTCCCCCAGATTGTCCACCTTGGTGAATACACATCTCGTGGTACACCCTATTTCACCTTACTTGAGAAACCTACACAGTTACTTGACAGTACTCTAGGTGTATGTAGGCTATAGGGACTCCACCCCGACTTCTCAAAGTCTGACTCCACCGTACCATAGGCTTCACTGAGTTCAACGTACTACCATTTGCCTAGGTGAAGAATTAACGGAATGGAATGATCGTACAAAATGAAGACTTGAAAAAAAGAAGTGATTTATTTTTATGGTCAACTTCTTAACCATTGTTTCCAATTGGGGAATTAAAGGAATGGTAGATAAGCATTGCATGTATTGCATGTTGTTAAAGACATTTATATAATGCGTTTGACGATTTGGGTGAATCATGTGAATAAAAAGTTAAAATAATTTGAATGTAATGCAATTATAGCATTGACTAAATATTATACTTGTAGACACCCCGATCCGTGACCCCCACAAGAACCCTAACTACCTACGAGAATTACTGTTCTTGGAGTTCGGGACCCACATGAGCACCCGGAACTACCCTGAAAAGGTTTGTTGGCCAACAAACATGTTTTTAAGAGAGATTGTCGCACGACATATCACATTGTCGCGCGACAATCCCTGATATGTCGCGCGACAATTATTCCTATGTCGCGCGACAGACCCCTCTGCACCCGACCAACCACTTTCTGACATATCACAGTGTCAGAACCCATCACTTCAGCCGTTTGTCGCGCGACAAACAGATATGTCGCGCGACACTTTCCCTTTCTGGGGAAATGTCGCGCGACAATCCTCTCCGAGCAGTATAAATAGGCCAACACCCCCAAGGGTTCTAGACAACAACTTCTCGCCACGGTTTCTACACCAAAACGCCTTATTCTCTCTCATATTTTCTAATCTTTAAGCCTTCTCCGGAAGCATATGTGATAACATTTATTTTCGCAAGAGTCTCGGATCTAATCTTGGCACCCGGAGTGTCACCTTCTAAAGTCAGACCGTCGGAAAATATCTCTAAGAGGAAAGCTGATATCCGTCAGAGGTCTTCTCTGCTGTATTATATTTTCTCTCTTATTCTTATTATTATCGCCGAGAAGGTAACTAAAGTCTCTTCTAGTAATTAAATAAGATATTTGTATATTAGTTTTATTGTAGACTTGTTTAAAACTCGATTTTTCTAACGGGGCGCTGCCCCGCACCCGCGACCTGACCGGGCAGGTCGATCCCCGTCCTAGTAAGCGAAGTGGCGACATAGTTGTGGTAGATTCCTAATGCACTTGAAAAGTAGGTTTTCATTAGTTATTTCCAGAAAGCAGTAGAATATCAATAAAAGCATCCAAGTTTTCCAACATAGAATAAACATATAAGACCACTAGAGATCGAAAGGGCGGAATTGGTGCTTAACACCTTCCCAAATCGTAATATAGTTCCCGAACCCTATAGAATCCTAGTTTCGTAGACAAACGTGTAAAGAAAGGCTTATCTGTAGCCTTCCCTCTTACACAATCATTTTGTTCGTTTTCTTGTAAAACGTACTGGCGACTCTGAACAAATCCTCTTGCATCTAGAAATAAGATAGAGGGACTCTCGATATGAATTATCAACACATAGAAGCAAATGGAACAACGGAATCCTTTCCGATGTTTCAGAATTCCACCAACGGGAACGAGACCCGGGGGTCGCATTTGCGGATTCTCACAATACTATAATAATCATTTTGGAGAGTAATCCGATGGTGACAAATTTCCAACTTCTACTATAAAAATATAAGCATGTATACTTCCTATATGGAAGGGGGGAGTTTAAAAGGAGGGTCAATTTTTAAGCAAAATTGAAGTGTAACCATTTTAAGGATGCATGCGATATTCAACCAGTAATAACTAGTGCGCTAAATAGAAAGCACTAATAGATAATGACTAGTTAAATGATCTGACTAATATAAATTTTTGACTATGCCATTGCAATGTAGCACAAAAGTTTTGTCAATAGACAATTTCAAAAAAAATCCTATCTCTAATTAAGTAGTTAGGGACTTAGGGCGATGGTTATTTTTTTCATGGCGACGTTGGATATCCTTTTTCTTGATCATTCTCTTTATTTCTTACCTGTATATTTATGTTTCCAAATTCATATTTGAATCATAAATTAATTGTTCAATTATATTTGAGATTTTTTTCCTAAACTATAATTATTATCTTGGTTTTTCAACTGTTGCCATATTATTAGTATTCAATATGGTGTGCATACTATTTTTTTTCAAAATAACATCAAGTACATATCATTTTAAACATCATTAGTAGAGTTAGTATAATAAGTATTTGAATTATCATGGCCTATAAATAAAATAAATATTTGTATAAAATTTTGATAGAGCCTAAAACAACAACTGAAAGATGTCATTTCATGTGATTTTTCATTAATTTTTTGTTGAGTTTTTCTTTAGATAACTTTATATAATCACAATGAATCTTAATTTGTAAGTCTTGTTCGGTGGATTTCAAACAATATAATTTTTATTAAAATTCATATTTTGTTTTAAAAGTTATTATATTGTAAAATTTTCGAAAAAAATTGATGAGAAAAAAATTAAAGTGTAAATTTGTGTGTATTTAAAGCATCTACTCTACACAAAACACACTTTTACACAACAATATACTTTTTTCCGCTACAGCGTGACATAAATATAAAAGCTTGTGAGGGTCAATAAATTTGGACTGTGTGAGGGTGACCTTTATTAGACATTGTTTATAAAAGATATTTTTTTGGATGCTAAAAATATGATATTATTGATGACCCTCCAAATTAATTTTAACTAGACTTAACCCCCTATTTAACTTTGTTCCATATTCTTCCCCATTTGTACCCTACAGTTTAATCCCTCTCTCTCTCTCTCTCTCTCTCTCTCTCTCTCTCTCTCTCTCTTTAACAACAAACAAAACAGATAAAACAAAGAAAAACACCAAACAAAAAAAAATATACAAATAAAATTCTATTAAAGGGTTGGGATTGGCACTGAGATCTAGTTACCAAATAACAAGGAATTTGCTTTGGAAGCAAGCCATTGAGCCTCAAAATTAGTAACCATTTAACATAACTAAAAGAGAAATTAGAGAGAGCTTCCAACTGCCTAATATCTTAAACTATGGCATTGCACTCCAATAGAAGAGCATTTTCCCCATTCCATTACTTGATCAGCATTATCACTTTCAACAACAGAAAAGTACCTTTTTTGGGTTATGCAAAGTTAAGTTTGTACTCCTTTTTTTGGGTATATGATAAACGCATAATATTGTCAAGCATAAGCTCTTTCACGGAGCCGTTTGACGCGTTAATTGTCCTAACCTTATTAAATTATCCACTTATCTCAAGATTAGTGCCTTAGAGAGTTTTGTATCTTTTATTGTCTCGCTAGGTGTGTTTTATTGTATTCCTATGTGTTGATACGAATGAAATGCAATGGCCTTCAAGGAATCGATCAAATGCAAGCTCAAAGCTTATAAAAGTGCTGAGTTTGGAAAAATCCAAACCCATGATCGATTATGGGTTTGCCATGATTGATCATGGTCCATAGAGCTTCAAGCAGAGCACCCCATGATCGATCATGGCCAACTCCCTATGCAAAAGTTCTCCTCATCAAAAAACCTTTTGATAAACCAATCCCTCTCGTCGCATTTTTTGATACTGGTTCCACACGAACTTTTTTGCATCCTTCCAAATTACCCACCTCTTATTGGAAACTGGTGGGGACAGCCACCAACTTCTGCTTTTAGCCTTTTTGGGGGGAATTTTGTGTAAAAGATATTTTCCCTTGTAATTTTTAATTAATTGTTGTACTTCTTTGGCTAGTTTTAGTGTAAGGGATTAAGCTAGATTGATCTTATCTAAGTTTTATGCAAGTTCTACAGAGAAGTGATAGCTCCCACCATTGTAACTTCTTCCTTCTTCTTGTAAGTTTACTTTGATTATAAGAAATCAATACTTCTTCTATAATTCTTGCTTTGAGTTTTATGGAGTAGTCTTCTACTAAGGTTACGGAAGTGAATCGCGATATGATTTTCGATGATTAATTTCTCAATCCATGTTTAAAGTTTGTTAAATAATTGTGAATCATTTTTCTTTTCATATCCTTCGTTTTTCAAGTTTTCTAGGTATTTTCATTTAAAGATTAGACTTTACATGGCTTGTTAGGTTTATATTTTTAGTTGGATTGATTCCAATGCCAAGAACACTTTTTCATTGTAATTATTTAAGTCGGATTGAAGATTTGAAGACACAAAAATTAACGAAAGCTTGCCAAACTTACTGGATGCAACGCACATAATTCAGGACCTAAGGTAAGTTGAATTTATGGTTTGATTCAAAATATAGGTGGTATTTGAGCTTAAAGTTCGTAATAAAAAAAATTTGGAGTCAAATTTATTTTTAAATATTTTTACTGAGTTTTGCTGTAATTCGAAAAAGTCAGTTGACACAAATTATTGAAGAAACTTATTTTTTTCATGTCTAACATGTTCCATAAAGTAACTTCTGAAATTTGAGTCGAATTAGTACCCAAACGAATTTAATACGGAGAAATAAAGTAAAATGAAAAATAAAATAAAAAGATTTTAATTTAATTATCTTTAAATGAAAGAAAATTGAAAAAGGAAAAATTGATTGAAAAGTCAAAGCTCCTTTTGATTTTATTTAAAACCCACGTGCCTTGCTTAATTAATTCATGTGCAAGCTTTACATAAATGGGCCAAGCCCATCTTTAAAACCTTTGCCATGTGTAACTGAATTAAAGGAGCAGGCAGTGATTTTGTTACCGGACCAGTGCAAATTATTGAACCCCGGACCGGTCCGGCACAAGTGATTTTCCATGGAATTTGCTTTTCTGAATTTCGGACCGGTCTAATATTTCCGAGCATACCGGTCCGGCGTGTAATTTTCTGAGCATGATTTTTTATTGCAAAAATTATTTTTTTAATATTTTTAACCTATTCCAAAAAGGATTTTGAATCTATATTTTTCCTATAAATATAACCATTGGTTTTGGTAAAAAATACATGATTCTAGAGAGCTTTTTGAGAGAAAAAATACCTAAATGCTAGAATCAATTTTTAAGAGTTTTGAAACACCATCTAGGTTTTGTTTACATGCTATAGAAGATCCTATTGTTCTTCATTTTTAAGAACTAGGGTTCCAAACGTTCACGGTCCTGCGGGAGTGCCTTCAGTTGCGATTGAAAACGGGGTGAGCGAAGTGGCTAACGCGCAATAAGGGAGATCGCAAACAGTGGTGAAGGATTGTGATCAAGTGCGTGGAAGGAGGCAACAGGTAAGCCGGACAGCGGGAAGCGCTACGCCAAGCCAGTTGTGGTTGGATTCTACGTTCAAGGAATTGACGGGACTGTTGCGTAAATTGTGGGGAAGCAATTTTTGTAAGTCATCGAGTCTGTAATTCTGTTTTGATCATAGTGAAATACTGTCGGTTAGTCCCGAGGATTAGTTCTACGTAAGTAGGGATACCTTGTAAATTCCTGGTGTTGTGTGATTGCTTTTTGTGTGATTACTTGATATAATTGTTAGATAACACAACACAGGTTTCAACAGTAAAATTAATTAGACCTAGGGTTTTAATTACGCTTATCAAATCTAAATTGTTTTTGATAAAAACCCTAAAATCAACCTAGGCAATACGATCCCCTAACTTGTGTTTTCATTATGCCATGTATGCTTAGTTCTTGTGTAGGAATTATAATCCAACATACTTGTATGGTACTAGAAAGCTTGTAGTAATTTTCCCTTATCTATGGACCTTCTTCCTCTTTGTAAAGATTATGAATAGTTCTTGAAACTCCATAGATGATTTATAAATTTGTTAATCTAATCTTTGGTTCACTTAATGATATTTTGAATGCTTCATATACTTTAAGTGATATTTAGATTCCTTATTATCTTTCTTAAGTAACGATCGATTAGTTAATGATTTTTATTCCACAAACTTCGTTTCGTTTCATTATAAAGATTCACTAGCTAATTTTCATTCTTTTAAACCATGAGATTTCACATGCATGATTAATATAAAACATTGTTACGTTGAGTTTATCATCTCTACCTCAGATTAGCTTCATCACGAATGGGTTGCTTTGCTTCACACCCGTATCTAAGAGATATATATGATAGCTTCATCTTTGGTGGAATTTTGTTGTATTCTTTCTTGATATAACTTCAACCTGGGAATGAGTTGCTTAGCTTCACTCCCTTTGCTATTGAGAGATATGACAACATTCCCCATTCTTGAGAATTTTGTGTTAAAATCTATGTATGAGATTGCAAATGCCATTAATTATATTGCGAGCAACTTTCACTTACCTTAGTGCTTTCTTAACTCTTTTCACAACCGAGTTACATTAACGTTGTTTAATAACCAACCTTTTTACAAAACTAGAATAACCGTCCAATCTGTAATCCAATCCATTCCTTTTCAACTATCCCTGTGGTTCGATACTTGGCCTTCCAAGACTATATTACAACTTGACTTGCTTGCACTTGGGTTAACACAATGCGATATTTTATCGGTGTAAAGTTTTTGGCACCGTTGCTTGGGATACGACAAAAGGAGGATTACGGGTTTTGCATAAAACCATTCTATAAGTATTTCTCTTTTTAATTAATTCATTTTTCTCTCTTATTCTTGTTTTATTTTGTAGAGTTTTCAAGGAACAATTTGAATAGTTTTCCAAGCCCATGCAAGGTCAATTGTTTATGGATTTTTGAATCAGCCTTCTGGCATCACCAAGAATGGAAAACCAAGGAAGAATGGTGGACCACGAAAGCGATAATGAGGGGGAAGGTGCAAACAATATTCCTCAAGTTAGGACAATGAGGGATTATCTTCAATCCCCTCGTACGAGTTCCAACTCATGCATCGTGCTTCCCACAGGGCAAGCGGGCGCTTTCTCTTTCAAACCAAGATATGCTTCAACATATTCCTTCTTTTCATAGTATGGAGTCTGAAAATCCATACTTGCACTTGAAAGACTTTGAAGAAGTCTGCTCCACATTTTGTGAGGCAAAAATTGACGAGGATGTCATGCGATTAAAACTCTTTCCTTTCTCCCTAAAAAATAAAAGAAAAATTTGGTTAAATGCTCAAAGACCACAATCAATTTGGTCTTGGCAAGAGCTTCAAGCGGAGTTTTTAAGAAAATTCTTTCTCGTCCATAGAACCAACGCTTTGAGAAGGGCGATATCCAATTTTTCGCAAAAAAATATATGAAAGTTTATACAAATGTTGGAAAAGATACAAAGAGCTTTTAAACGTATGTTCTCACCATGGTCACGAAACTTGGAGACTTGTTAGTTTTTTCTATGAGTCGCTCACCCCTGAAATGCGTACTTTTACTGAGACCATGTGTAATGGTCAATTCTTGAGCAAGAACCCCGATGAGGCTTTGCTATATTTTGATGAACTAGCGGAAGGTGCCCAAAATTGGAACACCTATACCGAGGAGCCTAAGGCCAAAAATCAGGGGAAGGGTGGGTTGTACCAAATTTCTAACGAAGATGACATAGGACCGAGATTGTTCCAATTGTCTAAGAAGGTAGAGGCAATCGAGGCAAGTAAACTTAGAGAGGTCAATGTCGTATCCTCGAATCAGTTATGTGTCATTTGTGAAAACTCACCACACACTAACAAAGATTGCCCTACCATTCTCGCTTTTCGGAAAGTCATCAAAAATCTCGCCCAAGTCAATGCTTTAAATCAGTACAATCAAAACCCTCAACAAAATGGTCCTTATTCACAAAAGTACAATGAGGGGTGGAAGAACCACCCAAACTTCAGTTGGGGAGGGTATCAAAGTCAGAACCACAACCAATATCATCAAAACCAAAGACAACAACAACCTTAAAACTCTTTCGCTCCACCATAAAACCAAACCCAAAACATAAAAGCTTTGTTGAGATTTTTTGTGGACAAGATGGATTGTGATGAGGGATAGTTAAAGACCCAAATGTCTAAGCTCACCACCGCCCTAGTAACCCCAAAAAAGGGAAAATTCCCGTCCCAACCTTTAGTCAACCCTAGAGGCCAAGCTTTGGTTATAAAGGGAGGAGAGCCTAGTACCAAATTAGAGAAACTCAAATCCATCACGATCCTACGGAG
The DNA here is from genome assembly GCA_021464415.1 of Lonicera japonica. Lineage (NCBI taxonomy): Eukaryota > Viridiplantae > Streptophyta > Magnoliopsida > Dipsacales > Caprifoliaceae > Lonicera > Lonicera japonica. The sequence goes on from CM038467.1 coordinate 40,599,649, forward strand.
TGAAAAAGTGGTAGATAAGACTATTGCTCCTAAAACCCTCAAGGTGGCAGACATAGTCGAGTCTACGAGTAGTGAGGAGTCAGAGGTTGAAAAAATGTGAGAGAAGAGAAGAAAAAAGAAGAAAGGAAGATCTTGAGAAAATCAGGAATGGAATCAAGGTTCCTTTCCCGGAGAGATTGAACCAACCGTCCAAGTCGAATGCCGAGATTTTGGACGACTTTCGACAAGTCAAAATCAACAATCCTTTGCTTGATGCGGTCAAACAAATACCTTCGTATGCTAAGTTCCTCAAGGACAAATGCACGATGAAACGAAGGTTGAATGTTAAGAAGAAGGCCTTCATGGTGGAGCAAGTGAGCTCCATCATGCAAGGCACAAGAGCTCCTAAGTTCAAGGACCTCGGTTGTCCTACAATTTCGTGTGTAATATGTAATTTTTTGATAAAAAATGCTTTACTAGATTTGGGAGCGAGTGTGAACGTGCTCCCATATTTCGTATACCAACAATTGGGGTTAGGAGAATTAAAACCTATGAAGGTAATGATTCAATTAGCGAACCGATCCGTTAAGATCCCAAGAGGGGTAGTCGAGGATGTACTTGTTCAAATTAATAAGTTTTATTTTCTGGTTGATTTCATCATCCTTGACATGCAACCCGTGTCGAATCATGCTAACCAGATTTTCGGTCATCTTTGGACGACCATTTCTTGCCACTTCTAATGCTATTATAAATTACAAGAACGGAATAGTCAAGTTAGCTTTTGGAAGCATTACTTTAGAGCTAAACGTGCTTTCTTTGAGCAATCAAAGAGATGATGATGATGAAAGTGAACACGTAAACATGATAGAGTCAATGTATCTAAGACCACTTCGTGGCAAATTTTGAATCGGAGTCAGCGGAAGGTTTTCTAACTACTTCCGATGAACCCGAGGGATGTATGCAAGTGTTTTCTTTGTTTAACAAACATGATGAATTCTCGGAGAAAGAAGAAAACACGCCACCTTTCACCAAAAAGCTTGAAGGACAAATGGAACTCAAGTCCTTGCCGAGCAACTTGAAGTATGCCTTCTTGGGAGCTTTCTACACTTACTCAGTCATCATCTCGTCCGAACTTTTGGATGATCAAGAGGTAAAGTTAGTTAATTTGCTTAATAAATACAAAAAAGCTTTTAGTTGGACTCTTGCCGACCTCCAAGGAATAAGCCCATTAATTTGTACACATAAAATTCACTTGAAGGATGGGGCAAAAACATCAAGGCAATTTCAATGCAGGTTGAATCCTAACATGCAAGAAGTGGTTAGGAATGAAGTATTGAAATTGTTAGATGCAAAGATCATCTATCCAATCTCGGATAGTAAATGGGTTAGTCCAACGCAAGTTGTACCGAAAAAATTAGGTCTTATGGTAGTAAAAAATAAATCAAACGAGTTGGTTCCACAAAGAGTCACCACCGTGTGGGTGAATGTGCATTGACTACATTAAGATCAAACTCTAGAGAGGGTAGTGGGCCATGAATTTTACTCATTCCTTAATGGTTTTTTTTGGTACAATCAAATTGAGATTGACTTAGATGATCAAACTCTAGAGAGGGTTAAGGACATTTCTTAGTGAAGAAGGCGACCACTAAAATTTTGCAAAGCGGACTGTACTGGCCATCGCTCTTTAAGGATGCACAACGCTATTGCAAGGCATGTCAGAGATGCCAAATTCTTAGAGGGATCTCCAAGAGGAATATGATGCCACTTAATCCCATCCTGATGATTGAAATTTTTGATTGCTGGGGCATTGACTTTATGGGATCGTTCCTATCCTCCTACGGCAACCTTTACATTTTAGTTGCCGTAGATTACATTTCAAAGTGGGTGGAAGCCCAAGCGTGCAAGAAAAACGACCATAAAGTTGTGATCCGATTCTTAAAAGACCACATTCTTTCACGTATTGGCACACCTAAGGCAATAATAAGCGATGGCGGTACTCACTTTTGCAATAAACTATTTCAATCCTTAATGCAAAAGTATGGTGTAAATCACAAAGTATTGCTCGCTTATCATTCGCAAACTAATGGTCAAGCCTAGTTGGCAAATAGGGAGATCAAACAGATTATAGAGAAAATGGTAAACCCGAATCGCAAGGATTGGTCGTTAAGACTAACCGATACACTTTGGGCTTATCGTACTGCGTACAAAATAACTCTAGATATGTCTCCCTATCGCATTGTGTAAGAAAAACCATGTCATTTGCTGTAGACACGTTGATCCGTGACCCCTGCAAGAACCCTAACGACTATCAAAAAGTACAATTTTTAGAGTCTGGGTCCCCCCGAGCACCCAAAACTGCCCCAAAGGGGTTTGTTGGCTAAACAAACCTCTTTTTAAGAGGGATTATCGCGCGACAAACCAATATGTCGCGTGGCAATCTCTCTTCTATCGCGCGACAAGTTCCCCGAACACAGACCAACCATTTCTTGATAAATTAGTCTGTCAGAAGGGTCACTTCAGCCGTTTGTCGTGCGACATTGTCCCAAATGTCACGCGACACTTGCCCTTTTTAGGGAAATGTCGCGCGACAATCCTCACCCAGCACTATAAATAAGCCAACACCCCCAAGGATTCAAGAGGGTAACTTGAGATCTAAGAATTCTGAGTTTTCTATTTGATTTTCTGGTCTATTATCAAGTATTTCCTACGATCGTCTTATTTCTGAATAATTATCGAATCTATTCTCGACATTCGACGAGTCTCGCTTCTGGAATCAAATTCTTGCAAATATCTGAAGAAAGAAAAGATTATTATCACCGGAGATCTCTCTGCCGTATTATATTTTCTTTTTTATTATTATTCTCGTCGGGCAGGTAAAAAAAGTCTCTTATAGTATGTAAAATTAAATATCTGTGTACTTGTTTTACTTCTGTTGTTCTGTCCACGTTTTATTTGAATAAACTTATTGCCATGTTATAAAATAGTTTACCATTTTCCAAAACAAAAACCCTGATAAAATTATTTATAAAATCAGAAGAGTAAGTACATTATCATCCAGATAAAATTCGATTTTCAAAACCCTGACCGATAGAACTTACTTAAGAATTAAAAGACAGGCATATCCCGTCTTTTCCATAGACTGCAACGTGTCTGATAGAACTCTCCTCAAAGAGTTCTAATTTCATATTAAATTAGTCCCGATACAAGATCCGAACTTTTTCGAAGTAATTAAAACACGAGAAAACCGACGTTGTTATCTGAGGAAAAAATACGGGAAACTCTCTCTCAAATAAAAAGGCTTTTGTCATTTATATTTACATCTTCCAAAATAAAACATCGGATCTTGGAAGAACACAAAGGTTTTCATCCCTTTCCCCATTTTTTTCAAAAATTAGGGTTTTTCATTTGAAAAGTAGTAGACTGTCAGTAAAAGCATCCAAGTTTTTCAACATAGAATAAACATATAAAAGATTACTAGAGACCTGAAAGAGCGGAACGGGTGCTTAGCACTTTCCCAATCCGTAACATAGTTTTCGAACCTTATAGAATCCTGGTTTCACCGACAAACGTGTAAAGAAAGGCTCACCTGTAGCCTTTCCTCTTACACAACTATTTTGTCTGTTTTCTTGTAAAATATACTGGCGACTCTGAACGAACCCCCTTGCATCTAGAAATAGGATAAAGGGACACCCGATATGAATTATCAAAACGCGATAGAAGCAAATGGAACAACGAAATCCTTTTCGATGTTTCAGACTCTCAAAGTAGGGATTGAGACCCTGGGGTCGTATTTGCGGATTCTCACATTTGCCAGTAGAGTTGGAACACAAATTATATTGGGCAACTAAGATGGTTAATTTTTAATTAAAAAAATTCGGCATTAACCGTAAGTTGCAAATTAAGCAAATAGAGGAGTTAAGAAGAGATACGTATGATAACGCAAAGATAAGCAATGAACGTGCCAATGTTTTTCATGATAAATCTATTGTGAGAAAAGAATTCAAACTTGGGTACAAAGTTATTGTTTATGACACACGTCTGCATCTCTTTTTGGGAAAATTAAAATCTCGTTGGACCGGCCCGTAGATTGTTAGACATGTATTCCTGTTTGGGGCCGTGAATGTTGAGGATCCCAAAATCGGCTTTGTGTTTAAAGTGAACTGACAATGCCTTAAGCCATTTTTATAATTTCCACCTCGAGAGGAGTCCACCCCTCTCGAAGACCCGACTTATGCCTAAAAAGCATGGGTCGATTTTGTAAATAATTTTTTTGTTAGTGTTTTTAGAGTTTCAGGAATTTTTATCGGAGTTTCGGATGTATTGGGAATGTTCGAACCAACTTAGGGGGAACCGTACGGGGTTAAGTGTAAGCAATGTTAAAAATGGACGCCATGATCGATCACGGTGGAAACAAATTCAGGCAGAGGAGACCATGATCGATGATCGATCATTGTGTAAATTTTGTCCCAGGCAGAGGAGACCATGATCGATCATGGTCCACCCATGATGGGTCATGGGTTGAAATAAAACAGGGGATTGCGTAACTTAGCCTCCATTTTTCATTTCCCCCTTTCTAAAACCTCCCCAAACTCTAGCCTCTTCACCCCCATTTTTCCCAGATCCTCCCCAAACACCATTTACATCCTTCCCCACCTAAAATCACACATTAAATCTATAATACCCCATACTTTAATTTATTTTAAATTGAATTATATTAGCTTATTTATACTCATGTGAATGATCGTTTGGTGATTCGGGTGGTCCGAATCGATTTCGGTTGGTAAATAGGAAGTTTTGGTTCTTTGCGATTCGTTAATTCGAGCTAACTTTGGGCTATCGTAATTCCTCTGTTACTTATCCGATTATAGTTTTGTTCTTTTATATATCTAGTATTTGTATCATTCTACAACTTTCATGTTTTGACCGAAAGCTAAATCGCACTCCTCGTGGGTCAAAACAGGGCGCAAAGTAGGTCCATCGCTAAATTCTGGTTGTTCTGTCACGCTTTGGCAGAGTACTGTCTTTGGAGAATTTATGAGAATTATTTATCCATAATTTGGGAAAACTTCCTTCTAGGAAGTTGTAGATTTTTGAATTACCTTTTCGTGCATATAAAGATCACCTTAATCGGAGTTTCGAGCAAACAGTTATGGCCAAAATACGAACAGTACTCCAGATCCAAAAGGCATGTGTCGGAAGTGGACTCCATGATCGATCATGGGGGAAACCATGATCGATCATGGTCTAACAGTAAATTGGTTTTCACCAATTTTACGCCATTTTAAGCCTCCTTTTCCCATATTTTTGAGCCACAACCTTAGAGGAAGTTAGAGAGAGGTGAGAGCTCGTTTTTAAGGGTTCTTTGAGAGTTTTATACACACCTTTCATCCTCAATCCAAGATTAAAGCTTCAAATCAATCAAACCCTCTTCTAAAGCACTATTCATCATCTTCTTCCTTGTTATCCAACATGGGAGCTCGAGCCTGAGTTAGGACTACACGGGTTGGAGTCTAAGCTTCGTTATTTGGGGGTTTTGCTATTCTAGAAACGCGGCGACGCGATATATTCGGGGTTTCACCAAGCAAAGCTTCAATTATCATCCTTTCTTTTCTCTTTTGGTCTACAACTTGAGGTAGGGGTTTATATGAATTTAAAACTTGATAATATAGTTTAAATGTTTTTCGAAACAAGTAGTATGACTTGTTTGATGAAATTTATCATGTTTTTCCCATGTTTTCCCTAAGGGAATTATAATATATCTTTTGAGTGCATTTATAAACGGTTGTAAAGGTTCAAATGTGAAATTTGAAGCCATAAATGCTATATACACATGAAACCTTTGTATTATCCAACCCTATGAAGTATTCCATAGATTCTTGACTCCTAAAAATTGATAAAAATGAACTTGTTGTTGCTTTTATACATCATGGAGTACGGGGTTGGGCTTGTGGAAGTGTATATGGCATAAATTACTTCAAATGTTTGTTAAAAGACATGAATGCATGTTTTGAAGCAAAGTATGCCATTTATACTTGACGTATTGTGCTAATTGAATTGTACAAGATATCCCTTGGATGTATGGATGCTATGTGTGATGGAATGGGATTGTTAATGTTTTATACACAGTAAGGGATATCTAGCGAGAATTGCTAAAGGGTATATGGCATAAGTTGCTCATGTGTTTACTAAATAGCATGCTCTGCATACTATGCACTATGTTTGTGTCAACCGGAATCTTAGAGATCCATCGGTAGCTCGGATCATTCTTATGGCATATCTTATGGGCGTATATCTCTTATTATTACGCTGGGAGCTTCTTATAATCTTTATATCATTCTGGATATGATAGGATCCTGTCATGGATTCGGTTATGACTCTTTTATGACCCTTCGATGGTAAAGGGATGGTGTATCTATTTGGTGCTTGCCGGGATGGGAAATAGGCAGGGCCTGGTGCCCTTGGGTTGAAAAGCCCTAAACCCCTGGGGGAGCAATGTTTGACCGCCTATAAGCCACCGGTGTGGAGCCCGGGAATATAGGCAAAATTGGCAAGGCACTGATGATTCTGTGGGTGTGATATTATCATTGGATTGGAGGTCCGATTCGGTTATGATCTTATGATATTCTCTGAGGCCAATGTGCCAGTTATAATTTTTAACGGATGGTTCTATCGGGCGGTCAGGCCCTCGATAAAGTTTGGCTCGATGTGGATATTCTGGCTACATGGCTTAACAGTTGACACAAGGGAGGTAACCTGCATATGCATAAGCACGTATAGTTTCATATGATGATAGTTTTTAAACCAAAGCATTTGTGAAAAATATGAATTGTTGTTGAACTGTGAATTGTGTTTTCGATATGTTATTCCATGTTTCCCCCTACTAAACTGTGAGCTCACCCCGTATTTTATTTATAATTACAGGTACTCAGGGGGCAAACGAAGGTAATGGGACTACGGGTTCGGGAACGAAATAGATGGCTCTGATACATATTTAATTTTTGTTATGTATATGTTATCTCGGGATGCCACGGCTAGCCCGAAGTGTCATCTACTGTCTTGCACCTGCTTAGTTTGGTTTTGTATATTGGTTATATGTATGCATGATTTAGTACAGTACTATCTTCTTTTATCTTGTTGATTGACATGTGTGATATTTACTGCTTTAATTTCTTTATGTGTTTTCATCTATACTCATTTTAGTCAATCTAAGATGGGTTAGTAGCACTCCAGGTCTTAATTACGGGTGTTGTCTTGTAGATTAAGGAGGGGGTGTTACAAAATCACCCAATTTCGCACCCAAATCATCAAACCCACCTTAAAAATCTGACTTTCTCTCTCTTCACCCATTTTCGAAAACTAGCCTCTCCAATCTCAAAATTTCTCATCTCATCCTGTTCCAAAGCATTATAATACACCTCCATGGCATCCTCTAACCCTCCAACAAAGCTGGTTGTTCTTCAACCCGTGAGAGGCGGCCACCGTGATTTTCGAAGCCACCAAGAGTTTGATTGGTGGAACTACGCCTTCAAGAATCGAACTGTTGTGATAGATAGACCGATTTTCATTGGGGCTCTAAATAATTTCCCCCAAAGGGCAACTGATAAACGCGTAATTTTGTAGTCGCTAACGCTCTTTTGATTGTGTTTATCGCGTTTATCTTAGCCTAGTTTAATTAAATTAATCCACTTCTTGTGCACACACTCAAATATCAAGAATTGCTTTAACATGGCTCAAAGTAGCCTTTTCTAGTGTCTTGAGTGTACCTTCAGGCTATGGAAGCAAGTTGGAGAGCTTTGGGAAGCGTACAAGAGAGATAGAAGCCAAAAGAGAAGAAAAAAAGTCTCCCGAAGTGTCCTCTGATCAATCATAGGAGCCTCTGATTGATCAGAGGCCACCTTTTAGTGCAGAACATGCCCTCTGATCGATCAGAGGGTGCTCTGATCGATCAGAGCCCACCTTTTGAGCCAAAATCTCCCCTCTGATCGATCAGAGAAGCCTCTGATCGATCAGAGACCTCCCAGATCTCAAAGGACAGCACCCAAAAGCAGTTTTTCTCCCATTTTTATGCATTGAAACTCACCAAAAGTGCTGGACTTTCCATTTCTAGATAGGATGAGGTGCTTACCCATTGGGTTCTTTAGAAAAGTGTACTAGAATACCCATTTTTGGGCATTGCTCTCCCATTATTTATTGGCTCTTTGTCCCTCATGTAAAGGAGGCAATTTTCTAGATCTAGATTCAAGTTAGATAGATATTTTTTCCTGCACTTTCTCTCTATCTATCACTTGTAAGAAATCTAGAGAGAGAAACTCTTGAGAGAAATGGAAATCCCTTTAATGGTTTTTGTTTATACAACTATCATGGAGTAGTTTCATTGCTAAGGCTAGAAGATGAAGTTTGCATTGCATTAATTATGTAAGTTTGTTTCTCATTCCATTGTTAGTATTGTTAAATACTTGTTGAATCCTTCATCTTCTCCATTCAATCAACCATTCATAAGCTAGTAAGATAATCCTCATAAGGTGATTAGACTTTGTATGCCTTGTATACATAGATCTCAAGCATTAATGAGGAGATGATACATTTGTGTATTTCTTATTAGCCTATGTCCATTCCTTCTATGATTGAGATACTTTGCATTGCCAAGCATGTTTAGTCTTTGAATATTCATAGAAATACCATAAATTTGAGATTCCAATCCTTGAATGCTTTAATGATATGTTGAGTGCTTTCTACACTTTATGTGATTTTGAGACTCAATATTTTCTTAGTTAGAGTGTTGCCAAGGAGGATCTCTTAAGTTTATGCCATAATCAACTACACTAATCACCTTAAGGATTCAATTTGTATTTATCGAATGTGTCTAAATCGGATGATTTAATCTCCACCTAGACCTCCCAATCTTAGACAAATGAAATGTTATGATTTATTGTGCTAAACTTTTTAGTTGGCCATTTTCATAATCAAGTCAATTGCCTAGGGGAAACTAACAATGAATTCTCAATGCCTAGTTTAATTTTATGCCTTTTCTTTTGGTGTATCTCAAGTTTGCATCTTGGTTGGACATTATATGGGAATGGGTTACACTTGCTTCACACCTTTTGTTACAAGATAAAAATGAGAGATACATTTGTGTTGAGCTTTACTTACACCCTTTCTTTATATGGCATTTATATGGGAATGGGTTGCTCTTGCTTCACACCCTTTTGCTTAGAAAAGTGTAAGGTACTTAACACTTAAGAATTGCATTGAGAATTTTGAATGAGATTTATTTTACATAACATTGCAAAGCAAACGAATTCTATAATGCCTTAGCCTTTTCTTCTCAATTGATACATCACTTTAATTTTTATTGCAAGACTTTAAAATCAACAACTAAAATCAACCAATCAAATTCTCTTGAACAAAGCCTTGGACTCGTAATCACCACATCGTCTTTTCGACTATCCTTGTGGTTCGACACTTGGACTTACCAAGTATTATAACTTGACGACCTACACTTGGGTTCCTAAGCGCGGAAGTATTTTCGGGCGCGTTAGCAACCTTCGAGTAAAACTCGGGATGAATCAACTATTTGCGCCAAGTAGGTAACCAATGCAACCTTACTATTTATCGTGAATTTGCAGCGAGTTTTATTCAAGTTCCCAATACTACATACACATTTATTGTTCGTGTGCGTGGGAAAACGGTTCATTTTAATCTAAAAATTCTGAGTGAGATCACGGGGAATTCAAACTTTGCCCAAAAATGTCCATGACCTCCCATATTCTGATGGCACCAATTATAAAGAGCCCTTGGCTAATCACTTAGCCACATTTCTAGCTGGTAGAGAAATGGAATAGATTGGTACCCAATTTGCTCAACATAATTTATCCAATCGGTATCAGACTTGTGGCTTGTGATTGCAAATGCATTGGACCCAACTTCCCATACCAACATCTTTACCCATATCATGCCTATCTGTTATATGCGATTGCTACAAACAAATGCTATTGTTTGCTCCGTCACATTATTGGGAGGATTTTGAGGATTATCGATTTGGTGGCCCATAATGAGACTATTAAATTTGGGGCCTTGATAACTCGAGTATGTCTGAGGGCTGGTGTTCAAGAAAGAGATGATGATGAAAAGAAAATGCATCGAGCTCCTCTCAACAAGTTTACTCAGACGCGAGCCGTTGGTCAATTAAGGAATTGGCCGAGTTTTTCCACAGTTGCACCACCGCCGAGTGTTAAAGAAAAAGAGGGGCCAGAAGAAGCTGGAGATGATGTTCCGTGTCCTTCAAGGAGACGCCAAAGAGCAAGTTCAGGTCCGGTTGACAATAACATGGAGTTGATTCGAGCGCAGTTTGAGCAGATGAATGAAATGATGCAAACCGGGTTTGCTGGCATCAATGAGAGGGTTGGGATTATGGTGTTGTGTCAGGATCGGTTGAAGGTTGATATAGCGGCTCAGGTACAAGAGCAGATGGCGGCCCAACAGGAGTTCATACGCCAGCAGTTTGAGGCGTTGTATGGTCAATTCCCCCCACCTCCCGGCCCGTGATTTTTGTGTCCTATAAACTCTATAATAGTTATATTTATGCTTAGTTTTATTTTTATTTCTTTTGGGTTGTCTTAGAACTTAGACATGATGTTAACTTTAGAACTTGGTTTTAATGGTTTAATATTATGGTTTTTTTCTAATGCTAATTCTAACCCCTTTATTGTATAGTTATGGTTTTTGTTTCTTCTTTTGTCTTATGGAAAGCAAAGCCAAAGAAATCCCTCCATGCATTTTGTGTTCTTTTTCCATTGAGGACAATGCTTCTTTCAAGTTGGGGGGTATGCATTTCATTGTTTATATTTATTTGGCTTTATTTTGTTTTTGTTTATTTCCATGAGTTGTGTGCAAATTATTTTTGTGAAGTTTGAAATTTGATGAATGAATTTGATTTTGTGATAAAATGAAGGCTATTCTTTTATTAGCTTTTGGCATGAATTCTTTGATTTAGATAGGAATTTGAATGATGATCTAAATTGCCTTGCTTCGCTTAGTCTCATATCCCGATATATTTTCCTGTTTCATATACTAGATTGCTTTGGTTGTTTCTAATTCGGTAATAACACTTAGATTTATTTTCATTAAGAGAAGAAGAATTTTTGTCCAAAAATGATGGAAGCTCTTTCGAAAAGATCCTCCAATGAGAGGACAAAAGCATAGCACTTTGAAAACTTGGTTGACTTTTTATCCTAATATTGACTTAAAGTTTCACTTGACTAAATCTTAAGTCTCTTTGTCTAATATTATGGATGGGTAAATATTACCATATGGAAAATGGTGAATAACTTCCTTCAAGCTCCAATGAATGAGTAGTATAATGTAAAATTTTTAAGTGAGACAGCTGCCCCCATAGAGATGAAAACTGCCCTGAACTAATTTAGCAGAACTTCCAAATAAAAGATGAAGAAAGTGCTGAGAATCGACAAATTCTGAAGCTTTTGTTTTTGAAAAAGTTCTTTCTTCCTTCTCGAATGATTATAACTCTTTGTGTTTATATTGAATTATTGTGAATGTTTTAATTACTTGTAAGTGCACGAATTGGTACTTAGTATAGCTTAGGCAAGAGCGAGGTCGAACCCTAGGGACTTGATGAATGGAATATACGTATCTCTTTCACTAATTCTAATTAATTCCTAATCTAGCTTAAAAATTGATTGGGATGATTTATTAACTAAGCATATGAATAAAATAATAAACTAATAAAAGTATTAATGAAATAATCAATTAATAAAATATTAGGGTGGCGGAGTCATATATTTGATATCATGTTCCTAGTATTCATGCCCAGCAAACTCTACTCTCTGTTTCGTACTAATTTGGTCTTTCGACTCTATTAGCTGCGGAAAATAAATTCAATTAACCCCAATTAAATTATAAAATCCAAGTGTTAATTCTTCCACAGCCAAACAAATGTATAAAATCAAAACACTCATTATATCCGTCAAAACATACCCTATTGATGTGCCAAGAAATTGGTACATTGTAACCCACCAATTTATACTTTGGAGAGCATATATTTTTATATTTGTTGTATTTTTAGTATTTTTCAGGTGTTTAGAATTACATTGGAAGATTTCGAAGTAAGAAGAGATTGGCTGCGCATATCCCCTGTATTCAAGAAAATTCTGGAGCTAATCCGTATGGAATTTGAAGAAAACTCCAGAGACAAAAGTTTAAGATCTTTGAGTTGGCTATGCGTGGGAGAAAACCTTGCATCAATTAGAATTCGGAGTAGAAAGTTATGGCCGAAATACGATCAATACGCCAAAACATTAATTCTAGCGAGAATGGGCCATTTTAATGCTTATAAGTAAAAGGCGAAGCCATTCAGCCCAATAAGCAAGCTACAGTCTAGCGGGCCAATTTAAATAGCAAGCCCACCTCATTAATCCAACTAAGCTCATCTGTAGCCCATTAAGCAAGCTATGCCTAACTTCATTCAATTAAATCAAGAAGATCAAGCAAGCCCGTAGCTAAGCCCAAGGCCACATGGCCCAGCCTTGTCCTTGAATGCAAGACCAAGCGCACAACTCAAGAAAAACCTAAGCCACCAACCATCGAAAACCCTAAGCCATTGTCTTCATTATAAATAAAAACACCTGAAGCAATTAAACAGACAGGGAGGCACAATTGCACAGTAACAGCCGAGCACTCATCTCTTTCTTTTTCCTTTCTTCTGTTCTTTTCCTTTCTTTCTTCATTTTGTTGCAGAACCTTTATTTTTATTGTTGATTGGATGCTTTGTAGACTATTGCAATTAATTCAGAATTATTTTCTTCTTCTTCAATTAAGTATTTAATTTATTTATTTGTGCATTATTTAATTATATTTTGTGTTTTAATTATAAGAATGCTAGGCTAGATTATTATCTAGGGTAGAGGATGATTATATTTGATTGATTCCCTTACACATATTCATGCCAATTAATTCTGCCCATTTAATGCTTTAATGTTAAAAATAATTCTTCCTATTGAATGCCTATTTTAATTGATATAAAAATAATATTGGATTCTCATTATAATTTGTTGGATTCAGTTTATGATTTGTTAAAAGCAGATATAAATTGTGTTTTGACGGATATAATGAGTGTTTTGATTTTATATATAAGTTTGGCTATGTAAGAATTAATAGTTAGACTTTAAAAATTAATTGGGCTTAAATAATTTTATTTTTCGTATCTAATAGAGTCGAGAGACCAAATTAATGTGATACAAAGAGTAGAGTTTATTAGGCATGAATATTAGGAACATGATATCAAATATATGACTTCCTCACCATAGTATTTTATAAATTGATTATTTTTCTAAAATTTTATTAATTGATTATTTAGTTAGTATTTTATTAATTAAATATTTTATTGGTGTTTTTAGTTGATAACTCACAATCTCCCAATTTTTAAACTAGATTAGGAATTGATCAAAATTTGTAAGTGGTAAAAATATTAAGTTCCTTGGGTTCGACCTCGTATTTGCATAAGCTATACTATATACCGATTCGTGCGCTTGCGAGTAAATAAAACAAGTTTTTGACGCAACACCTATATCCGCTCTTAACAAATCATAAGGGAAATCCAACAAAAAATAGTGAGAATCTAATTTTATTTTTATCAATTAAAATAGGCATTTAATAGGAAATAATATTTTTTACATTAAAGCATTAAATTGGTAGAGTCAATTGGCATAAATACGTGCAAGGGAATCAATCAAATATACTCATTCTCAACCCTAGGTAATAACCTAGACTAGCATGCTTGTAATTAAAACGCAACACATAATTAAATAAATTAAATACTTACTTCGTACGCGCAAATAAATTGAAAAAGAAAATTCTGAATTAATTGGAGTGATCCACCAAAATAATCAAATATTAATTAACAATATAAAGTAAAGAAGAAAAGAAGAAAGAGACTCGGCAGAAAAGAAAAGAAAAGAAAAAGAAAAAGAAAATCTCGATAAACGTGCCAAAAAAGAAGAGAACAAGAAAAATATATGCGGCTGTCTCTCCTCCACAGCTAGCTACTATATTGAATTTATAATTGAAGATTATATCTTAGGGCAATGGAACTTTAATGGGCTTGGGCAGTTGACTTAATGCATTGGGCTATGCAAAGTGGGGCTGGGAATGACTGGATTAAATAAGTGGGCTTGGCCCATTCTCGCTGGAATTTTTTTGTTTGTCACACTAATTGTATTTCGTCCATAACTTCGTGCTCCGAATCCCGATTGATACAAGGTTTTCGCCCACACGTAGCTAACTCAAAGATCTAGAACTTTTGTCTCCTGAAGATTTCTTCAAATTCCGTATAGATTAATGCCAGAAATTTCTTGAACACCGGCCTTACACGCGGTCAATATTTTCTTCAATCGAAATCTTCTCGATTTAATTCAAAATATCTAAAAAGCTCCAAAAACACAACAAATGTAGTAATATATGCTCTCCAAGATATATATTAGCGCCCTACAATGTACCAATTTCTTGGCACATCAAATTCCCCCAACTTATACTTTGCAAGTCCTCGAGTAAAGAAAATTAAAAGTCTTAAAATAAATTCGTTTATTAACCTCAAGGTTCCCCAAGAGGACGAGTGAAGTCTCGTGATGGTTTGCAGTGAATATACCAACAAAATTCGAATGCAACGGTTCTTTCTAAAAATTATTCCCCTTCTTTAGCAATGTAATTAACTCAACAAAGACATCAAAACACCCATATGCTAAGCAATGTGACACGCATACAATATCAAAGTTCTTAAACTAGCAAGATTAATAAGAATACTTATTTATGTCCAATCTCATTGTGTGTGTGAATTAACAACAACATAACATCATTGATATCCAAATAAACAAAACATTCAAATCCCATCCAAACTATGTTTTGACTCAACTCCTCACATGTCATACACTCCACAAATGAAACACTCAAGAATATGGTGTAATTGCTCTCATTACATGTGGGCTATAACAAGTAAATGTATTCAAATTCAAATGCCTCTCACATGTATAAATGAAAAACATTTATAATGAACAAACAAGAGGCTCATGAGCAGATAAATCCCACTAGAAAAGCGAAATGCATAAATGGATCCCCTCCACCACTCTCACCTCAAAACCATATTCCAAAGGATCATTAAGACTTTTTCCGGGTTGTAACACAAGGCTTTGGCAAGGGCTAATCAAATAAAGGGATAAATAAGGGGATTCAAAGATCTAAGAAATACATTGAGATATAAAATTAACACTCCGGGCTAAATTTGACTTCATTTGAGCTTTTCTTTTACTTGTTTTTTTCTTTTCACATCTCTCTTTTTTTTTACAAATTTTTCATTTTGAAAAAGATTTCATCATTTTTTTCTCGCATTTTTTTCATTTATTTTTTTTCTTTTCAAGCTCACTTTTCACTATTGCCCGTACATAGAATAGATAATCTCAACATATTCTTAGATAAAAGGGTAGGCTATAAATATGGTTTACACTCCTAATTGGAGTAGGGTAAGGATATTGGGCTACCAAAGAAATGCTATAAACAAGGCTCAAAGGGGTGACTAGGGTACATATGTAAGGGAAGGATTAGGCTATATTGAGGTTGCCAAAGACGGCCTAAATCATTTCCTAAGGTTTAAAGTTCTTCAGTTTAAGTAATATCAAGAATCCTTAAAAGAATTGCATTTCATGGACGTACCTTTCTAGTGTTTAATCGAAGCAAAGAACAATGAGACTACTCAACGAGATACACTTTTCAAAAATTAAGAGTTGATGTAAAAACTCTAAAAGAGGAAGATTGGCTCAAATACTCACGGGTTACTTAGTCTCCACATTTATGTTCTTCAAGAATTTTCAGTTATGCTCACTCTTCCATCTAGTCATGCATAAGTTGTCACATTTGCTCAAATATAATGGTGATTGAAAATCATGAAATTTATCTTAATAATGATAGTAGGAGAACTAAGCATGCACATGTAAAGTATTAAGACGAATGCGTCATCATTATCACAACGGCTAGACAAAGGAAAACTTGATATCAGTCCAAGAACCATTGCATTTCTCCTTTTTTTTTTTTGAAAATTGAAAAAAAAGTTTGTTCAATTTGTAGTAAAGTGTAACATGTGAAGTGTATGAAATGATAAGGCAATTTAATCCCACCCCCAACTGGAATCTTACATTGTCCTCAATGTATAAAGACAAGTAAATAAGAAAGGAAATGATATCACCTGAAAACAATGGAGCTCAACGAAAAAGATAAACCTGCACTTTTGTTAGAAATGGAACAAAGAAAAGCAAAATAGAAAATCCAAATATACAATATTATACATAATAATATACATGAATCATGGCCTTAAAAAAATCAATCCCGATAAACGGGATCCTCCAGAAGCATAACTTCAACTTCTGGGTTTTCTAACTCCAAAAATGGTTTCAAACGATGGCCATTCACTTTAAACACACTACCATCTTTGGGATTCTGAATCTAAATGGCTCCATGAGGATAAACCTGTTGGACTATGAATGGACCAGACCATTTGGATTTCAACTTACATGGGAACAGATGTAGACGAGAATTATAAAGAAGGACTTTCTGGCCAGGGTGAAAGGATTTCCTAAGAATCTTCTGATCATTCACCCTTTTCATTCATTCTTTGTACGATTTCGCACAGTCATAAGCATCATTCCTTATCTCTTCCAGCTCAGCAATTTGAAGCTTTCTATGAGTTCCTGCCTGGTCAATATCAAAATTAAGCTGTTTAACAGCCCAAAAAGCTTTATGCTCTAACTCAACAGGCATGTGACATGCCTTACCATACACCAAATGGTAGGGAGACATTCCAATAGGAGTTTTGTATGTAGTACGGTATGCCCACAGAGC
The DNA here is from genome assembly GCA_021464415.1 of Lonicera japonica. Lineage (NCBI taxonomy): Eukaryota > Viridiplantae > Streptophyta > Magnoliopsida > Dipsacales > Caprifoliaceae > Lonicera > Lonicera japonica. Next base: position 40,616,527 of record CM038467.1, read on the forward strand.
ATCTGTCAGTCGAACTGACCAATCCTTCCTATTGGGAGTTACTATCTTTTCTAATATATGCTTGATCTCCCTATTTGAAATTTCAGCTTGTCCACTAGTTTGTGGATGGTACGCAGTCAACACTTTATGAATCACGCCATACTTCTTCATTAGACCCTCAAACGGTGTATTGCAAAAGTGCGATCCCCCATCACTAATGATAGCGCGGGGTGTACCAAAACGTGCAAGAATATTATCTTTTAAAAATTGGACCACCACTTTGTGTTCATTTGTTCTGCATGCAATAGCCTTGAGCCATTTTGACACATAATCCACTTCTACTAAGATATAGAGATTACCAAAAAAGTTAAGAAGGGTCCCATAAAGTCTATCCCCCACACATCAAAGATCTCTACTATCAAAATTGGATTGAGGGGCATCATACTTCAGCGCGTAAGACTACCTAACTTCTAGCATCTCTCACAAGCGACACAATAGGCATGGGCATCACGAAACAAGGAAGGCCAATAAAATTCACACCGCAAAACCTTAGCAGCGGTTTTCTTTCCACTAAAATGACCTCCACATGGTTGATCATGGCAAAAAGAGAGAATTTTCATTTGATCATTCTCAGGAACACATCTCCTAATTACCTGATCGGAACAGTACTTGAAGAGATAAGGATCGTCCCAATAAAAGTACTTCACCTCGGACAAGAATTTGTACTTATCTTGCTTTGACCAATGATTTGGCATTTCATGTGTGACAAGATAGTTGATGATGTCCGCATACCAAGGTGACTGGAAAATATGTATAAGCTGCTCATCAAGGAATGTCTCAGCTATGGGCAGTGAATCACCAGAAAAATCAACTATGAGTCTGGAAAGGTGGTATGCTACAACATTCTCAGCTCCTTTCTTATCTCTAATCTCCAAATTAAACTCTTGTAGCAACAAGATCCACCGAATCAACCGCGACTTCGCATCTTTTTTAGAAAGTAAGTATTTCAAAGCGGCATGGTCTGAATAAACAAGGACCTTAGATCCTAAGAGATAGGACCTAAACTTGTCTAGAGTAAATACGACTGTTAGCAACTCCTTTTCTGTGGTGGAATAATAGAGCTGAGCATCATTCAAAGTCCTGCTTGCATAGTAAATCACATGAGGGAATTTATCAATTCTCTGACCTAGAACAGTCCTAACTGCATAATCAGAGGCATCACACATGATCTCGAATGAAAGACTCCAGTCAGGGGACCGAATGATGGGTGCGGAGGTCAGAAGCGGACTTCAATGTCTCGAAGGCTTTTAGGCATACTCCATCGAACACAAATGGGGCATCTTTAGCAAGAAGATTGCACAAAGGTCTAGCAATCTTGCTAAAATCCTTGATAAAACGCCTGTAAAATCCAGCATGGCCTAAGAATCATCGAATCTCCTTAACCGTCCGCGGGGGCGGCAAGTTAGAGATTAAATTTACTTTAGCTTTATCTACTTCAATTCTCTTTTTAGAGATGATATGCCCGAGAACAATTCCTCTTTGTACCATAAAATGGCATTTCTCCCAATTAAGCATGAGATTCTTCTCTTTACACCTCTCTAAGACTAGAGCTATGTGTTCCAAGCATTCTTCAAAAGAAGACCTAAACACAGAAAAATCATCCATGAAAACCTCTAAGAATCTCTCTAATATATCATAAAAAATAGAGATCATACACCGCTGAAAGGTGGCAGGTGCATTGCATAGCCCGAAAGGCATGCGTCTATAGGCAAATGTATCAAAAAGGCACATGAATGTTGTCTTCTCTTGATCAAATGGATCCACTGGAATCTGGTTGTAGCCGGAGTAACCATCCAAAAAGTAGTAACAAGCATGACCGGCTAACCTTTCCAGCATTTGGTCAATGTAAGGAAGAGGAAAGTGATCCTTTATAATCATTGAATTCAACTTTCGGTAGTCAATACAAACACGTCATCTCGTCTGAACACGAGACGGAACTAACTCATTATGCTCATTGGCTACACTGTAATTCCTAACTTCTTAGAAACTACTTGCACAGGGCTCACTCATTCACTATCGGATATCGGGTAGATAATACTCGCATCAAGAAGCTTGAGTACTTCGGCTCTGACTATTTCTTGCGTCACTGAATTCAGCCTCCTTTGTGGTTCACAAGAGGGTTTTGCATTCTCCTCTAAGTGAATCTTGTGCATGACAACTAACGGGCTTATCCCTTTTAAGTTTACAATAAACCACCCTATAGCTTCCTTATACTCTTGAAGGACTTCAAGCAATTGCTTTTTTTTAGCATTGTCGAGATTAGAAGCTATGATAACAGGCAAAGATTATTCTGGACCTAGAAAAACGTACTTTAGATTATCAGGTAAGGGCTTTAGGTCCAGCTTTGTTGGTTCTTCGATCGAAGGAGGTCGAGAAGTTAGTGAGAGATTGAGAGGCTCTGGCTTTGGTTATAAAGAATGAGTACCCATGAAAGGCACTAAATCTAAGAGCGTATTGACTTGCTCTATAGATTCATCTATGTCGAAATCATAACCGAAGTGGGATAGACAAGCCTCTAATGGGTCCTCCTTACAAGTTTGCAAGAAAAATTCCTCTATTAGACTATCAATAAAATTGACTTGCCCAAAATCATCATCATTTGTGTCTATTGAGGTCTTTCTGATATAAAAAACATTCAACTCAGTAATGAGGCTCCCAAAAGAAATTTTCATCACTCCATTTTTGCAATTGATTAAGGCGTTGGATGTAGCAAGGAATGGTCGCCCTAAAATTACAAGAATCTGGCCTTTTATGTTCTGAACAGGTTCAGTATCAAGGATAACAAAGTCCACTGAAAAGTAAAAAGGGTCTACCTTAATTAGAACATCTTCAATGACACCCCTAAGAATTTTTATTGACCGATTGACAAGTTGGATTGTCATTGGTGTAGGCTTTAACTCTCCTAAATGCAACTGCACATAAATAGAATATGGCAGTAAATTCACACTAGCTCCCAGATCTACCAAAGCTCGCTCAATATGATGATCTCCCATCTTGCATGAAATTATTAGACAACTAGGGTCCTTATACTTAACAGGGATCCTACATTGAACAGTGGAGCTTGCTTGTTCAGCTAAGAATGCCTTTTTCAGAACATTTTTCCTTCTCTTTTGAGTTACCAAGTCTTTAAGGAACTTGGCATAAGAAGGTACTTGCTTGATGGCATTAATTAGTGGGATGTTTATCTGAACTTTCTTAAACACATCCAAGATTTCTTCGAATTGAGTACCTTTCTTATTGTCTTTTAGCCTATGAGGAAATGGGGCTTTAGGAACAAAGGTCTTATTCGAGAGATATTCACTTGCTTGCTTAGCAGGAGGAGCTTGGTTCACAATTTGAGGTGAAGACTCAACCTCAGCTGGAATTTGCTTTTCTTCTTCTTTCTCTTCCTCCTCGCTATCTGGTATTCTCACTTTATTGTTAATTGCCTTTCCTGACCTAAGTGTGATGTTGGCTTGAACTTGTCCACGTTGGTGCATTTGGTGGGTTAGGAACGGTCCCACTTGAGGAAACACCTTTAGGATTTGGGATTGGTTGACTCGAAAACTTACCCTTCTCTTTTTCACCTAATTGACCAATTTGACTCTCTAACCTAACGATGGCTTGAGTGTTCATGAGACTGTTATTCCTAACTTCTTGCAAAAGTTGGCTTGAAGTCTAATTAATTTGGGTAGTCACTTGGATGAATTGCTTGAGAGTGTCCTCCAAAGATGAAAATTATCGTGGAGTGACATGGGGTGATGGAGCAGTTGGAGCATGTTGGAATTGTGGATAAGAATTGATAAGAGGACGGAAACCACGAGGTGTCTATTATCGTGGAACAAAAATTGATGGGGAACCCATATTAGGTATGGGTTGAGCTTGTGTCCACGAAAAATTTAGGTGGTTTCTCCAACCTGGATTATATGTCTCTGTGAATGGGCTATTGAATTGGTTTTTGTATTCATTCATCGTATTTACTTGTTGTGGCATTAATTCAGAGAATCCTACCATAAAGGGGGCAAGTTTGCGATGCATGCATAGGGCTAGCACACATAGAACATCCTTTGGCTTGAATTTGATTGACATAATTGCTATCTAACCGCAGAGTTAACGCTTCAAGTTTCTTTGAGAGACTATCTAACTGCCTTCTAGTCTCTATGCTTTCAGATAGCTCATGGATGCCCTCTTTTTTGACTTCCTTCTTAACTTGAGCTGATGAGTTTCTATGAGAGGAGAAATCCTATTGCTGAAGAGCTCTCGGAGAGGTTCTTAAGGAAATTATAAGCTTCATCTTCTGTGAGACTAAAGAAAGTACCACTGTTCATCGACTCGATCATATTTCGATTGGTTTGAGCCAACCCATTGTAAAGAACTGAACTGGTCCCCATTTTTCAAAACTACAGTAGGGACATCTCAAAAGTAGGTCCTTAAATCTTTCCCAAGATTCTTAAATTTTTTCATAATCCTCTTGACAAAAATCAGATATTTGCCTTCGAAGTTTATTTTTCTTTGACATGGGAAAAAATTTAGTTAAAAATTTAGAAACTAAAGTCTCCCAACCAGTGATGGACCTAGACGGTAGCGAATTGAGCCACGCCTTTGCTTTCCCTTTTAGGGAGAAAGGAAATAAATGTAGGCAAATTGACTCATCAGAAAAATTTGGAAACTTGAAAGTGGTGCAAAATTCTAGAAAATTCTTAATATGGAGGTAAGGATCTTCTTGATTAATTCCATGAAAATTAGGAAGAAGTTGCATCACTTGCGGTTTAAGCTCGAAATGGTTTGCGGTAGTGGCAGGTAAAACAATGCATGATGGTGGGTTGGTAGTGATAGGAGAGAAAAGCTCCTTCAAAGTGTTCACCTCTTCTTGTTCATTAGCCATCGTTCCTTCCTCAAACAAAGGATTGAGTTCTAAGTTCTCTATCCTATTTAATCTCTTAACACCGCGCTTCCAAACAATGCTCATGCACTACTCTACTCCTAAGGTTTTTTTTAAGGGAACGAGTAGAAGGAAATAATCTAAATTAGTGAGATGGTGGAAGAACGAATTTTCAAGTCCCAGGCAACGGCGCCAAAAACTTGTTGTGAATGTTTTAATTACTCGTAAGTGCACGAATCGGTACTTAGTATAGCTTAGGCAAGAGCGAGGTCGAACCTTAATTCTAATTAATTCCTAATCTAGCTTAAAAATTGATTGGGATGATTTATTAACTAAGAATACAAATAAAATAATAAACTAATAAAATAATCAATTAATAAAATATTAGGGTGGCGGAGTCATATATTTGATATCATGTTCCTAGTATTCATGCCCAACAAACTCTACTCTCTGTCTCGCACTAATTTGGTCTCTCGACTCTATTAGTTGCGGAAAATAAATTCAATTAAGCCTAATGTTAATCTTCCATAGCCAAACAAATGTATGAAATCAAAACACTCAATATATCCGTCAAAATACACCCTATATCCGCTCTTAACAAATCATAAGGTGAATCCAACAAAAAATAGTGAGAATCCAATTTTATTTTTTTCAATTAAAATAGGCATTCAATAGGAAAAAATATTTTTAACATTAAAGCATTAAATTGGTAGAGTCAATTGGCATGAATACGTGTAAGGGAATCAATCAAATATACTCATCCTCAATCCTAGGTAATAACCTAGCCTAGCATGCTTGTAATTAAAACACAACACATAATTAAATAAATTAAATACTTACTTGGTATGCGCAAATAAATTGAAGAAGAAAATTCTGAATTAATTGAAATGATCCACCAAAATATCCAAATATGAATTAACAATATAAAGTAAAGAAGAAAAGAAGAGAGAGACTCGGCAGAAAAGAAAAGAAAAAGAAAAAGAAAATCTCGATAAACGTGCCAAAGAAAAAGAGAAGAAGAAAAATATATGCGGTTGTCTCTCCTCCACGGCTAGCTACTGTATTGAATTTATAATTGAAGATTGTATCTTAGGGCAATGGAAATTTAATGGGCTTGGGAAGTTGACTTAATGCATTGGACTATGCAAAGTGGGGCAGGGAATGGCTGGATTAAGTAAGTGGGCTTGGCCCATTCTCGCTGGAATTTATTTATTTGTCACACTGGTTGTATTTCGGCCATAACTTCGCGCTTCGAACTTCGATTGATACAAGGTTTTTGCCCATATGTAGCTAACTCAAAGATATAGAACTTTTGGATCTGGAGATTTCTTCAAATTCTGTATAGATTAATTCCAAAAATTTCTTGAACACAGGCTTTGCGCGCGGTCAATATTTTCTTCAATCGAAATCTTCTCGATTTAATTCCAAATATCTGAAAAGCTCCAAAAACACAACAAATGTAGTAATATATGGTCTCCAAGATATATATTAGCGCCCTATAATGTACCAATTTCTTGGCAAATCATTTGATCCGAAGTTTAGTATTTGAGCATTAGGGAATATGGGATTGTGTTCTAAAGGAGATAGACGAATTAGATGATCATTCAAACGTCTATCATTCTAGAGAAAATGATAGTAATGCCTTTTGCTTTGCAAATTGAAACTTGAAATCTTCATCCTCATTGTTCATCATGATCAAACTTTCAATGTTTGTGGGTATCTTTCTGAAACCTTCACGAGATGCAACTCGTCTTCTAAGGGAACTTATAAGTTAACAACTTTTTGTATAGCATAGTGATTTTATAATTCTATACATATATTTGTCTCACTAAGGGACTAATAAGAGATAAGTTGAGGGGAGTTGATAAACACATAATATTATTAAGCATAAGCTTTTTCACGGAGCCGTTTGACGCATTAATTGTCCTAACCTTACTGAATTATCCACTTATCTCGATATTAGTACCTTAGCGAGTTTTGTATATAATATTGTCTCACTAGGTGTGTTTTGTTGTGTTCCTATGTGTTGATAGAAATGAAATGCAATGGCCTTTAAAGAATCGATCAAATGCAATCTCAAGACTTGCAAAAGTGTTGAGTTTGGAAAAATCCAGACCCATGATCGATTATGGGTTTGCCATGATCGATCATGGTCCATGGAGCTTCAGGCAGAGCACCCCATGATCGATCATGATCTGGCGGGGACATCAACAACTTCTGCTTTTAGCCTTTTTTGGGGAAATTTTGTCTGAAAGATATTTTCCCTTGTAATTTTTAATTAATTGTTGTACTTTTTTGGTTAGTTTTAGTCCAAGGGATTATGCTAGATTGATCTTATCTAAGTTTTATGCAAGTTCTAGAGAGAAGTGAGAGCTCCCACCATTGTAACTTCTTCCTTCTTCTTGTAAGTTTACTTTGATTATAAGAAATGAATACTTCTTCTATAATTCTTGCTTTGAGTTTTATGGAGTAGTCTTCTACTAAGGTTATGGAAGTGAATCGCGATATGATTTTCAGTGATTAATTTCTCAATCCATGTTTAAAGTTTGTTAAATAATTGTGAATCATTTTTCTTTTCATATCCTTCATTCTTCAAGCTTTCTAGGTATTTTCATTTAAAGATTAGACTTTACATGCCTTGTATGCTTAGTTCTTGTGTAGGAATGATAATCCAACATACTTGTATGGTTCTAGAAAGCTTGTAGTAATTTTCCCTCATCTATGGACCTTCTTCCTCTTTGTAGATATTATGAATAGTTCTTGAAATTCCATAGATGATTTATAAATTTGTTAATCTAATCTTTGGTTCACTTAATGAAATTTTGAATGCTTCATATACTTTACGTGATATTTAGATTATTTATTGTCTTACTTAAGTAACGATCAGTTAGTTAATGATTTCTATTCCACAAACTTCGTTTCGTTACATTGTAATGATTCACTAGCTAATTTTCATTCTTTTAAACCCTGAGATTTCACATACATGATTATTATAAAACATTGTTACGATGAGTTTATCATCTCTACCTTAGATATGATAGCTTTATCTTTGGTGGAATTTTGTTGTATTCTCTCTTGATAGCTTTAACCCCGGAATGATTTACCTAGCTTCGCACCCTTTTCTATTGAGAGATATGACAACATTCCCCATTCTTGAGAATTTTGTGTTGAAATCTATGTATGAGATTGCAAATGCCATTAATTATATCGCGAGTAACTTCCACTTACCTTAGTGCTTTCTTAACACTTTTCATAACCAAGTTACATTAACGTTGTTCGATAACCAACCTTTTTACAAAACTAGAAAAACCGTACAATCTGTAATCCAATCCATTTCTTTTCAACTATCCCTGTGGTTCGATACTTGGTCTTCCTAGACTATATTACAACTTGACGTGCCTGTACTTGGACTAACACAACGCGATATTTTATCGGCATCAGTATAATTGATAAGTGCGTAATTTTGTACATGCTTACGCTGTTTTAATTGAGTTTATTGTGTTTATCTTAACTTAGATTAATTAAATTAGCCCACTTTTACACACACACACACACACTTAAAATATAAAGAATTACTTTAACATGGCTCAAAGTAGCCTTCTCTAGTGTTTTGATGTGCCCATAGATTGTGGAAGCAAGTTAGGAAGTTTTGGGAAGTAACCAAGGAAGATAGAGGACAAAAAGCAAAGAAGAAGCTTTCCCAGATTCACCCTTTGATTGTTCAGAGTGATGGAAACTTAGTTCCAGAATCGTTTAATATTGCGTATAGACCAAACAAAATTTTTTTATGTAAAACCCTAGTGCGGAATCGGATTTTACCTTCGAGATCTCTCTGGTTTGATCTCGTCTCAGCACGAACAGGAATTGATGGAGACGAATCGAGAACACGGGCTCGATAGAACCTCAAGATCTTCTATCGTATTCCTTTCGCCGTGCAATCCTGTACCGAGTGTGGGCTGCGGTATCACCAAGATCTCCTTCTCTACTCTCTCCGACACAAACCCTAGTTCGTGAGAATTATATTGTATCGAGAGAAGAGGCAAGGTTGGCATATATATAAGGCTACGATAGGGACCCTAAGGAGAAATAAGTGTTTGGGCTTACTATGGAAAACTGGAATCCTAATTCGATTAAGAATTGATTCCTTCCATAAATTATAATTCACACCACTAAAGAATTATAATTGCACTCCCGTCCTTATCTCAAAATTATATTTCGAGCTCCTTATTATTAAATACTTATTATTCTCCCCACGTTAAGATTACAGATAACCGTCATTTAAATTAAATTACTGACAATTATATTTAAATGACTTCTTAATCCTTGAGCCTACCACTTAACTTATTTGACATGTCAGATTAACATAATCCACCTGCAGGGTTTGACATGATCAAAACTTATAAGCTTCTCAAGGGGTTATCATCAATCCCTATACCGGGACGCGGATTCCGTCAATAATTAATATTCATCATACATATAGTGTCACCATCCAATTCACGAAGATTATTGATCCATAAATGAATCTCACTTTTAATGAGTCAAAACAACAAACACTACATATATATATTTATTAATTATTTCAAGATTAAGAGCATAAGTAATCATAATAACCATGGGATTTTAAATTGTTTTATATAGCCAGTATAAAAAACAATTAACCCAAACTGGTCCTGTTCAATACACATAAAGTGTACTAGCACAACGAGTTAAAACTGTACCGTTTCCTGTAGTCAAGATAAACTACTAAAACTTGTGCTACAATCCTACCGATGGTTGTCCAATTCCATCTAAGACCGTGAACCAATAAACTTATATTCCACAAGAACCAATGATATGATCCTCTGTGTGTAAGCTATACTCTACACACCAAATCATCTACTATATGGAATAAAAGACACACACATGCACAATATTTAAATAAATAATATCATGCAACCATTGCCCATAAAGATTCTCATTAAAATAGCAAAACCGAGTCTATATAACAAATCAAAACCAATAATAATAAAATCATGGCTTTTAGTATATCACTCTAACACAGAGGAGAAGCTTTGATCAATCAAAGCCCTCCTTCTATCCTAAATCTCTCGTCTGATCAATCAGAGGTGTTTCTCTGATCAATCAGAGAACTTCCGAGGCTTAAAAGACAACCTTTAAAGCAGCCTCTCTCCACCTTTTGTGCGTGGGAACTCACCAAAAAGGCTGGACATTCTATTTGGGAATAACATTTTTATGGGTTGTTTCTCTCCTTATTTAAACTTCTCTTTATCCATCATTTAAAGGGATGTAATTTTAGATCTAGATTCAAGAATATAATCTTATTTTCTTACATTTGTTTTATTTACCACTTGCTAAACTAGTTAGAAATACATTTGAGAGAAATGAAGATCATTACAATGGTTTTTGTTCATACAACTATCATGGAGTAGTCTCATTGTTAAAGCTAAAAGATGAAGTTTGCAATGCATTAATTATGTAAGTTCAATTCTCATTCCATTGTTAGTATTGTTAAATATTTGTTGAATCTTTCATCTTCTCCATTTAATCAACCATTCATAAGCTCGTAAGATAATTTTCATATGATGATTTGACTTTGTATGCCTTATATACATAGATCTCAAGCATTAATGAGGAGATGATATATTTGTGAATTTCTTACTAGCCTATGTCCATTCTTTCTATGAATGAGATACTTTTCATTACCAAGCATAATGAGTCTTTGAATATTCATAAAAATACCATAAATTTGATATTCCAATCATTGAATACTTTAATGATATGTTGAGTGCTTTCTACACTTTATGTGATTTTGAGGCTCAACATTTTCTTAGTTAGAGTGTTACCAAGGAGGATATCTTAAGTTTATGTCATAAAAAACTTCACTAATCATTTTAAAGATTCAAATTGTATTTATCAAATATGTCTAAACCAGATGATTTAATCTCCATCTAGACCTCCCAATTTTAGACAAATGAAATATTATGATTTATTGAGCTAAACTTTTTACTTGGCCATTTTCATAACCAAGTCAATTGCCCAGGGGAAACTAACAATGAGTTCTCAAATGCCTTGTTTTAGTTTATGCCTTTTCTTTTAGTGTATCTCAAGTTTGTATCTTGATTGAACATTATATGGGAATATGTTGCACTTACTTCACACCTTTTGTTACAAGATAAAAAGGAGAGATACACTTATGTTGAGTTTTACTTACACCCTTTCTTTATATGGAATTTACATGGGAATATGTTGCTTTTGCTTCACACCCTTTTGCTTAGAAAAGTGTAAGATACTCAACACTTAGAAATTGTGTTGAGAACTTTGAATGAGATTGATTCTACATAACATTACAAAGCAAATGAATTTTATAGTGCCTTAGCCTTTTTTCATCAATTGATACATCACTTTAATTTTTATTACAAGACTTTAAAATTAACAACTAAAATCAACCAATCAATTTCTCTTACCAAAGCCTTGCACTTGTAAAAACCACATCGTCTTTTCGACTATCCTTGTGGTTCGACACTTGGACTTACCAAGTATTATAACTTGACAATCTACACTTGGGTTCCTAAGCTCGGAAGTATTTTCGCCTCGTCAATAATATTGCTAGTTTTTAGAATTAACAATTAGATTTTTTTATCGCATTTCTCTCGTATCAGTGACCAATGTAATCATAGGCCAGCCTCACTATTAGTTTAAAAAATGTATTAGCACTCATATTAAAGTAAATATATATGAACTATGAATCTGAGTAGTGAGCTAATTTAGTTAGTAAGGCATCCATCTAAATTTGGGAGAAATCTTGAATTTGAGTCACATCTAAGATGAGAGAATTTTCATTATTATTATAGTAAAGAGAAGATAATAAGGTGTTGTTTGGTTGGGGGTTTTAAAAACTATTTTTTGGTGTGTTTTCTTTCCTTTTTTTTTTAAAAAAAATTGTATTTGGTTCACCCGTTTTGAAAACTTCATTCATATGAAAAGAATCTTTTTTGTTATTTTTTTCTTTGTATTTTAGAAAAACTTTAAGTAATGGAAAAAAAACAAAGATTATAATTTTTTTAAAATAATGTATCACACACAAATCAAATCAAAAAATAGTTTAAAATAATTCAACTTAAAACTAAATTTTAAACTAAACATTCAAAAACTCCATCTAAACAAATGTTTAGATTATTTTTTTTTAAAAAAAAGGGTATGAACCGTGCATCTACACTAAAATCGGATAAGAAAGTGGTGAATAATAAATATTACGGAATGCTAGAAAATGGGTTTTTTGAAAAAAAAAATTTGCAGAAAAACTAGGGAATAATATTTTTGTAAATTAAGGGCATGTTTTTAACCAAATTCGAAAAGGAGTGCAACGTTAACTTTGCAGTAGATTTTTGAATTGTAATATTTTATGGTATCATGCAAAATTAAGTTTGCACTGCATATTTGTTACTATATTACATGTTTAAGTGTTTAATTGACTTGACTTTAGAATTATTTTAACAAATTATAAATTTAAACCCCTTCATTAATAAAACAAACATGGTAAGTTTTTTTAGGTTATGCAAAGTTAAGTTTGCACTCCTTATTTTCTAATACATTACTATGTAATGGGGGTTATTTATCGTTGCTCTAGAATTACATGAATGACACATAAAAATATACTAGTTAAAAAATATAAGCACATCATGCAAAATAAATTTGTATTAAATTTTTTAAATTGTAAAGTTAAGTTTGCACTTTGCAAAAAACTGTAAATTAACTTTGCACAAAATATAATTTTGGTCAAAACTCTTATTTTAAAACACAATTGATAAATAAATTCTTATTTCAGAAAAATTTAAAAAAACATGCATTTATTTTTAAAAAAAATTATTATTCCCTGATTTTTTTGTAAAAAGTATTATCACATATGACATTTTGTCCAATTTTTAATAGATATTAAATGAAGGGCCGGAACGGGTGAAGTGTGATATATATATATATATATATAATATACAGGGAGAGAGAGAGAGAGAGAGAGAGAGAGAGAGAGAGAGGGGAGGGGGGGGGGTTTAAGTTGATGGTTGAGTGTGCAAGTTGTGAAAGGTTAAAAATTGAAAGAAATCAGAAAAAAGGACAATAGATTAATTGAATTGAAAGAAATCTCGGGCAAGGACGGATCCAGGATGGATTTTACTTTAAAGTGGGTTGATGATAAAAGAAAAATTTGTTAAAAAAAAAATTGAGAAAATATTAATAATGATTTTTTTTTTCCTTTTCCAAGCATAAGAAATTTTGAAATTAATTTTGTGTTTGGCTAAAAAATGTATAGAGTAATTTTTTTCCAAATTTCATTTTTAAAACTTTAAGATTAGGTTTCAAAATACAACGAAAAATTCATTAAAATATATACGACGGTTGATTACTAAAACTGAGGTTTTGAAATATAAGCTCTTGAAAACAAATTAAATAGAAGTATTGGTCTAACTGACAGCAATAATACTCTAATAATCTAAAAAAAAAATTGTATATAATATATTAAATAAACTGAAGTACTGAAAAATAAATTAAGAAATGAACAAACAATACTCTAAATCTCTAATAGTACAAGAAATAATATATATAAATTCAAGCCCCTCCCCCTCTCATTCTCCCTCCCACTTAAGGCTTGAAAATGGGTCTATCAAGCGCAATAGCACATATTAAAATAAATAAATTAATAATATATATAAATTATTATGACCTAAGTAATTGACAAAAGTCAAGTGAGCCGGATTGTTATTTAATTAATTAGTATTTTAACTATTTCATTTTTTTTAAAATGGGTTAGATTGAGTTGAGTTAGGATCGGTCGAGTTAGGTTGAACTAGGCTGATGTTTAATATTTATAGGTAATATAACTATTTTTTTTAAGGTGGGCTCCAGCCCATCTGGACCCCCTCTCTACGCCCTTGATCTCGGGTCATTGTTGTGTTGAAAAGAAATTTTTGGGGTATAATTTATTAAATTTTAAATAATATTCTAGTAATAGACGAATCTACATTACAAATCAATATATGTATATTTTACTGCTCATGACAACATGATCATAAATTTTAAAATCGAAGGGCCACAAAATTGTGGCCCACACTCATTTCCCCTTTAAAGTCTTTTTTCTCTTCAAAGTCCATGTAAATCAACTATAAAATAATGTAAGTCTTTTTTCTCTTTAAAGTCCTTGTAAATCAACTATAAAATAATATAAGTCTTTTTTCTCTTCAAAGTTCTAAACATAATTGTGGCCCACACTCATTTTCCCCTAAACTTTTATATTTTTTCTATGTACTTTCGTTTATCATTATTTTTCTCACAGTTGTGGGCCATGCACATTCAAGTCTTAATTCATTTTAGTGAATATGAGATATTTTTTTTTAATTCACTAATTATCGCTTTCAGTGTCTATGTTTCCTTTCTTTTTTTTTTGTTTGATTTCAGTATCTTTTCTGAATAAATACCTTTTAACAATAAAATATTTTAAAATATGTTGTTTTTTTTTATTTTTTTTAAAATAGGTATGTCTTTGAAACTAAACTGGAAAATATCTTATTAATTGAATTGTTGGAGCCTTTGTGTATTTAAGAAAAAATCAAGACAAGGAGTTTGATGTTTTTCCAAGTCCAACATGAGAGAAAGAAAAAACTTTTGATGGGTTTTTATACGGGAGTTTTTGGATAAGAGCTTGAACCTTTGGGTATTAGAATTTTGTACTATTGGGTGATGACTTGGATGAATGTAGTTCTCCACACGCGCGCCGACCCAACCCAGGCTCGGGCTTTGAGCTTGTCTTGTGTAAAGTATAATATTTTTATAAAAAATTTTATTTATTTAATAAATAAATTTTATTTTTTAATTGAAGTAGTGATAACACTTCCTACAAAAAGGCTCCCACGATTTTCTCAACGTTGGCAGATTTCCCTCAACGTATTTTTTTTTTCGTTCAATTTGTTTTTTCTTTAATTATCGAATCAATTTTTTTTTAATCACTTATCATCTTAAAGAGATGATAAGGATTACAAAAGTGATGCCTAATACAAAAGACTAAGCCATCTATTTATAATTGAGTACATAATAATACAAACGGACTAAAATAGGTTTAAATCCGTAGCTGATGCAAGAGCATGTATGTGCTAGAAAATAATGCGTCTCTTGGTCTTGACATAAAGTGTCAGCTGAAAATTTCTTTATAAAAGCCACTTTAAAGTTGTCGCCCAAAACTGTTAATCAACTTGCTTTTTTTCCTTTGTCATTTTCCTTTTTCTTTTCTTCTTTTTCAACTTGATCGGCCCACAAATGGGGGTCCCATATATTTTTCCATATCATCGTTTTCATTAAAATCCTCCATATCTTCAAGATTAATAGAGGCTTCAGACGGACATATTATCATCATCCAAAATATCAAGTTGTGATAAAAAGGCTTTAACCATTCTCCTTGTTATTTCTTCGGGTGAAGCTGTAAGAAACTTCTTTTTAATTGAGGCCACCGAAGGAGTCCTAAACTCCTGGTTCATAAAATCAGCTTTATTCAATCTCTCTTCTTCCTGGACGTATAAATTATATTATTCATAGGTCTGAATATCTTTAGAAATTTGTGGGACTAAATATGGAAACTTAAATCTAGGCCACCATTTATAATAAAGATCACGAGCAAGGATGAACATATTTTCTTTGTTTCCAATGGCGTAAGACCATTGAAAAATCCAAGGAATAGAATACTAGCCAAGAAAACGTATAAGGATAGCGTTGGTTATAGGATAAGACTCGTTTAAGTGTTTTGGGTGAATAGAGGAATACTCTTTAAAGAGAGGTTTGATTTGGTCATGAAGAAAGTTTTCATTGGGTCCAAATTTTAAGAACCAATTATAAAACCAATGAGGAAGGGATTTTAGGTTGATAGAGGGTTCTTGGAGTGCTTCGAAACGAAATCACCAAGTATGGGTGTTATATGAGTTTTGGTAGAAAAAGGCTTTATACCAGGCATCAATATAATCCCAGTAGGTATATTTATCTTGAATTGTTTTTAGGTACACCCCAAGCATGGGAACAGAGGACCCTTATAATGAAAGCTTTAGAAAACTGAATCTCAGCTTGTTTACCATGCACTCCTGGTTTTTTATTTTCGCGCGATATTTTACAAGAGCCTGTATCTAAAATAATGGCATCGTAATAATCCCTCTTTTTCTTGTTTAAAATGGGAAACTCTTGATCATGCTCAAAATATTGTTTAGCAAGATGGATAGGATTAGAAAATAATCTTTTATCTTTCTTTTAAAAATACAATAAAATCATGAAAGGGCTTTTTAAAAAGGGGAACAAGTGGAGTATTTAGAACACTACTAAAGGTTCCACCTTGTTTAGACACTTGTGATTTAGAATCAGAATCAGGACTTCTTGAAGATGACCCTGGATTAAAAGTTGCTTGATTAAAAGTTGTCGGTTTACTGCCGTGGCCTCGGCTTCTTCCGCCTTGAGAGGGGATCATGATTTAGAAGTTCCTGTCAAGAATTCTCGGGTTAGAAAATTAGGCAGAGAATTTAATTCTCCTTTTATAAATTCAATTTTAAAATCAAAGACAGACAATATAGCTGCCATCTAGCAAATATTTGTTTAAAAACAATGTTTTTAACATCTTTTTCAAGGACATCCTTAACCGCTTTACAATCAATACTTAATAGGAATTCCTAGTTTAAAAGATCATCTTGGAATTTAGAAATACAACAAACTATAGAAAGAATCTCATTTTTTATAGTAGAGTAATTTAATTATGCTTGATTCCACTTCCCTGAAGTGAATCTAGAAAGAATCTCTTCAGGGTCTTGTTCTGACTCAATATTTTGATAAAACAACCCAAACCCTCATTGCTACAAATAGTTTTAAATTAAAAATTAAATTTAAGCTTTTTAATACTTATATTTGTAATTGATGGTGTCAAAATCTAGAAATAGATAATTAACCAATCAATAAGCGAATATCGGTGAATAAAAAATAAATGCGGCGCAATGATGAACACATGACTTTTTTTTAAGGTAGGTTCCCCCGATAGCGCTTATGCTATTCCAGTGGTACGTCCTCCTTTTGTGTGTGCTTGCTTTGTATTAGCTCAAAGGCGATCAATTTAGATAATAATACAAGCTACCAACTTCTCTCTCTATAATTTCCTTAATTCTATTTATAAAGTATAAAATTAGGATTACAAATATTTCAACAGAATAAATAATAAACTGTGTAGGAGAGAGAGTATATAAGGGTTGTTGGTATTTTTTGGGGTATGAAAATAGAGAGTATAAGACCCTTCTATTTTTTTTGGAGTATGAAAATAGAGAGTATAAGACTCTTCTATTTCTGGGGGTATAAAAAGAGAGAGTATATGACTCCTCTATTTCTTCCCGAATTGGCTTGTATTTGTATTGCCAATACTTTATATCTCTTGGAAGAGATAGATGGATCTTAAGAGAGAAAGAAGATATTTTTTTGTTGTGTGTTGAATGAATGAATGGTGGGAGGTATTTATAGGTAAATGGAGAATGGCAAAAAGGTAAATTTGTAAAAATGAAGGGCAAAATGGTCATTTTTTGTGGAGGTAGGTGAGGTAGGTGAGATGTGGTAGGTGTGGTAGGTGTGGTAGGCGAGGAGGTAAAAATGAGATTTTATCGGGGGTAAAAATAGAATTTTACCGGAGGTAAAAAAAATGTTGAATTACCTTTGTAGGCCAATAGTAAAATTAGTATTTAACCTCATCAATTGCCCCATATCCTTATCATTTAGCTCGGATGAGCTGATTGCTGAGGATATCCTTAAACCCGGGAGCTAGTAGTAGCTCTGAGCTCTGATGTTCGTGATGTCTTAGGCCCGAATCCTTGACCGTAAGTTTGTGGAGCTTGGAACATTAATGTGTAAAGCTAGCTAGACTTTGATCATTAGTCTTAGAGTTTTAGAACATCATTGTGTAAGGCTGGCTAGACGTTGATCTCGAGTCTTAGTTCAAGGACGTTAGATCTCGGATGCTAGTCGTTGAGCTCGAAACATCAATGTGTAGAACTCGTTAGACATTGGATTCAAGTCGTAGAGCTTGGAACATTAATATGTAAAGCTCGCTATACTTTTTGGTCATAAATAGTTTGGAGCATTAATGTGTAAAGCTAGCTAGACTTTGATCATTAGTCTTAGAGTTTCAGAACATCATTGTGTAAGGCTGGCTAGACGTTGATCTCGAGTCTTAGTTCAAGGAAGCTAGATCTCGGATGCTAGTCGTTGAGCTCGAAACATCAATGTGTAGAACTCGTTAGACGTTGGATGCAAGTCGTAGAGCTTGGAGCATTAATATATAAAGCTAGCTAGACTTTGATCATTAGTCTTAGAGTTTCAGAACATCATTGTGTAAGGCTGGCTAGACGTTGATCTCAAGTCTTAGTTCAAGGAAGCTAGATCTCGGATGCTAGTCGTTGAGCCCGAAACATCAATGTGTAGAACTCGTTAGACATTGGATGCAAGTCGTAGAGCTTGGAACCGGATTTTTGAATGATTATGCGCCCGTAAATATTGAGCAAGCGTATGCCTGCAGGATTTCTGCATTTTTTGTTGCAGCAACTTTGTATCCCGGTTTTGGACCCCGAGATGGTCAAATTTGAAAAAGTTTTGAACTTAAAAGTCGTAGCTCTTGAAATTCTCTCCAAAATGGACTCCAGAATCGCATGATTTGGAGTTTTGAGCACAAAGTAATGCTCCTGATAATATTGAGTCACCAGAAAGTTTGTATCAAAAGTTTTGAACCCGCAGAATTTGAAAAGATTGGATTTCGTTTGCCCCGAGAATAGAATCAAAGAATTTTTTCCGAGCAAGAAGTTTATCGAAGTTTTGAACCCCGAGATGAACGAATTTGAAAAAATCTTAAACTGAAAAGTTGTAGCTAGCTCTTGAAATTTTCTATAAAATGGACTCCAGAATCGCATGATTTGGAATTCCGAGCACAAAGTTATGCCCCCGAGAATATTGAGATACGTAGACCCGCGGGATTTCGAGTTTTTCACCGAAAATTCAACTTGTAATTTCTAAAGAACGAGAGCTTTAGAGAGCTTATCGTTCCCACAGACGGCGCCAACTGATGGTGTCAAAATCTAAAAATAGATAATTAACCAATCAATAAGCGAATATCGGTGAATAAAAAATAAATGCGGCACAATGATGAACACGTGACTTTTTTTAAGGTAGGTTCCCCCGATAGCGCTTATGCTATTCCAGTGGTACGTTCTCCTTTTGTGTGTGCTTGCTTTGTATTAGCTCAAAGGTGATCAATTTAGATAATAATACAAGCTACCAACTTCTCTCTCTATAATTTCCTTAATTCTATTTATAAGTATAGAATTAGGATTACAAATATTTCAACAAAATAAATAATAAACTATGTAGGAGAGAGAGTATATAAGGGTTGTTGGTATTTTTTGGGGTATGAAAATAGAAGAGTATAAGATCCTTCTATTTTTTTTGGAGTATGAAAATAGAGAGTATAAGACTCTTCTATTTCTGGGGGTATAAAAAGAGAGAGTATATGACTCCTCTATTTCTTCCCGAATTGGCTTGTATTTGTATTGCCAATACTTTATATCTCTTGGAAGAGATAGATGGATCTTAAGAGAGAAAGAAGATATATTTTTGTTGTGTGTTGAATGAATGAATGGTGGGAGGTATTTATAAGTAAATGGAGAATGGCAAAAAGGTAAATTTGTAAAAATGAAAGGCAAAATGGTCATTTTTTGTGGAGGTAGGTGAGGTAGGTGAGATGTGGTAGGTGTGGTAGGTGAGGTGTGGTAGGTGAAGAGGTAAAAATGAGATTTTACCGGGGGTAAAAATATAATTTTACCGGGGGTAAAAAAAATGTTGAATTACCTTTGTAGGCCAATAGTAAAATTAGTATTTAACCTCATCAGTAATCAAGGCTTATGTGTACCTTCCACGTTTATACTTGTTAAAAATCTTTCTCAAAGAATTATTTTGGAAACTCCCTTTTAAAGTCTTATTGAACCTTTCATGGTTACTTCTAAAGGCATTGTTACCAAGTTTGAGGATACTGAAATTTTATTTGAATTTATCACTCCTCAAACTAAGGAAATAAATGAGATGAAAGAACATCTGTCTTTTAAAGAAAAATATATCAATTATCTTCAAAAGATGTTCAAGTTTTAAGTATTTCATCTCAACTAAATTCTCCTAGAGTAAAAACTAATATTGAACAAATTTCTAAACATATTTCACAAGAAATTTGTAATGAACATCCTAATGCTTTTTGGGATAGAAAACAACATATAGTTCCTCTTCCTTACGAAAATGATTTTTCTGAAAATAAGATCCCTACTAAAGCTAGGCCAGCTCAAATGAATGCTGAGCTCCTTAAATATTGTAAAAATGAGATTCAATCTCTTTTGGATAAAAAACTTATTATAAAGAGTTATTCTCATTGGAGCTGCACTGCCTTTTTTGTTAATAAAGCTTCTGAAATTAAAAGAGGTGCAGCAAGACTTTTTATAAATTATAAAACTTTAAATAAAGCTCTTAAGTGGATTCGATATCCACTCCCTAATAAAAAAGATCTTTTGGCTAGAGTTTGGGCAGCTAAGCTATTTTCTAAATTTGATCTTAAATCTGGTTATTGGCAGATTCAAATTGCCGAAAAATATAAATATAAAACTGCTTTTACTGTACCATTCGGTCATTATGAATGGAATGTTATGCCCTTCGGATTAAAAAATACTCCTTCCAAATTTCAAAACATTATGAATGATATTTTTAATCCCTATACTACTTTTACTATAGTTTAATTGATGATATTCTTGCCTTTTCGCAAAATATCGATCAATATTTTAAACATTTAAATATTTTAATAAATGCCATAAAACATGATGGATTAGTAATTTTGGCCATAGAATGGTTTTATTTTAAACAAAAATTAAATTTCTTGGCCATGAAATTTCTAATGTGGAGATTATACCTATAAATCGTTTTACAGATTTTGCTGATAAATTTCCTGATCAAATCACTGACAAAACCCAATTACAAAGGTTTTTAGGGAGTGTTAATTATATAGCTGACTATTATAAAAATCTTGCCATCGACTGTGCGCCCTTATATGAGCGTCTCCATAAAAACCCTCCTCCATGGGGAGAGAGACATACTAAAGCTATGAAAATTATAAAATCCAAGGTTAAACAATTACCTTGCCTAGCCTTGGTTTCGCCTTATAGTTTTAAAATAGTGGAAACTATTGCTTCAGATATTGGTTATGGTGGGATTCTAAAGCAAAAGTTTAAAGATAGCAATAAAGAGATTATTTCTAGATTCACTTCAGGGAAGTGGAGTCAAGCACAATTAAATTACTCTACTATTGAGTGATTGGGTCGTTTTATCAAAATATTAAGTCGGAACAAAACCCTCTCTGATGCAATTTATATCAGCTCCACTGTCAATAAGAGTAATGTCTTTGAGAATAAAATTTTTTATTTATAACAAGAGTAATATTTATATAGCATTTTTAAGATAAGTATTGTTTTTCCTTTTCTACTTAGAAGTAGGCTCAACTGCTTCAAATTAGAAAGACGAGTAAAAAAAAATTTCAGACCTTAATTCAGGAAGAGAAGATTCATTTTCAGGGATATTAGTTTCTTTTAAATCATCAAGAACCTTTTGTAAAGAATATGGTTCTTCTTTAGGAAGGGGATTATTTTCCCGTTGAGATTTAAAAGTGAAAAGATAATATTCTATCATCTTTCTTTTTATAGAAGCATCTTCAATACTATCAAAAATATTATGTTCATCCTTAGAAAGAAAGCCAGCTTCATGAATACTGTGAGAAAGCAAATGCGACCCGGTCTCAAGAGTTGAAACATCGGAAAGATTCCGTTCCATTTGCTTCTATGTGATAATTCATATTTCGGGTGTCCCTCGTTGGTTCCTATTTCTATTTTAGATGCAAGAGGGTTCGTTCAGAGTCGCCAGTACGTTTTACGAGAAAACGACAAAATAGTTGTGTAAGAGGAAAGGCTACAGATAAGCCTTTCTTTACTTTGTCTACGAAACCAGGATTCTATAGAGTTCGGGAACTATATTACGGTTGGGAAGGTGTTAAGCACCCATTCCGCCCTTTCGGTCTCTAGTGGTCTTATATGTTTATTCTATGTTGGGAAACTGGGATGCTTTTACTGATATTCTACTGCTTTCTGAGAATAACTAATGAAAACCTAATTTTCGGGCGCGTTAGGAATCTACCACAACCATGTTGCCACTTCGCTTACTAGGACGGGGATCGACCTGCCCGGTCAGGTCGCGGGGTGCGGGGCAGCGCCCCGTTAGAAAAATCGAGTTTTAAACAAGTCTACAATAAAATAATATACAAATATCTTATTTAATTACTAGAAGAGACTTTAGTTACCTTCCCGACGATATATATAAGAATAAGAGAGAGAAAATATAATCCAGCAGAGAAGACCTCCGGCGAATATTAACTTTCCTCTTCGAATATTTCCAGCGGTCTGAAGGTGGCACTCCGGGTGCCAAGATTAGATCCGAGACTCTTGCAGAAATAAATGTTATCACAGATGCTTCCGGAGAAGGCTTAAGGATTAGAAGATATCAGAGAGAAATAAGAATTTTAGTATAGAGATTGTGGCGAGAAGTTGCGTCTAGAACCCATGGGGTGTTGGCCTATTTATACTGCTCGGGAGAGATTGTCGCGCGACATTTCCTTAAAAAAGGAGAATGTCGCGCGACATTGTGATATGTCGCGCGACATACGGGAATGTCGCGCGACAAACGGCTGAAGTGATGGTTCTGACAGATTGATGTGTCAGAAGTGGTTGGTCTGGTGCAGAGGGGAATGTCGTGCGACATAGTGGAATTGTCGCGCGACATATCAGGGATTGTCGCGCGACAATGTGATATGTCGTGCGACAATCTCTCTAAAAAACAAGTTTGTCGGGCGACAAACCCTCCTAGTGTAGTACCGGGTCCTCGGGTGGGTCCCGGACCCAAAATAGTAGTTCTCGGAGGTCGTTAGGGTTCTTGCGGGGGTCACGGATCGGGGTGTCTACAAATAGCTTTATAATAATCAGTTTACGAATTACAATTACACTCATGATCTGATTTAGAATTGTCAAAAGAAGAGGATGATTCAATTTCATTGACTTCAGGATAATCACTCTCATTTTTAGAATTCTCATTCTCATTATTCGTAGGATTTAAAAGGACATTTGTAAGCTGTTTTCCTAAACCTTCATCAGCAATTTCATTTATTTTCCTTTTAGTCCAACATTTATTAGCATAGTGGCCAGTTTTGCCACACTTTTTGCAAACAATATTGCAAGGATTAAAAGAACGCTTTGGAGGGCGTTTAGTTTTAGATCTAGGTTTAGAAGTAGGCGGTTTAGAAGAAGAAGTTTTTTTTTTTCTAGTTTTCTTTTTGGAATACTTTTTCTTTGGTTTAGAAATACACCGTGTAGGTCTGCCCGGGGTTTTTAAATCAAAGCCAAATTGGTCGCAAAATTTGCCAATTTCTTTCCTTCCCATGAGATTTTGGGCCTTTAATTGAGCTTTAAGTTTGATGTCATTGAATAAGGCTAAGCTTTCTGGAATACATTCCCTAATTAAAGTTCCATAAGTATATTGGGAATACGGAATAGAAGTACCGCCATGCTTGCGAGCAATTCGGTCTTTAATTTTTTGAGCAAATAAAACTGGAAGTCATGCTATAAATTTTTCTTTCCAGAAATCCGCGTTAGCATCAGGACGTATCATAATTTTAAAAAGAAAAGTATCTTTATAAGAACGAAAATGAGTTAAAGTAGGACACTTTAAATTTATAGGAAAATCCTTACTCCTATCCAATGTTTCTGGATGGGGGTCAATGAAAGCTATAATGATAGAAGTTAAAAGAGAATATACTGCATTTTGTTGAGCAGAAGGTTCTTGTTTAATATGGTCAGTACCATCAGGACGTTTTGAAGTAACAACAATTTGAACAATTTTAATGGAGTTTAAAATCTCATTTCTCTGAGTTTCATTTAAAACATTATCCCACTAACCTCGAAGTTGGCCAGAGAAACCCGCAACTATAAATTCAGCAATTTGTTTGTCAGTATTACTCGCGGCTTTGCAAATGTCGAATACATAGTCATATGATGTAGTTGAGTTAAAATAGAATATTTGGACAAACCGTCTATAATCTATTCATATATAGTTTTAGCACTAAAGCAAGTAGTGGGAACATTTATCTCTTCTTCAAATAAAATGTCCTGAGGTGTAGTCTCGGGTAATAAAATTTACTAGGAGGTAAAGGTACCTCTTTAGAGGTTCCTTGTCGAAAGTTAACTTCTTGCAGATTTAAGAGATCACTTTGAAATTTAGAAATATCCGAACATTTGGATCCAATATTAGAATAGCTTTCATCCTGGGTTATAGGCAAAACGTGTTTTCCAAAATTAATATTCATTTTTATCAAGTTTCTTAGTCAAAGCCTCAATAATCTCTTGGCTTTGTTTGGACCTTCCTAATTTAAAACCTTAAGAAAGCTTAATAGTTGGTTTTAAAAGAGAAGTAGAAATTTTAATTTTTTCAGGAATTTTATCTTTTTGTTTTCCCTTAGAATTACTGCGAATATCATCAACAGCCTATTCAATACAGGTGAGTTGCTCACCAACAGTTTGTATAAAAAGATTAGTGTAATTGTTTTGCTTTATGATATGCTCATTACTAATTATAGAAGTAGAGTCAGAAGTAACAAAAGTTGTAAATTCAATATACTGGTCTTTGTTAACTTCAATTTTTTTGTGGCTCTGGACGGAGATGTATAGCTCTTACCACCCCGGAATCGACTTTCCAAGTTTTATAAAAAGTTTCTAAAACATTTATTTGTGGAAAATCAATTTCAGTTTTAACGATATACTCATAAAACCATGGAGCAAAGGGAATAACTTGCTCATGTTTTTCAATATAAGTGTAAAATAAATCTTTAAAAATATACTGATGGTCATTAGTATAATAGTTAAAAAACCATTTTCTAAAATCTTTATATATTTCTTGAAAAAAATCTTTATTTATTTCATTTTTATCATATACAAAAGCTTCACAAATAGTAACAACATTCATAGACTTAGTATTTATATATTCCTAATCCTACCATATTTATGCCAAGCTTAGACATAGTATCGGATTCATTTTTATTACCCTGTTCATCACTATTACTAGCAGGATGAAATACTCCATGAGGAATATCTTGTTTAGAATTTATAATGCCCTCAAAAGATTGTTAGCTTTAGAAGCAGTATTTATAGCCGACAGTGAAGGGGTATAAAATTCACTTTGTTTAAAAGATTGAGCTATAGTATTAGCTGGAGTATAAAATTTCTCTGAACTAGTTTTAAAATTCACTTTTGTCTATATTTCCTTTCTCTTTTTTTTGTTTGATTTTAGTATCTTTTCTGAAGAAATACCTTTTAACAATAAAATATTTTAAAATATGTTTATTTTTTTTTTTTTTTTTTTTGTTGAGTAAGAACTTGGTTAACCATTTTGCTGAAAATAAAATAAATTTATTTAGCTATTAGCCTATTACTCTTTTTGTGCTTGCTACAATATCCTACAACACTAAAGTGATATATTTATTTAAGTTCAAGTTACCCATATTATCAAGCAAATCTATAATACAATAAAAATGTTTATTAAATTTTTTCTTGCCCTCCGATTTATAATACAATATAAATATTTATTTAAGTTCAAGTTGCCCTCCGATTTATCAAGTTACCCATATTATCAAAAGAAAATCTATAATACAATACAAATATTTGTTTAAGTTCAAGTGATATATTTATTTAAGTTCAAGTTACCCATATTTTTGAGCATAGCCAAATTTCTTATAAATAAAATGCATTTTAACACAAATTTTGTGTCTAGCATTGGTCATGTTAGACTAGGGCTTTAAACACATCTCGACCAGTAGTAGCTAGCTGCCACTACTAACAACAAATTAGGTCAATAATTTTATTTACGATTATCAAACTCTGAATCTACTTGTTAAGAGAATAAAGAGTACGCTAACGAGATACAAGGTAATCAGTTGGAATGTATTACTATAATTCTTTTGGAACAATACAAAGTTGGGATGTATTATTTTGTTGAAGTGCCCTCTTCATCAAATTTGTTAGGCTATTTTTTAATGTTACTTTGAGATAGGATTTAGTAAATCATGTGATACAAGAGTGTTCTTGTAAATTTGCTCAAAAATGTAGGATTTTGAGAATTCCATGTTGAATTATGAAATTTGAATTTTAACCATCTCTTTTTAATCTTCTCCCCCTTCACTATTGATCACTAAGACTTTTTCTCTTTAATTAAAAATGTAAATGGATAAAAATCGCATTCAAACTCAACTTACATTACTATATTTTGATGATTTATAAAAATGTTCTCAAAGAGACCCACAATATTATTCATCTCTCCCCAATGTGAAGATACTTTCACCTTACTCCATTGCTTTTTAAAAAAACCTTTCAACTCACAAGAGTGATGGGGTGATTTTACTGAAAGTGTCAAAATAAATATAGGGACGTTAACTTACGTCTGCATTAAAACAAAAATATCAAAACCCACATATTTTAAAAATAATTACCAACTACACTTTCGTAGAACGAACCAATAAAAAGTTCTGATAAAATTATAGCCCATTTTTTTTTAATATATATGACCATATGCAAATAGATAACAAAAGAATGAAATGCGTATGATCAAGTCCAAATTAGAGAAGCCAAAAAACATACATGTAAGTAGATTCAATTTTTTTTATAAACAGATTGATGGGTTGGATTGTAAGAGAAATCCAAGAGGTCGGGGGGGGGGGGGGTGGAGAAAATAATGGGGTTGGGTAAATAATTGAGTCGGAACAATGTCATGGTAGATTGTGAAAAGGTTTCCTATATTTGAAAGAGAGATGTTAATTTAAGGACTTGTTTGGGTTTTGCTAAATATATGGCGTGAGAAGGGTAAATTGCAAGTGGGGGTGAGAAGATTATTTTTGTAGATGGTTTTAAAAACTCTAAAAAGGAATAGACGGCGGTTTTTGATTTTATGAGAAATTGGGGTGAGAAGAAAGGTTTATACGTGGTTTTTTGGATCATTTTTTTTTTTGGATTTTGATTTTAGCAGGGATGAGAAAAATAATATTGTGGGTCTATTTAAGAATACCCTTTATTCATAGATAGTTAATTAGTTAACATATGGAAACATAATTGGATATCTTTTAAACACTTTTAAATCTAATAGAATATATAGATAGGCATAACTATTTTTTAATTTAATAGATAGTAAGTTAATATATGGAACCAATCATAATTCAAATATTTTTCAAATCGTGGGGTAAAAAAAGGATGCAAAATGAAGACTTGGAAAATAAGAAGAGATGGGTTTTTAATTCTTTGTAGTGAACTTCTTAGTCATTGTTTGCCCAAGTGAAGAATTAATTGAAGGAAATGATTGTAAAAAATGAAGACTTAGAAAATAAGAGTAGATTGGTTTGTATGGTCAACTTCTGGTTTCTATGGTCAACTTCTTACTCATTGTGTTCAATTGAGAAATTAATGGAAAGGTAGACAATCATTGCATGTTTTGCACGCTGTAAAGATATTTATATAATGCATTTGACGATTCAGATGAATCACGTGAAAAAGGGTTAAAATAATTTGAATGTACCGCAATTGTAGCATTGATTAATATTACAATATAATAATCATTTTAGAGACTAGCTAGTGCGATGGTGAAATTTTTTCCAACTTTGGCTATTAAAATGTATGCATGTCCATACCTATGCTTCTTACATGTAGGGCGGGCTTAAGACGAGAGTTGTAGGGTTCTTTGACCCCACTCAAAATGGGGTCAGCAAAATTGAAGTGTAGTATTTGACTAGCAATAACTTGTGTACTAAATAGTAAGCACCAATAGATAATGACTAGACAAATGAACCAACTTATAGAAATTTAGCACAAAATCTTGTCAATAGACAATTTCACAAAAAAAAAAATTAAAAAAAAATTCCTTTCTCCAAGGGTAGTTAGGGACTTAGCTAGGGTGATGATTATTTGTCATATATATTAATTATTATTATTTTTAAATAAAATTTTGTACCAAATGGATTTTGTTTCATAAATTTTGGTGAATACTTTTAAGCATATATTAAACTAGAAATAGAAGTTTGGAAATAAGAAAAACTTACATGACAATGTTTAAGACACATCAATTTCTTATTTAGTCTTTATGGTTTTACATTGGATATCCTTTTTTTGGCTCATTCTCTATGATTCTTACACGTACATTTATATTTTTGAATTCATATTTGCATCGGAAAGCCAATTTTCAATTTGAGATTTCCCCCCCTAACGTAGTTAGCTTAAGGAATTTTCTTTATCTCGATGGGCCTGGCATTATTGTTCAAAAGAACCTCAGTATGCCTTTCAGCCACTTGTAGTAGATTGATTAGCTTATTGAATTTTATGATTCTTTTGTTATCATACTTGAGCCTATACTGATTTGCTAGTATAACTGCTGAAGTAGGGAAAGTGGAAAGAGTCTTCTGAATCATATCATCTTCTGTGAGATCCTTTCCACAGGAGTTGAGACGTGCCTTTAGGCGCAACATATCCTTGTTGAAGTCGTTAACCCTTTTGGAGTCAAGCAAGTGAATTTCATTTCACTGAACGGTCAATTTTGGGAGCAAAGTGTCGTGAATGTTCTCAAAACGTCCCTTAAGGGCATCCCATAGTTCTTTAGGTGTCTTCAACTGAAGGTACTCCCAACTTAGGCTGGGGTTAATATGTTTCTTTAGAAACATTAATGCGTTTGCTTTCACCTTGTCAGACGGTCCGTTGTCTGTGGAGTTTTTGGGGTCAGCAAGTGTGGCAGAGTATTCTTTAGCCATAAATGCAATTTCTGCATCAGAAACCCACCGATGGCACTCAAGTCCTTTTGAGTCCAAAATGTCAAATTCAGGTCGAGTTGGATCAGCCATCTTAATAAACAATAAAAAAAAATATTACATAGTTATGAGTAAATCCATGCTAGTTATTTTTCAGAAATATGAATTAGATTTCAAAATCAAGATCCATAATAGTCACATTTTTTGATGCTATATGAAAGTACTTTATCATAGTAATTATAATGTGCATGAACTTTCATTATCATGATAACTAAATAAAATAATTGACAATATAAATAATTGTGAGAAATACAATTATATAAGTAATATTTAAATTTCCTTAGCATGCTGATTTACTAAAATTATAGCGATTATAAATTTAAGTAGTCTATCTAAAAATATATGTATAATTTTAAAAATATATAGTACAATTTATATGAATATTATACTTTAAAAAAGAGATAATTATTTTGAGAATATAAATGTTAAATTTATTTTTAATTTCTCAAAATAATAAAAAAAGAGAAAAAATTAATATTTAATAAGATATAAACATTGTAGTCACAAAACAGATTAACCACCATTGTGGCTGATGTTTTAGAGAATCAAAAAAGGCAAAGTTACAACTAATGAGGGCTTTAGTTTTAACTATACTAAAACAAATGGTTCATGGCAGTCGATTCATATATATATATATATATATATTACTCCCTCTGTCTCAGTTTAATTGTCCACTATTTTATTTTTAGATATTTTAAAATAATTGTCCACTTTTTATATTTAGCAAGTCATTAATTAGAGCATTTTTTGCTATTTCCAATATTACCCTTTAAACTATCACCACTTTCTTTATTGTGGGTCCCGCTACCTTTTTTTATTAAAAAAAAGTAAAGGTCATTTTTAGAAATAAATTTTTTTTTTAGAGTAATCATTATATTTCTTTAATATTTAATTTTTTAAAATTAGACAATTAAATTAGAACGGATGGAGTAACATAAAGAGTATATATAATGATGCAGTCATTAAACATAGGTATAAAGCTAATTAAATCTATTAGGCTTAAACCCACAATAAGGACAAATCTAGCTGTATAGTTTCTGTGCATCTTGGCTAGTTTGACTTTATTTATTTATTTATTTATTTTGGCAAGCAGGGAAATAAATTGTTTCTATTTATTTTAGAAAGGTTACAAGGAACATAAATCCATGCCAGTAACAATGGCGGTGAAAGAGGAGTAGAGGACCAGGTGACTTAATCTTTAAGGGCCCGTTCGGTAACGTTTTCGGAGAATGTTTTCTGAGAATGTTTTCAGAAAATGAAAATGAGAAAATGAATTTTCAGAAAACGAAAATAGTGAAAACATTTTCCGAGAACGAAAACAGTGAAAATGAAGATTGCAAGACTGAAAATGGTGAAAACATCATTTTGGCTTTTTTGCGTTTTATGCTTTAAACTTGAATTCGTTTTCCGAAAACGTTTTTTGTGTTTTTGTCAATATCCCACCGAACGCATTTTTTATCCGTTTTTGAACTCAAAAAACAAAAACGGGTCTTAAAAACATTACCGAACGGACCCTAAAGTTTTTAAAATAAAATATAATTAATAAATTAATCATAATCTTTAAATTTTTTAAAATAAAATATCATTAATAAATTAATCATAATCTGTTGGTGGATGAATCAATCAAAGAACCAAAAAAACATATCCATAAAAGGACGAAACAAACAAAAGAACAAAAAAAAAATAGCTCTGAGCGTGGATGGTTTCATACATGACAAATATCTATAAATTAATCAAATCTATGACGAATCAATCCTAAGGCTACATGTTTTCAGGGAAAACATATATATTCAGTATGGCGTACCTTGAAGGTTGGGCGATGAGAGTAGAGACCCGTGGTGATATATAGTGGCCGGCGGCTAGGGTTTTCTTAGAGTAGGGTTATTAGCTCTGAGCGTGTTGATAACATGTTGTGGGAACAACTCTGTTTAACCATTTATTAGATAAGCCCTTTAAATAGAGTACAAATACAATAGTAACTACAGTCAACAAGAAAGCCTAATATGACCCATAATACATAATTTACACAGTAAAATCCTTAATACATATTATATCTATACGATAGCACACTATGCGTAATTTTCTTCAACACAAAACAATTTCTTAAAGCAAAATTAGACTCTAGCAAAGAGATAATTACTTCACTAATATGAGTAACATTTATTTTTAGTATTACTATTATTATTATTATTATTATTATTATTATTATTATTATTATTATTATTATTATTATTATTATTATTATTATTATTATTTTAAAACAAGAGAGCCTCATATGTTTTTGCCCTTTACTTACTATAAATGGGCCGGGCAAGTTTTTAGTTAATTGTTGTTTCCTTATTAAAAAATTCAACTTAATGATTTTAATTATGCTGATCTTAAAGTCTGACAACTTACAAAATTGTCCATAAAACTTTTTAATTTCTTGGCTACAAATTGGCTGCTGAACTGAGTCTAATGATGTCCCAAGTTAATTTGCACCTAGGGGGACTCAAACACAAGATATATTTAAAGAGGAGCTATGTCTGATGAGTTTAATGTTGCCCTAAGGGAATTTGCACGTAGGGAGATTCAAACACGAGATTTGAACACGGAACTTCGGCCAGTGATAAACAAGCCACTAAGTCAAGCAGTAGGTTTGTCCATAAAACTTTCTTAATAACCTATACACCCTATTATTTTTTGAAATTCCAGAGGGGTCCATGGGTCCCCTTGGTCCCCACATACCTCCACACCTGGTCATTTTAATGTTAGATTACTGGTTGTTTTCTTTGTAGATAGATATATCTATTTATAGTTGTTTTTTGCTTGAAAATAGGTAAGCAAACATTTCCTCATTTCTTTGTTTCTTTCACCTTCTTGAATTTTGTTTGAGAATTGAAGTTAGAAACACATCGATGGGGCTACCCATATCGCTTTATTTTTTTCTCATATTTATCTTGCAACTTCAATTTGCGTATTGTTATTATCCTACACAAGCTTTTTCTTACTCTCCCCTCCACTTAATCACTCTATATGCCTTTATGAGCAGAGCCTTGCTTTGCTTCAGTTCAAGCAAAACTTTAACATAGACAGTTCTGCTTCTGCACTTTGTTACTTTTCTCAACCAAAAGCTAAGTCTTGGAATAGGGCTATAGATTGCTGCAAATGGGATGGAGTTACGTGTGATAGGGTAATGGGTCATGTGATTGGGCTCGACTTGAGTTGCAGCCAACTTCAAGGAACCATTCATTCTAACAGCAGCCTTTTCAAACTTTCTCAACTCAGGAGTCTCAACCTTGCTTTTAATGATTTCTCTTGCTCTAGAATTTCGGATCAATTTGGTCGATTTGCAAGTTTGATGCTTCTCAATCTCTCTAACTCCAATTTTTCTGGACATATTCCTCCAGAAATTCCGCATTTGTTGAATCTTGTTTCACTTGATCTGTCTTTTCTTGATCATGTTAAGCTTGATACAAAAATTTTTGAAATGCTGCTACAGAACTTAACCCAGTTGAGACAAATTTCTCTTGCGTGGGTTAACATTTCTTCAGCAATATTTCCTGCGAATCTGTCTTCTTCTTTAATGTTATTGGATCTTTCAGAGACAGGATTGCACGGAAATTTACCGGATGAAGTTTTTCATCTCCCCAACTTGGAAATGCTTATGTTATCTGGCAACATGGACCTTACCATTTATTTACAAAAAGCAGCTAATATGAGCAGTAATAGTCCTTTGAGGTGGATAGATATTTCATATTGCAACTTTTCTGGAGGTTTGATTGCCAACTTTTTTACTACGCTCCGACACCTAAGCCATCTAAATCTTCAATTTAATCATTTAAACGGTCCCATTCCGTCATCAATCGGTAACCTAACCGAACTTGTAGACTTAGACCTTTCGTCTAATTTACTAACAGGCTCCATTCCATCCTCAATTGGTCACCTAACCCAACTTTTAGACATAGACTTCTCATCTAATTCACTAACAGGCCCCATTCCATACTCGATTGGTAACCTAACCCAACTTGTAAACTTAGACCTCTCGTTTAATTCACTAACAGGCCCAATACCGTCCTCAATTGGTGACTTAACCCAACTTGTACAGTTAGAACTTTTGTCTAATTCACTAACAGGCCAAATTATGTCCACAATTTACAACCTAACCCAACTTGTATTGTTTGATCTCTCGTTTAATTCACTATCAGGCCCTATTTCACATTCAATCACAAAACTCAAGGCCCTGCAATATCTTGAGCTTTCAAGAAATAGTTTGATAGGCATTGTGGAATTAAGCATGTTCTCTAATCTCCCAGACCTTTCCACACTCGATCTTTCTGACAATAACTTATCTGTTAGAACCACCAACATTGATACCAATGGGACGTTTCCCAACTTTAGTGTATTGGGCTTGTCCTCTTGCAAGGTGAAAGAGTTCCAATTTTTGTTAAGGCCCAATCCGTATTTTACAGTTCTTGATCTTCAGCATAACAATCTTCAAGGACTACTACCTTCAACCATATGTAATTTAACCTCCCTCTTTTTTCTCGATTTATCCCATAATAACTTAAATGGTGAAATTTTGCCATGCTTAGGGAACTTCAGTAGTCCACTTCATGTTTTAAATTTGGCCGCGAATAACTTTCATGGCACCATTCCGATAACATTTGCAAAAGGGAACATGCTTAGGAACATTAATTTGAATGGCAATCAGTTGGAAGGAAAATTGCCACGTTCCTTGGCTAATTGCAAAAGCCTAGAAATTCTTGATCTCGGAAACAACCACTTAAACGATACATTTCCAGTGTGGTTAGGAACTCTTCCGGAGTTGAAGGTTCTTGTCCTTAAATCAAATAGATTCCATGGCGTAATACCCAACAGTGCACAGACTAAATCTCCTTTCAGCAAGCTGCGAATAATCGACCTCTCCAACAATGAGTTTTCAGGCCTCATTCCATCAAAATATTTCAGATATTTCAAAGCCATGATGAAGGTGGAAGAAAATGGTAATGAGCCAAAATATATACACGGTGTTTATTATGAAGACTCTGTCAAAGTGGTCTTGAAAGGGATGGAGCGTGAATTGGTGAAAATTCTACTTGTGTTCACAACCATTGATATGTCCAATAACAAATTTGAAGGGGAGATTCCAAATTACATTGGAAATCTCTGGTCATTGAGAGAGCTCAACTTATCCCATAACAAGCTTGTAGGTCGTATTCCCCCATTGTTAGGGAATCTTTCGGTGCTTGAATCATTAGACCTTTCCTTTAACCAACTCGAAGGAGAGATTCCTCAACAGTTAACGGGTCTAATATCGCTTGCATTCTTAAACCTCTCGCAAAATCATCTTGTGGGCTGTATACCAAAAGGCAAACAGTTCAATACATTTGAAAATGATTCATACGGTGGGAACTCAGCATTGTGTGGGTTTCCGCTATCGAAAGATTGTGGAGGTGACGAGACACCACATCATCATTCCCCAACAAATCTTCAACAAGAAGACGATTCAAATTTTGAGAGTGGATTTACTTGGAAAGTTGTATGTTTGGGATACGGTTGTGGTACTATATTTGGATTGGTTATGGGGTACTTAATGTTCTTAACAGGAAAACCAAAACGGTTGACAGGACTTGTGGATAAATATCAATACAAAAATAGGTTGAAGAGAGGTCGTCAAAGGCGTGCAAGAGGAAGGAATTAACAATTTCTCTCTGGTAAGTAACAATCTTTAGAAAATATTACTATGCATTAGTTGAATATTTACTTCCCAACTTTAGTTTTAGTTAATTAAAACTCAAATCTGACCTCTTATTAGTGCACAATAAGAAATAACTGCCAACTGTTATTGGATGATATTGTGGATTCGTAGAAATAATAGATTAATGCATATTTGAATGTGTTAATTCCTGTCCGTAATTTATGCACACCAAATCTTGTAACCAATAATTAATTGCAAACTTTAGTGTGAAATCAGTTTATTTTTGGTTGTTTCTTTAGTGAATTACTTCACTGTTTCCCAAAATTGTGATATTAATGTAACTAATGACCTTGTAATAAAAAAAATTAATAAACTAATAACCTTATTACCATTCATTAATGCCTTGACAATTATAATAATACTCTTAAATATCTATAAGATCGAATGTAGTTAAAGTTTTAGTAGGAGAATTATTTATTTGGTTCCTCAACTTTTATATCATGATTTTAGATGACGAAATCATTGGTTTTCTATCTTGTATACAAGTTTCAAGCCTTGTTATCTTCAATGAGACTTGATGCGTACTCTGCTTTACAATAAAAACCTTTTGTTTCTTGTACCACTACAAAAAATTGACCTTTTTGTGACTTTTATAAACAATCATTAGGTTGAGTGTCATAAAAAATAAATTGTTCCTTAGAAAAAAAGTCACGAGTCTTGACATTTCCTCGTTATTCATTACTTTTTTCTTGCAAGGGGCATTTTTTTATGGCACTCAATGTTATTCATGTGCATGCACACAATTACATCTCATGTGTTGATTATAATCATTAATTATTTTTCATTTGTATACTTCTATAAATCTCACCTTGTTTTTATTATGAATTTGTATCCCTTCCTTAGCCCTATTGACTAAGCTTTCCAACTAACTTCTTGTATTTTGTATTGTAGGTGAAAGAGAAAATATGGTTGGAGTTTTAAAAGCTTTGGTATAAATAAATGTCGTTTGTTACTTTAAATCCTTTATATTCTACCTTTAAAAAACAAATCTCCTTTTTCTGAGAATATTTTGTAATCTTATTTGAATAGCTTGTGCCTCGTTTCTGTTTTGTAATCAAAGTTTAAGAGATGTATTATATATGCTTTTGTGAATTGATGAATCTTTTGCTTAACTGTGCGAATTAATGAATCTTTTTCTTCAAGTGCAAATGCGCCCTGCATGTAAGGTGGCATTTAATGGTTTAGCCACTGAATGCTAAAAACCGATTGCTGAACTTTAAATACTTAAAGCTGAATAACTTTACGAGATCTACGTTTGTTTTCTATATATCTAGATGGAAACTTATGCATAAATGTTGCTGATCTATTATACTTGACTCTAAATGCTGATATATGTCATTTGAGTGATATACTCTTATTGTTATTATATGCATTGATATGTATAAACAAAAGATAAGGGCAACAATGGAATAAATTTTCTTTAAAGTTTTTAAGCATTTAGCATTAAGCATTCAGCAAAGAGACTACCTCTTAATGCTAAATTTTATTCGTATTCAACATTAAAAGGTGAAAAGTAAATATAAAATTTATCTCTAAACGCCAAAATGGTTCTCCATTCAGCGTTAAAAGATAAAACCAAGCACCTAAACTTTGATCGCAAAACGAAACATGGCGCGAATCGTCATGAAGTTATTAGTTAATGGTTGAAGTTTTTCGGTCATATTGATGTTAACCCAATAATACACAATAAGTTAAGTAGGGTAAGTTAATATTCACTAATACAATAATATATATTAGAACCTGTAATTGTATATACACGCACATATTTATATATTTGTATTATATTTTATGTCAGTATACATAGTTTTTAATATAGTTAGATGCCAATTTTGGGAATTGGGATCTTTAATTCGTGTACTTTTATCGTACTTTTTATACACGCACATGAAATTTATAACTTGTGTACTTTTATCACACTAAAAGTGATATATCTCTATATCTATCTATTATATCAATATTATATTAGTATTTCAAATAGTCTTTCAAATAGTGTATTAATATTAGTATTTCAAATAGTATTATATTAATATTAGTATTAAATAGGTTAGGATTATATTAATATTCGTATTTTAAATAGTGTATAACTCCATATATTTTTATATCAATATTAGTATTTTAAATAAATTTAAACTCTACTTTCTTTAGTTAAAATAATTATATAAGTTAGAATTTGTGTTGAATTAAGTGTTTTCCAAAACTCAACACAAAAATATGTATATTTAATAAACCTTATAAAAATTATAAAGCTATTTAATATTAACTTGTACATCATCAGGCTATATAATCTATTATTTAAGAAGGTTATATTACTTTGTGTTACTGTGCATAATAATCCACATAAGTTTCATAGAATTAACTATCTACCAATTCTAAAAATTTTAAAAATATATTATTCTCTTATATATCTGATCAATTTTAATCATGTATCTATAACATTTTTACATATTTGACCAATTTTATGAGTTTCTTATAATTATTAATTAAATTTTACACTTGATACTATTTTTTTCTTATTTGCAATTATTTTTATTTCATACCAATTATTCAATTTAATGGACTTAATTAACCACCTTTGTTAAGTACTAAACTCACGTGCACAAAAATTAGTATATGAACATTTACCAATACATTATGTACAAAATAGTACCCGTATGAACAATTTTGGTTCCCTAGTTCGTGCAGAATAAATTTTTATGTATTATGAAGAACCACTTTTTCTCTCTAAAGAGTATTCTATTTTTTTTCCCTTTGTCTAAAGAGGAATTTGATTTGTTTTAACCACCGTTTATGTCAATACTTAGGGTTGGTGATATAATTTCGTAGATGTAGGCGGCCTAATATCATATTATTTTTGAGTAAAAGACCAAAAAATATAATAAACTTTACAATATTTTATAAAATGGTTAACATATATTTTTCTTTTTGACAGATTTGACGGCCAACTTTAACTTTGTTGACAAAATGGGTAAAAATAATAGTAATGCGTATAACTACATATCATTTAAAATGTAAACAAATTAAAAGTTCGTTGTTATAATTGTCAAAAAAATAAAAAATATGTTACTTATTTTGTAGAAAAATGTAAAATTTATTGTACTTTTTGATTTTTTACCCTATTATCTTTAGGTTGGGTGATAGATTTGTATGTAGATGTGAATCTACCAGGTAGAGAGAAAGAGACATTGGGGGAAGGGAAAGGGATCTAATCATCAACAAATCTCCAACAACAAAAAACCTCCATGAAAATTCGCCGGTGGAATGAATAACCAGTGGCGGGCAGGTTTAAATGGCCGGAGTTGGCTGGTCAGTGGTGGGTCCGGTGTTATTCTTTAAAAGGAGGAGAGAGAATGAAAGAAACCAATTAATTAAATATGTTTTAAAAGGGAAGTAAATTAAGGGGTAATTGCGGAAAAAGACAAACGTTTTGAAATTTGTTCACAAAAATTGTACTTTTGTAATTTTTGAAGAAACTTTGCCGCGCACGTCACAAGTTAGATTTTCTGCGATAGCATAATTTTTTGGAGTCAACCATTACTCACTGTGTCATAGGGATTGAACACCTGTTGTTAGAGTTTCTGTTGCTATTGTACACAGTGGCCGACCATAACAATAAAAGGATTAATTCTATCCCAATGTAATGTGGACCTCTGTGGCAGAGATTTTTTTTTTTTTTTTGCCACTTTTAGTAAGTGCAAACAATAGTAGCTACTTTGGTAAATGATGTGCCAAGAAATTGGTACATTGTAGTCCATTAATATACACTTTGAAGAGCATATATTATTACATTTATTGTATTTTTAGAGCTTTTCAGGTATTTGAAATTAAATTGAAAAGTATTCGAATGAAGAAAATATTGACCACGCGCAAGGCCTGTGTTCAAGAAATTTCTGGCATTAATCTGTAAGAAATTTGAAGAAAATTCTAGGAGACAAAAATTCGAGATCTTTGAGTTAGCTATGTGTGGGAGAAAACTATATATTAATCGAAATTCGGAACGCAAAGTTTTGGTCGAAATACAATAAGTGTGCTAAAAATTAAATTCCTGCGAAAATGTGTTAAATGAAGATGGAATTTTTCTAAGGAGTGGGCCAAGCCCACTAGTCCAGCCTACTGCTAGCACTCAATCAAGCAGCCTAGTCTAAAGCCCATTCATTAAACAAGCCCAACAAGCTCATTCATCAACTATAGACCACCAAAGCCTAAAAAGCCCATCAATCATACAACAGCCACAACAAATATAAAAGAAGGGGCTACTGAGAGGAGGAAACAAAAAGGAGAGCCGCATATTTTTTTCTTCTTCTTCTATTCTTCTTTGGCACGTTTATCGAGAGATTTTTTTTTTCTTTTCTTTTATGCCGAGTCTCTCTTCTTTTCTTTTTTTTACTTTCTATTGTTAATTAATATTTGGATATTTTGTGGATCACTGCAATTAGGGGTAATTGGGCATAAGGGTCAATTCTAATAATAATATAATTATAAAGGACACTTATAAATTAGCAATATAAATTAAGGATACTACACAAAAAAGACACTAATACCCCTTCTTTAGTATCATAAATCTCTTGTTTGAGTACATTTAAGCCGCATTCTTCTGCCACTCCTAACAAATTATATTCCATTAAGCCCTTCAACGGCTTGCATGGTTGACTCTGTAAAGTCCATGTGCACACAAGAATAATATAAAATTGTAAAACAGTATAAACTGGAAATGAGGTTCAAGAGAGGAAAAAATGAACTTAAAGAAAACAAACAGTAAAAAAGGAAAATGACATGTACAAACAGCGTACCATGTGTTTTCACAGGTTTGAGCTTATATTATTTTCTTAAAGTGCTCCCTGTTCTGCTTCATCATCTTTTTTCTAAACAAGAGAAAAATATAATTAAAGTCTTTGCATTATATATATAAAATAAAGAAGATATTGCAAAAGCATGAAAAAATAGTTTTTAGCACCCCATCAAAATCTACAAATCAAGATGCTAAAACAGATTTAGCACCATTTTTGTCCAAACTAACTAATCACATGGTGTTAGAACAGTTTTAGCACCACATTAAAACAAATATAACTAAACTGAAGGTGCTAAACAGTTTTAGCACCCCATCAAATTCTACACATCAAGGTGCTAAAACAGATTTAGCACCATTTTTGTCCAAAGTAACTAATCACGTGGCGATAAAACAGTTTTAACACCAATTGTCCAATACTAGAATGGTGCTAAAAAGGTTTTAGCACCACATTAAAACAAATATAACTAAACTGAAGGTGCTAAACAGTTTTAGAACCCCATCAAATTTTACACATCAAGGTGCTAAAACAAATTTAGCACCATTTTTGTCAAAATTAACTAATCACATGGTGCTAAAACTGTTTTAGCACCAATTGTTCAACACTAGAATTGTGCTAAAACAGTTTCAGCACCGTATGTAAACGCATATAACTAAACTGAAGGTGGTAAACAGTTTTAGCATCACATCAAATTCTACACTTCAAGGTGCTAAAACAGATTTAGCACAATTTTTGTCCAAAATAACTAATCACATGGTGCTAAAACAGTTTTAGCACCAATTGTCCAACATTAGAATGGTACTAAATAAGTTTTAGCACCACAGGTGAACACATATAACTAAACTGAATGTGATAAACAATTTTAATACCCCATCTAATTCTACGCATCAAGGTGCTAAAACAGATTTAACACCATTTTTGTCCAAAGTAACTAATCACATGGTGCTAAAACAGTTTTAGCACCAATTGTCCAACATTAGAATGGTGCTAAAAAGGTTTTAGCACCGCAGGTAAACAAATATAACTAAACTGAAGGTGCTAAATAGTTTTAGCACCTTATCAAATTCTAAACATCAAGGTGCTAAAACAGATTTAGCACTATTTTTGTTCAAAGTAACTAATCACATGGTGCTAAAATAGTTTTAGCACCAATTGTCCAACACTAGAATGGTGCTAAAAAGGTTTTAGCACCGTAGGTGAACAAATATAACTAAACTAAAGGTGCTAAACAGTTTTAGCACCCCATCCAATTCTACACATTAATGTGCTAAAATAGATTTAGCACAATTTTCGTCCAAAAGTAACTAATCACATGGTGCTAAAATAGTTTTAGCACCAATTATCCAACACTAGAATGGTGCTAAAAAGATTTTAGCACCACATATGAACATATATAACTAAATTGAAGGTGCTAAACAGTTTTAGTATCTCATCCAATTCTACACATCAAATTGCTAAAATATATTTAGCATCATTCTTGTCCAAACTAAATAATCACATGGTGCTAAAATAGTTTTATCACCAATTTTTCAACACTAGAATGGTGCAATTTCTTTGATTTAGGGTTCGTTACAAAACAAAGTTACGATTAGATTTTTTTTAATCCCATTGGCCTGTCAAAATTGGTCGATTTCGATAGGAAAAAGATCTCTAGTCGTCTTGATTTTACGCGCAATTATTATAACTTTGTCTTCCGACCAACATATCCCAAAATCAGTCCAATCTAACGGTTCGATCAAAAGTTACATATCTTTGATTTAGGGTTCGTAAAAAAAAAGAGTTGCGATTAGATTTTTTTTTTACAAATCCTGCTAGGCTGTTGAAATTGGTCGATTTTGATAGAAAAATGACCTCTGATCATCTTGATTTTTTTTTCAATTATAATAACCTTGGCTTCCGAACAACATATCCAAAAACCAGCTCAATCCAATAGTTCGATCAAAAGTTATATTCGTTTTACGATTGCACCTGTAGAAAAGAAAAAAAAAGAGATGAGAACGGAGCTCCTCTCAGCGATATGATCGGAGAGTCGGGTGATGGTGGTGGTGGAAGAGGTGAATCATTGGTGAGGTGGTCAGAGAACAAGGTGGTGGATAGATTTAGTACCAATAGAGTTAAAATTGGTATAATACAACTGTTTAGGGACAGCGAGATGGGGTATTGTTTAGGGTATTTTTGTCCATCAACATTTATCATTTTCCTTAAAATAAGTTAATATTATGAAAAGTGTCCTTATTGTAAAACCAAATTATGAAATTAGTACTACTTTCCTTTACTAAACATGAGTCAGTCCTTATAGTTATAAAACATTACGGAGTGAGTCCTTATAACCCATTATCTCTTACAATTAATTCAGAATTATTTTTCTCTTTTGCAATTATTTGCGCATACCCAAATAAGTTCTCTATTTATTTATTTATGTATTCTTTAATTATGGTTTGTGTTTTGATTACGAGCATGCTAGGCTAGATTATTTTCTAGGGTTGAGGATGAATATATTTAATTGATTCCCTTATACGTGTATTCATGCCAATTGACTCTACCAATTTAATGCTTTAATGTTAAAAATAATTTTTATTTTTGACATTAAAACATTAAATTGATAGAGTCAATTGGCTCCTATTGAATGCCTATTTTAATTGATAAAAATAAAGTTGGATTCTCATTATTTTTTGTTGGATTTACCTTATGATTTGTTGAGAGAGGATATAGGGTGTGTTTTGACGGATATAGTGAGTGTTTTGATTTTATACATACGCTTAGCTGTGGAAGAATTAATAATTGGATTTTATAAATTAATTGGATTTAATTGAATTTATATTCTGCATCTAATAGAGTCTAGAGACCAAATTAGTGCGAGACAGAGAGTAGAGTTTGCTGAGCATGAATATTAGGAACATGATATCAAATATATGACTCTGCATCCCTCGTATTTTATTAATTGATTATTTCATTAGTATTCTCTTTTATTATTCTATTCGTATTTTTAGTTGATAAATCATCCTATTAAATTTCTAAGCTAGATTAGGAATTAATTAGAATTAGTGAGTGAAATACGTACGTTCCATCCGTTAAGTCCATAGGGTTCGACCTCGCTCTTGCCTAAGCTATACTAGTATCCGATTCGTGTACTTGCGAGTATATAAAGCATTCACAACAGTAAATACCATATTTCTTTATGCTATTTTGGTAAT
Organism: Lonicera japonica; assembly: GCA_021464415.1. Classification (NCBI taxonomy): domain Eukaryota; kingdom Viridiplantae; phylum Streptophyta; class Magnoliopsida; order Dipsacales; family Caprifoliaceae; genus Lonicera; species Lonicera japonica. Next base: position 40,659,158 of record CM038467.1, read on the forward strand.
ATGCCCATTATTAGTATAAAAGGGAAATACTTTGAATAGCTTGAATTCTAGGGAAAATTAATTATTACAAAAAAGATCCAAAGCTCCATAATGCATGGTGTTGATCTGAGGGTTACAATTTTGTTACCTACCCAGATTGTTTTTTATCCCCTTTTTATTTATTCCTACAAATTATTTTGAAAATATCACTTTCTTACTTTAAGGAGGTGTTTGTTTTCTTGTTTAATTTGAATATTGAATCTGAGGGCTAAAAATTTATTTTAAAGTTAGAAAATTAAATATGATGTGATATCGACTAGTCCTCCATTATATTCAATCAAGGAAAATTGTGAGTTACTAAATTGAGGCTTGATTATGCTCATGTGCAAGGATTGGGCGTGGAGATACAAGTATCTAAGCCTTGAATTAATCATAGCAGGGGATGCAAGAAGCTTAAATAATGATCATGCATTCCATGGGGTTCTTAAAGATTGGGAGTGGAAGTTCAAGAGGTTAGAATAGCAAGGAGCCCCATTGGAATAATCTAGAAGACTTTAATTTAAGTTGTTTTTAAATTATTGGACTTCTTGAGTCTCATTATTCAATTAGGAATTAGAATTAATAGTTTCCTTTTTGAATAGTTTCGTTATTGTCTTATTATTAGTTTCCTTATTGTATTAGGATTATTCTAGAAATTATTTCCTTTTTATAAGTAGAATTTATTGTATAAGGTTTCTAATTGTTTTGTTCTCCTATTTAAAGGAGGTGGATTCATTGTTTTAAGTAATGTTTTAAATATTAATAATATTGAGAGCTTCTCTTTGTGTCCTTGAAGAACTTGCTGAACATGTTGAATGATTAATTCAATTGTTCTTGACTTATCAATCAATTCTCTATAATTGATTGTGGCGTCTTCGATCATACTATGGTTCACGCTTCTTCAAACATTGGGTTGAGGTTTTCATCTTCCATCTTTTATACGAATTTCAAGATTCTAGTCCGTTTATAGACTACAGGTTAAGGATCCATTAGCCTAGCTAAGAAAGACGATACGGGATCGCATCATTGGTATCATAGCTACTTTTCTATCCAGGTTTTCTATATTTAGTTTCTTGTTATTTCAATTTCGTAGTAGATTCTTGAAACCCTAAATCTTTATTCTTGTGAATCTTATTCCAAATCTGTGTTAGGGTAACAAAAAAAGTGAACAGTGCCGTGAACAATAATCGTGAACAGTACTGGATGAACAATGTCGATGAACAGTGCACATGAACATTGTCGATGGACAGTGCGTGCGAACAGTGCCGTGAACAGTGTTTTCTTTTAAAAAAAAGAATTGAAAATTGTTTGAGGAAAACCCTTGAAAAAAAAATATCTGATTATTGTGTATAGGGTTTGTTGTTTCGAATTGGAGTGCATGAAAGTTTGAATCGTTGAAATGAAAACCCTAGATTTTTTATGTTTCATTGAATAAGGTATTGATTGAAACAAATTTTTTGCGCTATTGTTGAAATTGAGGATTCGAGTTGAACCCTAGAAAAATCCGAATAATATTCAATCGTTAGGGTTTGTTGATCCTTGTTGCCTCTTTATTCTAGTTGGGATTCTTATTTTGTATTATATATAAATCTGTTTTGGTTGGAAAATCTAGAAAGCCATATGATATTTGATTTGCGTCATAAATTAGGGATTGATTGTTACTTATCATTTGGAAGTCTACTTGAATTTACTCTAGCAATTCTAGAAATTTGTTTGCCTCATTAATATTGTTAGAATTTAGTTTCTTGAGTCCTTAGTATTACATTGTAAAGGCACTCAATCTAATTATTGGGCGTGCAATTGGTTGTTGGGGACTTGCAATATATTCATATTATTCAACTTGTTTTAAAAGTTTCAAATAGAAAAATTATGAGTATATCATTACTTGAGTGACAAACACGAGTAAAAAAAATTAAAAAAAATTAGAGTGACATCCTTTGAATAAAACATGTAAGGGAGTGTTGTGAGAAATTTATTTTCTTTATACTAATCTTTGTTTTACAGCAAGAATGTCTTATTTTAATTTTGAGCATTATGAAAGTTGGTGCGATGAGGAGTTTAAAAGGAATAGTGTGCGAGTAAGAAATCTAGAAATAAGACGGCGCAAGCGGTTAAGTGAAACTCTTTATTGGGAAAGGAAGAAACAAAATTTGGGTAATAGCATGAAAAAGGCTTCTTTGTTTAATGATGAGGATTGTTCTAAATTTGAGGAATTATTTGCCAAAACTTATGAGCAGTTTAAGAAGAGGGGAAGTTTTGTGCCAAACCAAATTTTAAAACATGCCGTAAAAGGAGAATTGCTAGCTGAGTGTGGTGACCCAAGTAGGCAAACAAATGTGTTTCGAACTAGATGTCTCGTGCAAGACAAGGCGTGTAGTTTGATAATTGATGGGGAAGTTTGCACGAACTTTGCTAGCGTAATAATGATTGAGAAGTTGAGATTGCCTACGATCAAGCATCATTGTCCTTACAAGTTGCGATGGTTAAATTTTAATCGAGAAATAACGGTGGACCAACAAGTGCTTAGTTCTTTTAGCATTGGAAAATACAAAGATGATGTTTTATGTGATGTAGTTTCAATGCAAGCCGGTCACATGTTGCTAGACCGACCATGGCAGGTTAATAGGTGAGTTAAGCACAATGGCATTTCCAATAAGTACTCTTTCAAGATGAATGAGAGAACTGTTACTCTTGTTCCATTGCCACCAAAGCAAGCTCATAAAGATCGAGAAAAGTTGCAAAGAGAGAGTGAGCAAAGGAGAAATAGTGAGCAAAAGAAAGAAGAGAGTGATGAGGAAAATAATAAGAGTAAAGAGGGAAAAAGAGAGAGTAATGAGAGAAAAGGAGTGGAAAATGAGAGCTCTACAGAACATAATGAGAGTGGAATTGAAAAAAATGAGAGCGATGAGAAAAGAGAAGTAAAGAGTGAGAGCTCTAGAGAGCCTATTGAAAAGGCTAGTGAGGAAAAGAAATAGTGTGAAAGTAAAATAAAAGAGACTGAGGTAAAAGAGAGAGAAAAAGAAAATTCAGTGATCTCTAGTGAGAATGGGTTTGAAAAAGGCTTGAGTGAAATGAGGGAGATTGAGGCCAAAAAAAAAAGGAATCGGAGGAAGCATTTTCAAATACTAACAATCTTAATCCTGTTTTGCCTATATCTGTTGTGTCTTATTTGCAGGGAATTGGAGATTAACACCAAGGAAAAGTTGACTTAGAACATGGAGAGCAAACTTTAGAGCAATGTGTTGGTAAGCAGGTCGTAGTGGAGAAATTGAATAGCATGGAAGCCGTAGAGCTTGCATGGTTCGAAAAGAATGTGGAGGTTAGTTGCAGCGAAAAGTAAAGGATTTCCAATGCAGCCATGTAAGCGAGGATGATCTTTGCAAAGGAAAGGAAGCAGATTTCATGACTAGAGCTGATGGTAAATGAAGTGGAGCACATGGATTTCATTGGAGCGGATCGTTATGACTTCCATTCGAACTATCAGCCAGAAACTTTTCTCCATGAAGTAAGGATGATAGAGATGAAACATGGCCTCAAGTTTGATGAATTCTGTTTGCCAAAGAAGAAGCAGCGAAAACATTTCGTCATTATCGATTCATGGCATGAAGGATCTAATTTGTTTCAATCCAAGTTCCGGCAGAGGCAAAGACTCTAGAATATGATCTATTATCAAGAAGATTTTCATGTACCGAAATCCTATGCAGGAGTGGGAAGCGAATAGTTGAGTCGAACAATGTTTAGCCAAGATTTAAGGAGGAATCTTCTTGAAAAAGAGGGGTATGATCTGATATCGCCTAGTCCTTTATTATATTCAACCAAGGAAAATTGTGAGTTACTAAATGGAGGCTTGATTATGCTCATGTGCAAGGATTGGGCATTGAAATATAACTGTCTAAGCCTTGAATTAATCATACTAGGGGATGCAAGAAGCTTAAATGATGATCATACATTCCATAGGGTTTCCTAAAGATTAGGCGTGGAAGTTCAAGAGGTTAGAACAATAAGGAGGCCCATTTGAATAATCTAGAAGATATTAATTTAAGTTGTTTTTAAATTATTGGGCTTTTTGAGTATCATTATTCAATTAGGAATTAGAATTAGTAGTTTCCTTTTTGAATAGTTTCCTTATTGTCTTATTATTAGTTTCCTTATTATATTAGGATTATTCTAGAAGTTATTTCCTTTTTCTAAGTAGAATTAGTTTCCTTATTGTATAAGGTTTCTAATTGTTTTGTTCTCCTATTTAAAGGTGGTGAATTCATTGTTTTAAGTAACATTTTGAATATTAATAATATTGAGAGCTTCTCTTTGTGTTCTTGAAGAACATGTTGAATGATTAATTCAATTGTTTTTGACTTATCAATCAATTCTCCATCAATTGATTGTGGCGTTTTCGATTATAACAAGGTTCACGCTTCTGCAAGCGTTGGGTTGAGGTTTTCATCTTCCATCTCTTTTGACGAATTTCAAGGTTCTAGTATGTTTATAGACTACGGGTTAAAGATCCATTAACCTGGCTAGGAAAGACGATCCGGAATTGCATCAAAATATAAAAACTCTATTTGCTTTATTTTTGAATGTCACATCTAAATAGGTTGACTGTTGGAATATATCACATCTGAATCCTAAAAGAATATTATTTGGACATTTACCTTTATTATAAAAATAACTACATATAGTAAAAAGGGAAAAAAATGTATTTTACATCTTTAAAAGTTATTAAGTGTTCAGACTTTAAATGGAAAAGAGTTTCCGAATATTAAGAGGCACAATAAGTTATTGATCTGAATTTCTAAACCCACCAAACATATTTTAAACCTCTGAAATTTGAATAGATCAACCATTCAAACTTCAATTCTGCAAACAAACAACCCCTAAATCAATATTTTATCTCTTTCTCTAAGTCCCATCATACTTGACCATCTCTCTCTCATTATTTGTTTTTGGGTGCTGGTAAAAGCACCCTTAAAAACTAATTTAAATATCTATTTTTTAAGCACCCGTGTTTAATTTTTTAAAGCACCCTTGTTGATTAAAGCACCCAAATAAAAACATGTTTACAACTATTATATAGTATTTAACTTGTCTTCTTAGCTTCTTAACCACGACAGGATGAATAAATCTTATCACTAAACTACTCAAACATCTTTTGTGCGAATTATAGCTTTTTTAGCATGCAATTATCAAACTTTTATCCAATTATCTGTTATAATGTTGCTTTTAACTAAGGTTGTTAACTAATGATGCTGATAGGACCTAAAAAACTAATTAATTTTAACTACACCATTTCCTCAAGTACTCATACACATACATGCATTAATTTTAATAAGAACATCCTTTTATAACAAAAGCATCCTTAATAAGAACCATGACCAAATAACCTTCTTAGTCTATGTGAAGACGGGAATCGTAGAAGAATATATAGAGGCTAAACAAAGAGACACCTAAGGATTGAATTGGGCTTGGATCTGACAAAGAAAGATCAATTCCTAGTGTATGTGAACTACTTAATTCTAAACAAAAGAATACTTTATCATTCATTCTCAACACATAGGAATATATGACTATAAAATGCATCCATTAGTTGCCTAAGGATGGAAGAGAGGGGGGACGGTGTATTAGGCTTGTTCATAGTTGAAAGGATGATTTGGAAGAAGAAAATTATATTTTAAATATGGGTGATTTAAAAAAAAGCTATATAGCATAGCTAGTATTATTTTCTATTTAAATAGGGTGTTGAAACTAGTTTTTAAGGGTGTTTTTACTAATAACCTTTGTGTTTTTTTTTCTCGTTTCCTTTCGAGGGTTGATTCATTCATTATTTCTTTAATTTTTGTATTTTTTACTAAGCCTGAGAAATAATTAATTCATAATGTTAGTTGATATAGGAATGGCAATAAAACCCAACCCCGTGGGTTTTTGACCCGACCCGAATGGTGCGGGTTTTTTAGACATCAGAACGGGTTCGGGTTTTAATATAAAAACCCGGTGCGGTTGAGGGTTGGGTTTGAGTATGCACAAAATTAACCCGTTTAACCTGACCTACCACGAATATAGCATTTTCTTCCTTAAATAGCCTTATAATATAGTATAATTACTGCGGATTGGGGCGAGGTAATTAGCAAAAATGACCCCTAAAGTTTGACCCGATTTGCTCACTCGTCCCTAAAGTTCCATTTTTGGTTGAAATATCTTCAAACTTTCTAATTTTTCCTCACTTATACAAAACTGGATGCCTCATTAAAAGATGATTGGAAAACGCACTTGATTATCATGAGCCATTCTAAGGGGCATTTTCGGATACTTCAACCAAAATTAGAAACTTTAAGGATGCTTTAATTAAAATTAGAAACTTTAAGGATGTTTCAACTAAAATTAAAATTTGTTAACGATATTTCAATCAAAAATTAAATTTTAAAGATGAGCGAGAGATTTAACTCAAATTTTAAGATTATTTTTGACCAATAGTTTCCTTAAATCCGATGAGAACCCTCAATAATTACTCGCATTCAGATGTGTGTGTGCGAGAGAGAGAGAGAGAGAGAGAGAGAGAGAGTATTCCCCATTAGCAATTTTTGAGGTCTACGAAGATAATGGAGAAGTGGTCCCATGAACAGAAACCCTAGAATAGATGCTTAACTCCCTGACAATTAAAAAAATTAATATATAAGGGCCTGTTTGATGACAAGACTCCGAAAAAAAATAAATAAATAACTAATTTGTGTAGGAAATTAAAAAATAAGTTTAAAAATGTGGTGAAATACTGATTATCTCATGCACATTTTTATATGTAGATATCCTCCATCTGTTTTTATTTTTGTGAAATATTTTTCATTGTCCACCCAAAAAACCTTTTTCCACGGAAAAAGCCAAAATAGGAGAATAATGACGCATCCCTCAACTATTGTCCAACTTCTCCACATACATGAATTAATTATTTTTTATATAATTTTTCATCTTGTTATCAAACGGAGGCCAAGAGCTCAATTTTCAGTTATGTACTTCTCTTTATGCCGGAATGGACTTGGCTACTCTCCATTACCTTTTAATTCAATTTTGTCTAATGGGATATATAGTTCAAGACTAAATGGGTGAAATTTTTCGTGGGACTTCGCGGAGATGATCTCTTTGGCGAGTAGATTATCTTCACAAAATTTCATTAAGAAATTCCACTTATAATTGGGTGAGATGATCATCTAAAATTTCAATGGTAAAAACTGAACATATATATCTAATATTAAACCTACTTTCGGTTTAAATTTTTTGACGAAATTTTGTGAAGATAATTTACTAATTATAGAGATTATCATTACCAAATTTCATGAAAAAAAATTTATGTTTATTCTCAAACTAATTCCTATTGAATGAAATTAAACCGAAAGTACAATAAAGAGGAGCCAAGTCTGAAACAGAAGCCACAAACGTACACACATGCACATACACATGTATATATATATTGTTTAAAAAACTGAACATGCCTTAACTTTTCCTCAGGTAAAGCAGGGTAAGGTGGAAAACAGAAAGAACAACTCCATTTGTTCTTATTCACAACCAACGCCAGCGCCACATTTCAAACAATAGAAAAAACGAAAGACAGAAAAAGACATTCAACTTTCACGCCTTTTTAATATGTGGTTAAAAACATATCTTAATTTATTTAGGGTGTTCTTAAATGCACCTACGTAATCCGTCTTCTCACCCCACCAAAAGTCAAAGTTACGTTAATCTTAACCTAAAATATAGCGTAAAACCCTTTCTTCTCACCCCGCTTTTTATACTTTGAAAAAATAGTCACTAAATTGTCTTTTCCCTACTTAAAATTTTAAAAATTAATTAAAAAACTTCATTTTTTTCAACAAACAAATATTTACTATTTTCACTTAATTACATACATCTCATAAACGTAAGCTTATAATAAATATCCTCACACTTTTATATTAAGTGCTATACTTTTATTTTTATTTGCTCCGACACGATTAGGTTTTTAATGATTTTTTTTATTTATTCAATCTTTTTATTTGTGCATGCACGTAGAGCTCATTAAAACCCACGTTAAGTTATGCAATGTCAAAGTTAAAAAAATGTTTGTCTTAACACGTGCCTAATATGTTATAAATAATATATATATATATATATATATGTATTGCATATTGTGCTTTTATTGTTTCAATATTAAAATTCTTAAAATTACTCATAAAAAAATATCGAAAAAGGAAATAGTTCGGTAAGAAAATCTATATCCTTTTAATATTTTGCAAGGACATCGTTTTCTTGAGTCTCCAAAAAATTAAATATCTTATAAATCGAAAGTAACATAATATTTTAATAAATGATTTACTTTTATGAAAACTATTTTATTTTTTCAATTCATTTTTCCCCTTTTCACAAAAGATAACATTTTTTAAAAAGAAAGAACAAAGTGTTTTTAAGTCGTTAAAAAATCATTTAAGAACACCTGGAGTGAGAAGATGGATGGATTCATTTAAGAATACCCGAAAAAATTCATCACTAATCACTTTTTTTTTTCCGTGAGGTTTTTCTTTCTCCGTCGTATTTCTTCTAATATTTTTGATAAAAAAAAATTGATCTACTAATATTTTTGATGTAGTGAATTAAGACATATTTATATAGTATAAGACTTAATTATTACTTTTGTTAATTAATTAGTTAACTTCAACGGCTCCACTGAGTCTTTGCAATCTAACCTAAATTATTGATCCATATCGCTAACATGTACGTTTTAGAGAGAGATAGAGAGGGAGAGAGAGAGAGAGTTTATGTATGTATAAAAAAAAGTTAATAAAGAAAAAAAAAATAGCTTAAGGGCTTTTTTGGGCTTTTCTTTAATTATAATTAATGTTTAAATTTTCATATTGTAAAAAAAAAAGAATTTAATTTTGTTTTATTAATAATTGTGTTGAAAACAACTAATAATTTTTTTTTCAAAATTCTTAAAAATTAAAGGATGATCTAAATTTAATTGAAAGCGGAGTAAATATTTTAAATTTCTTTTGTATATCATACATACTACTATATATATATGGAACAGAGCTTTTGATCTTTTAATATTTTTGATACAATGAATTAAGACTTATATTTACTTATTTGATAAAAATAAAATTTGTAAACAAATTTAAAATATGAATAATAACTATTTAAGAGAAATGAATAAAAAAAGATTATATGAAATATCATATAATTGCTAAAATTGTATTTGTCACAATTAATATTTTGTACTTTCAGAGGTACTATTTACACGAAATTTTTAATGAAATTTATTATGAACAATGTAAATTTTGTTTATTATGTCTTATATTAATGAAAATTTTAATATTATTTAATGTTTTTACTTTTAGCGACAAAACTTTATCGTCTTTACATTATTTTAGTAAACTCACCCCACCACTGGGGTGAAGTGCAAGATTTTTTAAAGATTTGATGGGGTGAAAAGAAAGTATTCTCACATTGGGGTGAGAAGACTAATTATGTGGGTGCATTTAAGAACGCCCTTTATTTATTATCATAAAATTTGGAACGCATATATCTATTATATATGGCTAAAAAAACAGAAACCGAACTCCAAATTAATTTGTGACAACGTCAAAAATATATACATATTTAAATGAGTAAGGTTTAAATTATACCGGTGTAAAATTAATAAGTTTTACACCTATTTATAATTTTTTCTCAAATTCACAATTTATCAGTTTCACCATTATATAAGTTATTTTTATTGTGTTTATCAAGCAATGCAAACTTTTAAATCAATCCAATATTTTTTAATCATATAATCATTGTACTTACTTTTACTTAATTTTTGTAAAGTTCATAATCCACTATGTAACATGATTATGACGATAGATTTATGCATCTTCGATTACCTTAATTTTTTGCACGCAACCTTGGGATATTATAATACGATAATTCAACGATTAGATTAATGAATTATGAAATGGGGAGAGTTATTGGTGGGTGTAAAACTTCTTTATTTTATAAATATAGCTTGAACCCTTATATATATATATATATATAATATAATAAACTCTTAATTTAGAAACTGGTATTTAAATTTCCCTTCCCTTTAGATGCACATTGTGCATAGTTGAATCAATGGCATGTGTATTAACTTGCATGAGCATAATGTAAGCCTTAGAGTACTATTTTGTGTGTCTACACGCACAAATATATATACATACATATACACACTAGATCACATGCATACGTGATGTGTGTTATTCAGATATATCTGGTTCAAATTAAAATATGAAACGAAGATGTTAAGTTGTCTAGTGATTAAGCAATATATTACGTTGTTAAAGATACAAAGTTCAAACCCTCTTGCAAGCATATTTTTTAATGAAAAAATAGACCTTAGGAGTAAAATAGGAAGTATAAAAATTGGCCGTTCCGCGATCAGGAATTAGTCGAGGTGCGTGAAAACCGACTCGGACACCTTGAGGCACGTACTAGAAAATATGTGAAATAAAAAAAAAAACAAAAATTTTCTATGCATTAATTAATTGCAAAATTATTGTGACTTACCGGACTTCATCTTTCGTCGAATTTCTTGCATCCATAACATGGTTGGAAGATCGATATCACCGGTGCATAGCCATGTGGGGATGCCATGGGGGGAGGGGGGTAGGCAAGCGCCCCCACTTGGTTTTGAATTTTTTTTTAATACTATATATGGGATATTGTTCGGAAAAAAAAATAGTCAAACAAAGTATTAAGCATATTACGTAACATTAGTATCAGGCATATTGGAATATGAAACTTAAAACACGAAAATTATTGAATAAAAATATTAACAAACAAAGTACTTATACAACGTGAAAAAAATAAACATTTTCTAGAGTGAGGGATCAAACGGTCGAGAAAATAAGGACGGTAACAGGTTAGACAGGGAGTTAGTAACGGATTTGGGGTCACCCTTCCTCACCCCCGAAATTTTCCCCCATGCCCGCCTCCATCATGGTTTGGGGGTTTGGGGTATTAAAATCCTCGACCCATGTGAGGAATAGGTATCCACAGCCCATGGGAAACCGAACACCAGAGAGAGAACTGATGATGGAGGGAGAAGACTTAATAATGAATGGTGGACGCAGCTCGAGCAATAAGTGTAGCGGCCGGCGATGGTTCATAGCGAGAGAGCGTTACGAGGTGTATGGTAGTTGACAGAATGGCGATGAGCGAGAATGGTGGGGTGCAAATATAGCGATGAACGATAACGGTGGCGAGCTAAAAAGGCGATGAGCAAAGACGATCGCGTGTAAAAGCGGCGGTGGTGGCCTGGTATGGTGGGTTAATGGCTAGTATTGGTATTTTTGTGAAAAATACATGAAATGAGATGATATGAGATGTACACATCGCTTTATCGCGAGAAACAAGCAATCCATCGAAAATTCCCATCCTAAGCCAATCAACTCACACGGATGACGTACAATTGAAAAACAAATGTGGTATTATATAGAGAGAGTGTGCTAACTATAGAAAGAAGCGGGGCGATTTGGATCTGTGAAAGAATTTGGGGGAGATTCCAATATGCGTTCCTTTCTAGGAAGCAATACTTTCTGATGGAGAAATTATGATTTTGAAGAAAATGGATTAGGTTGAATAGAGATAAGAGAAGAGAAGAGAAGAGAGGATTTTAAATGAAGAACAAACGTTGAAGTCACACCCAGGAAATTATGGGTTAATGGTTAGTATTGGTGTTTTTGTGAAAAAGAAAAGTCAACACCTAACTCTTTAATCCCTTGTACCTGGGGAAAATTAAAAAATTGAAAAAAGTATTAATGAAAACTAGTTGTCGACCATAAAATAAAGCTTATAAACTAAATTCAAATTATGTTTAGGTTATATGATTGACTAATATATACGAGGACTGGAAAACTATATCTAAGTTATTAAAATGTCTTTATTAGCTTGTGTAAAAATTAGGACCGAAAAATTAAAACCGATAATCGGTCCGACCGAAACTGATAAAATATCTAGGCACTGATATATCTGCACACAATATGTCTAACGTTTACCCAAATAAATTAAAATGTCTAGATACTAAAATATGTCTGCTTATTATTATGGGATTATTGTACTTGGAACATAGTTGTAATTTCAATCTCAATATGTTTAATTAGTTTAAATTATTTTCATACTTTGACTTTTTTTGGATAATTTTTATATTTATCTTCTTATTTGATTTTCATGTGATATGTGTTTGAAATTATTTGAATTTATTTGAATTCCTAATTTAATTATATATTTATTTTCTTGTATTTTATTTTTAATTAAGAAGGGTAATATTGGAATCCAACTTAATTAATTGAAATAATAAAGTAATTAATATTATGTCCTCTATTAAAAACTTGTCATTTAAACTAAGTCTAAAAATAGAATGTCCTTCGTTAAAACCACTAATATACTGCTGTCTTTAATTATTATTTTCTATATTATTAATGCTATTACGTTTGTGTTGTATTTTTGTAACTTCCCATAATTGCTCGCATTTACTAGTTTCAGCTTTCATTTAAATATATGTACTTGGTGTGTTGACAAATATGTACATTTCGAGTTGGGTATAGGCTATAGCCTCCTCTTCAACTGACGATCGTTTTATTACAATAGTTTTTAAAGTTCAAAGAAAATGAGTCACTGAAGAGCGTAAAATGACCGAGATTTAAATGGCTATTAAGGCTGCGAAGCCTGCTCAGAGTGCTAAGAAATTGGACCCACCCGCAGAGTCTTCCAAGAGTTATCATCCGCGGCTGCTAGGAAGCACCATTAGATTTTCCTTTTAGTGTTTAGTGTCTTGTTTGTTTTGTTTCGGAGAGAGAGGGGGGGGGGGGGGGGTGCTTAGTTTCCCAAGCTTAGTTTGATTTGCAAGTTGTTTCCTTTTAACTTATTTTATTACCTTTCGGGTTTGAAATTTTCAAATCTTAAATTTTTTTAATGATATTTTGCTTTAGGTGTGCCGTTTTTTAAGGCCTAGAACTATCATTAAAAAAAATAAAAAATTGGCTACATTTCGAGAATAGAAAACTATATATTGGTGTGGCACTGTTGAATAGTTATTTAAATTAATTTAGGTAGTGAAAATTTCAGCTTTTGTCTCTATTTCTCCCTCATATTCACTATCTCTTTAATTTCCTCCACAACTATCCTCTATACACATCATCCATGAAGTCAGCATGGCACTTCCATCTATGAAAAATTAAACATTTTAGGGGTTAAAATATGGAGGCAGGTGATACGTGGTGGTCCATCCTAAACACACATTCTCTTCCTTTATAGCAAGTATATTTGTCAGGATTCTCTTAATCTTTAACCTCAAGAATTATTCAAGTATCATGAGAGAGGAGGAGGGAGACTGGAGAAGGTGAGGGGGGGGGGGGGGGGGATGGGGGTTGTTCGGTTTTTCCCTTATAAAAATGTGAGACAAAATATATTTTCTTTAATTATATTTCTCTTGCATCACACAATGCGTACAACCACATTTATTTATAGTGTCTTAGAGAATATTCCAGGCTCGTAGATTTCCATGCACTCTAGATCTTTTCATAGATTTAAACTCTTTTGAGTACAAGATTATTCATAAAGAGTTTTCTAGAATTCTTTTTTCTTATCACAAGATATTTGCTAGATTTTTATTGAATATTCTCGATGAAATATTCTAGAGAAAATTCTAGAATATTACACGATCTATAATTTTCAAAATTTTTTTTTAACAGGAAGTTGTGGTATAGGTGTAGTGTTATATGGTACACTTAAGTCAAAAGTGCATGTAATGAGGTATGACCTATTTCATATTGCGCTTAAATGAAAAATCAATCATATCACTTAGTTAATAAGATATTATTCGTTTTAGGACGCAAAGTCAACATTATTAATTTTTCCGGAATTGAAGGATCGAGCTGAAATTTATACCTATAGCACATCACGTTACAACAATTACATAATGCATGATGAACTATTCACCTGCAGCTGTCCTTGTTATTACCATGTAGTACTTGAACTACATAGCACATATATATATATGTTTTATAACCCCATAGTTCTGAGGCCAGTAATTAATGCTATAGCGCAAGGATATTATAATTGGTTAATTTTAGTGTCATGTACCATACAATAAAAATTCTATAAATTAATAAGTTCTGGTTTATGATAAATTAACAATTTACTAATTTATTGATAAATTAATAATTTATTAATTTACTGACAATTTTTTTTTACAATATTATTCTCTTGATCTTCTTTAGATTTTATTTCCTATAAACTTAATTAAGTTAATTATGTTATCATTTGATAAATAATTTGAAAGATTATCCTTTGATAAATAATTAGCTGGTTGGAACAAGTGGCTTCTCAACTCTCAGATGACAAAAGCATTCGAGAATTTGGTTCAATAACTAAAGGGCTACACTATCTTAATCAAATGGATGTTGGCTACTTATTGAACTATCTGGGTGAACATGAAGAGAGCTTGGTGATTTTAACTGATTGATGAAGAGATTATTGATAGTGTCACAAAAAATAATTAAGAAGACGAAGTTGAGGATGATAGTTTTGCTATGGAGCCTTTTTCTCAAAAAGAAGCCTTCAAAGCAATGACGACACTAAATAATTTCTTCTTACAAGATGGGAAATGTACACTTGACATACTTATGGCATTACAGAAAGTTAAGGATAAAATTTAGGCAAATAAAAATTTCAGCAAAAAGCAAACAACATTATACTCATATTTTGATAATGCGTGATAATAGGTCTGAAATGGTGAATCATTAATTTATGTAACTGATGGGCCTGAGAGGACCTTATAAAAAAGTATTATCTTATAAATTTAGTGAAAATATTAATTTAACTCTTGGGCTTGAGTCTGGATCAGTAAAATTTACTAATTTAGCGAGATTTTTATTTTATCAAGTTTTTAGTGTATAATCCTGTCATGTAATTAAAACAATGCCACGTGGACGGGTTGTTGTATTATGACATTAGAGGAGCCATTTTAAATGAAAAGCCACACGGACGGGTTGTTATATATGACATTAGAGTAACCATTTTAAACAAAAAGCCTCTTGTTACATTATATCAGGATTTAGGTACGTAAATGAGACACCAGAGCCATGGTTTTTAACCATGTTCATTTTATTAGATTTCGGAGCATCTAACCTAAAATATAGTTTTGCGAGGACTTATTTTTCTCAATGTGGGATTTATACTATATATATAATCTAAATCAAGACATATTAGGAGCACTAAAAATGCTTAAAAAAGGTATTAAGTTATGGGAGGTTGTGGGGACCGTATGTTTTGAACTTCATCTGAAACACATTTAGGGTTTGTAGTTGTTCAAATTCCTCCTTTACCAAAATGAAAGTATATTGTGAGATTTTCAGCCAAATATTCTTTGGAATGTCTTTGAGAATCCAATTTTATATTTTGTAACTTCAATTAAAACAAAGAATGAGAAGCAATTTTTTTAAAAACATAGCCAAAGGCATAGGATCATGAGAAACAATTCTTTGGATCCCACGATATTTTTTTTTCTTGGTTACTTTAATGTGCGTGATGATTTGGTTTTAATCATTGTTGAAATCGTAAATTTAATTTCGATTTTGTTTTCAATATATTAGATCAGTTATGTGAACTCTTTAAACAGAGGCATAGGATCTATGTAATTAATTCGATTTTGATTTAGATATATTAGATCAGTTATGTGAACTCTTTAAACGGAGGCATAGGATCTATGTGATTAATTTCGATTTCGATTTAGATAGAATAGTTTATGTGTAAACTCCTTACATGGAGGCATAGGACTTTGTATCTAAAGACTATTGCTTCTTTAACGAAGATAGGGGCATAAAGTTGAAGAAGGAGGTTTTACCATGGAGATTGATTCAGAAATTAATCGAAATTCTTGGTTTTTAACTGGGCGCTGCCCCGCACCCCGCGACCTAACCAGGCAGGTCGATCCCAGTCATAGTCAGCGAAGCGGCACATTCGTCGTGGCAAGTTTCCAGCGGACTAGGGATGTTGAAACTCAGACCATAATAGCAGGCATTTTATTATTCTTATTATTGAATGGTGTGATGCTTTATGTGATTGTGTGTTTGGTTGTATACGTTTAATTATTAGGTTGCCTTATAATTTTGGACAACATGGATACATGACCACACTTAGATCACGTTTTGTTTGATATTTGTCAATTAATAATTTGGTATATAAATATAAGTATTGCGCAATTAAAAATAAAGTTTTTTTTTAAAAAAAAGCGGTAAAATAATTTTATTGCACATAGGTCTTATGTTTCATACCTTTGTATTTTAATTAACTAGACTTAAACATATTTTTCCTGATAACCCTCATTAAATAATGTTTTAAATACTAAGTGGGTGAGGGGTTTTTTCACATAAAAAACCCACGGTCTCCATCATTGATTTGTAGATGATGTAATTTATTCTTCGTGTGTGTTTTAGTATCCACCTCCATATCGGAAAAAGTAAATTGCGGAATCATTGTACAAATTTCTTTGAAACATAAATTTAAATGATGTGATTTATTTTTCGTGTGGGTTTTAGTATCCATCTCGATATCAGAAAGAATAAATTCCAGAATCATTGGATTAAATTAAATGATGGTATACACTTAGATATGAATAATAGCAAGCTCTCCAACTGAGTCTCTACTATTATTTATAGGACTAAAGAAAGTCAGTTATTTAAATTTTATTTGATAATAAAGTATTGTCTAGATAGTATGTGTAACTTGACAATAAATGATTGTCTAGATAGTAAAATTTAATAAGTTTAGACCTACCTAAAAATGAATAATAGACGACCTCACAAACGAGGCATATTGTTCAAAGTTTTAGGCTGCTGACGAATACATTTTAAAAATTGGTAGAAGGTACCATATTTAAATATAAGTGTTCAAAGTTATTATTGCCTGTTATAATTTGTATTATTATTATGTGATTCTCAGGATTTAAAATGGCAAACTCTTTCAACCAACTTTCTATTATACTCAACCAAAACAAATTAACTAGACCTAATTATATTGACTGGAAAAGGAATTTAAATATTGTGCTTACTGCTGAAGAGTACAAGTTTGTGCTCACTGAGGTTTGTCCAGAAGAACCCAGTGAAAAGGCGATCGAAGAGGAAACCCAGGCTTATCGAAAGTGGAAAAAGGCTGATGAGATGGCGCGGTGTTACATTTTGGCATTTATGTCAAATGTGCTGCAACATCATCATGAGTCTTTAGCCACCGCCTATGACATAATGCTGAACCTTAAAGATATGTTTGGAGATCAGGATCATGCCGCAAGGCAAGTTGCGATGAAGGACCTCATGAACACAACAATGGCTGAAGGAACCTGAGTAAGGGATCATGTTTTGAAGATGATTGGTCTTCTGAATGAACTAGAGTTCCTTGGAGCTGAAATCGATGGGGAAACTCAGGTTGATATTATTCTCCAGTCATTGCCGGATTCATTTAAGGGATTCCGACTGAATTATAACATGAATAAGTTTAAATACTCATTGTCAGAACTTCTTAAAGAACTCCAAGCAGTTGAGGGACTCCTTAGTAAGTCAGCTAATGCTCTGGTGGCTGAGAAAGCTTATACTTCTAAGCCTAAAAGTAAGAAGAAGAAGAAGAAGAAGAAGAAGAAGAAGAAGAAGAAGAAGAAGAAGAAGAAGAAGAACGCACAAGCTGCAGCCCCACAAGGAGTAGCTTGTGCAGCAGTCGCTGGACCTCAAGGAGGAGTGAAAAAGCTTGTAGGCAAGTGTTTTCATTGTAAGTAGAAATGGCACTGGAAGAAGGATTGTCCCCGTTTCCTAAACCCTCAGAACAACACAGGTAAATTTTATTTATTAGTTGTTGAAACTTGTTTAGCGATCCGATCTACCAATACCTGGTGTGTAGATTCGGGAGCCATTAATCATGTCTGCAATACTTTGCAGGGGCTCCAAGAAACCAGACAACTTAAAAATGGAGAAATTTATCTACACATGGGTAATGCTACGAACGTGGCAGCAGTTGCAATAGGAGATGTTTATCTTCAGTTTAGTCAGGATAGGATTTTAGTAATTAAGGATTGTCTATATGTACCTTCCATTAGAAGGAATTTAATTTATGTTTCTAGATTGGTTGAGGACAAATATTTTGTCTATTTTAATGATAAATCATTTATTATTAGGAAAAATAAACAGTTTATCTGTTCTGATACATTGGTGAATTATCTTTATATTATTAATCCTGAATTGTCCACATTGCAACGAAACAAATTGAATAGCACTAGTAGTTTACCAATTAAGAGAAAGGAACCTTCAAAGATGAATCAAACATATCTTTGGCACTTACGCCTTGGTCATATTAATCTAAAACGAATTCAAATACTAGTCAAAAATGGACCATTAGGTTAATTAGAAGTGGAGGCACTTCCAGTTTGTGAATCCTGTTTAGAAGGTAAAATGACTAAGAGACCATTCTCGGTAAAAGGCTATAGGGCTAAAGAATAGTTAGAATTGGTTCACTCCGATTTGTGTGGTCCCATGACTGTCCAGGCTAGAGGTGGCTTTGAGTACTTCATCACATTCATTGATGATTACTCAAGGTATGGATACATTTACTTAATGCGACGTAGGCCTGAAGCCTTTGAGAAATTCAAAGTATTCAAGGCAGAAACGGAGAAGCGTCTAGAAAAATGTATCAAAACATTACGATCAGATCGTGGTGGTGAATATCTCTTAGGAGAGTTTAGGGAATACTTATCAGAGAATGGGATTACATCCCAGTTGTCTGCACTGGGTATGACACAACAGAATGGTGTAACAGAAAGAAGGAATATGACTCTTATGGAAATGATAAGATCTATGATGAGTTATTTAGACCTACCTGATTCTTTTTGGGGATGTGCTTTAGAAACAACATTGTATATTCTTAACTTGGTACCTTCAAAGTCAGTACCTACTACACCCATAGAATTGTGGACAGGGCGTAAGCCCAGTCTGCGGCATATTCAGATATGGGGTAGTCCAGCACATGTGCTGAAATGTAATGCAGATAAATTGGAATCAAGAACAGAAGTGTGTTTCTTTGTTGGGTATCCAAAAGAAACCAATGGTGGCCTATTTTATAATCCTCGAGAACGTAAGGTTATTGTTAGCACTAATGCCAGATTCTTAGAAGAGGATTATATCATGGACCACAAGCCCAGGAGTAGTGTTGTTCTAGAGGAAATAAGAGGAGAAAAAGTAAGGCACAATTTGTCTGTACCTTCAGTACAAGAGGAAGTACCACAAAAGATAGATATTATCCCATTACCTCGTCGTAATGGGAGAATTGTTGATGCTCGTGCACATCATGAACGAACCACTAACACACAGGTTCCGGAACCAACATAGGTCCCTGAACCAACGTAGAATCCTGAACCAGCACAGCGTGTGGATAGTGAGTTGGGAAGTTCAGTACCTGCACAAGGTACACAAATACAAGTAGTGCTTCGTCGTAGTGGGAGGGTTTTTCGTAAACTAGACCGTTTTATGTTCTTGGGAGAGTCTTATGACAGGGTCCCTGATGAACAAGAAACGGATCCCTTTAACTACAATGAAGGACTTCAAGATAAAGATGCAGAAAAATGGCAAAAGGTTATGAAATCTGAAATGGAGGCCATGTACTCTAATAAAGTCTGGGATCTTGTAGAACCACCCGAAAGGATAAAAGCCATCAGATGCAAGTGGGTATATAAGAGAAAGAGAAGAGCAGATGGGAAGGTGGAAACCTTTAAAACAAGGCTTGTTGCAAAAGGGTTCACTCAGAAAGAACAAATCGATTATGATGAAACTTTTTCACCAGTAGCCATGCTAAAGTCTATTCGGATTCTCTTATCCATTGCGGCTCATCTTGATTACGAGATTTGGCAAATGGATGTCAAGACAGCTTTCCTTAATGGAAGTCTTGATGAAAGCATCTATATGATGCAGCTAGAAGGATTCATAACAAAGGGCCAAGAGCACATGTTGTGCAAGCTTAAAAATTCTATTTATGGGCTTAAGCAAGCGTCTAGATCTTGGAACATCCATTTTGATCAGACAACCAAGTCTTTTGGTTTTGATCAATGTTTGGATGAGTCTTGTGTGTACAAAAGGCGCAACAAAAATATAGTGGTATTTCTAGTATTGTATGTGGATGATATCTTATTTATTGGGAACGATATAGGGTTATTATCTTCAGTGAGGGTATGGTTATCAAGTCAATTCGATATGAAAGACTTGGGAGAAACTAGTCACATCCTTGGTATTAAATTTATGCGAGATCGAAAAAATAGGATGTTGGGCTTGTCACAAGCTACTTATATTGATACAATTCTTTTTAGATTTAGTATGCAAGATTCCAAAAAAGGGTTTCTCCCTTTCAGGCATGGAATCACTCTATTCGAAGATCAATGTCCTAAGACACCTGATGAGATAGAGAAAAATGAAGGCAGTTCCTTATGCCTCGGCAGTAGGAAGCCTCATGTATGCTATGTTGTGTACTAGACCAGACATCTGCTTTGCTGTTGGTATGGTTAGCAGATATCAGTCTAATCTAAGGCAAGAACACTAGACTGCGGTAAAACATATACTTAAGTACCTTAAAAAGACTTGAGATCTTATGTTGGTTTACCAAGCAGATAATCTAGTACCCATTGGGTACACAGACTCATATTTTCAGTTAGATAGGGATGCCAGAAAGTCAACTTTGAGATATGTGTTTACTCTAGAAGGTGGGGCCATTAGTTGTAGGAGCATTAAGCAGTCTTGTATTGCTTACTCCACCATGGAAGCTGAATATGTGGTTGCTTCAGAAGTGGCTAAAAAAGCAGTTTGGCTTAGGAACTTTCTTATGGATCTAGATGTGGTACTTTCAGTGCATTCAGCTATTACACTTTATTGTGATAATAGTGGAGCAGTTGCAAATTAGAAGGATCCAAGGACTCATAAGAAGGGAAAACACATAGAGCGCAAGTATCATCTAATTAGAGATATTGTGCAGAGAGGCGATGTCATGGTGACTAAGATTGCATCAGGAGACAACCTAGTTGATCCTTTTACAAAGAGCTTACCGGCCACGACTTTTGATAGTCACATTGAGGGAATGGGGGTGAGGTGCATAGCTGCATGGCTTTGAGCCTAAGTAGGAGATTGTTAGATTTTGCTATTTTATTATTATTGGTTTTGATATGTTATATAGACTCGATTTTGCTATTTTAATGAGAATCTTTATGGGCAATTGTTGCATTATATTATTTGTTTAACTATTATGCAAGTTTGTCTTTTATTCCATGTAGTAGATGATTTGGTGTGTAGAGTATAGCTTACATACAAAAGATTATATCATCAGTTCTTGTGGAATGTAAGTCTATTAGTTCACGGTCTTAGATGGAATTGGACACCCATTAGTAGGATTGTAGTACACGTTTTAGTAGTTTATTTGGACTATAGGAAACGGTATAATTTCAACTCGTTGTGCTAGTACACTCTGTGTGTATTAAACAGGACCGGTTTGGGTTAATTGTTTTTATACTGACTCTATAAAATAATTTAAAATCCCATGGTTATTATGATTGTTTATACTCTTAATCTTAAAATAACTAATAGACATATATATGTATTGTTTGTTGTTTTTACTCATTAAAAGTGAGATTCATTTATGGATCAATAAGCTCTGTGAATTGGATAACGACACTATATGTATGATGAATATTAATTATTAATGGAATTTGCATTACAATATAGGGATTGATGATAACCCCTTGAAAAGCTTATAAATTTTGATCATGTCAAACTCTGCAGGTGGATTATGTTAATCCGATATGAAAAATAAGTTAAGTGGTAAGCTTAAAGATTAAGAAGTCATTTAAATATAATTGTCAGTAATTTAAATTAAATGACGGTTATCTGTAATCTTAGCGTGAGGAGTATAATAAGCATTTAATAATAAGGAGCTCGTAGTACAATTTTGAGATAAGGACCGAAGTGCAATTATAATTCTTTATTGGTGTGAATTATAATTTATGGAAGGAATTAATTCATAATCGAATTAGAATTCCAGTTTTTCATAGTAAGCCCAAACACTTATTTCTCCTTAGGGTCCTTGTCGTAGCCTTATATATACGTTGTCCTTGCCTCTTCTCATGGTACAATAATTCTCACGAATTTAGGGTTTGTGTCGTAAAGAGAGGTGAGAAAATTCTTGGTGATACCGCAACTCACACTCGGTACAAGATAGCATGGCAAAAGGAATGCGATAGAAGATCGTGAGATTCCATCGAGCCCGTATTCTCGATTCGTCTACACCAACACCTGTTTTTGCTTAGACGAGATCAAATCAGAGAAATCTCGAAGGTAAAATCCAATTCCGCACTAAGGTTTTACGAAAAAATTTTATTCGGTCTATACGCAATATTGAACGATCCTGGTATTAAGTTTCCATCGTAAAGAGTACTAGAATAACATTTTTATGAGTTGTTTCTCCCCTTATTTAAACTTCTCTTTGTCCATCATTTAAAGGGATGTAATTTTAGATCTAGATTCAAGACTATAAGCTTATTTTCTTACATTTGTTTCATTTACCACTTATTAAGCTAGTTAAAAATACATTTGAGCGAAATGAAGATCACCACAACAGTTTTTGTTCATACAACTATCATGGAGTAGTCTTATTGCTAAGGCTAAAAGATGAATTTTGCAATACATTAATTATGTAAGTTCAATTCTCATTTCATTGTTAGTATTGTTAAATACTTGTTGAATCTTTCATCCTCTCCATTTAATCAACCATTCATAAGCTCGTAAGATAATTTTCATATGACGATTTAAATTTGTATGCCTTGTATACATAGATCTCAAGCCTTAATGAGGAGATGACACACTTGTGTATTTCTTACTAGCCTATGTCCATTCCTTCTATGAATGAGATACTTTTCATTACCAATCATAATTAGTCTTTGAATATTCATAAAAACACCATAAATTTGATATTCCAACCCTTGAATACTTTAATAATATACTGAGTGCTTTCTACATTTTATGTAATTTTGAGGCTCAACATTTTATTAGTTAGAGTGTTGCTAAGGAGAATCTCTTAAGTTTATGTCATAAATAATTTCACTAATCATTTTAAGGATTCAAGTTGTATTTATCAAATATGTCTAAACTGAATGATTTAATCTCCATCTAAACCTCCCAATCTTAGACAAATAAAATATTATGATTTATTGAGCTAAACTTTTTAGTTGGCTATTTTCATAACTAAGTCAAATGCCCAGGGGAAACTAACAATGAATTCTCAAATGCCTAGTTTCAGTTTATGCCTTATCTTTTGGTGTATCTCAAATTTGTATCTTGATTGAACATTATATGGGAATGGGTTGCACTTACTTCACACCTTTTGTTATAAGATAAAAAGGAAAGATACACTTATGTTGAGTTTTACTTACACCCTTTCTTTATATGGCATTTATATGGGAATTGGTTGCTTTTGCTTCACACTCTTTTGCTTAGAAAAATATAAGATACTCAACACTTAGAAATTACATTGAGAACTGTAAATGAGATTGATTCTATATAACATTGCAAAGCAAATGAATTCTATAACGCTTTAACTTTTTCTCATCAATTGATATATCACTTTAATTTTTATTGCAAGACTTTAAAACCAACAACTAAAATCAACCAATCAACTTCTCTTACCAAAGCCTTGGACTCATAAAAACCACATCGTCTTTTTGACTATCCTTGTGGTTCGACCCTTGGACTTACCATGTATTATAACTTGACAACCTACACTTGGGTTCTTAAGCGCGGAAGTATTTTCGCCGTGTCAATAATATTACTAGTTTTTATAATTAACAATTATATTTTTTTATCGTGTTTCTCTCGTATCAGTGATCAGTGTTATCATAGGCCAGCCTCGCCATTAGTTTAAAAAATGTATTAACACTCATATTAAAATAAATATATATGAATTGTGAATCTGACCAGTGAGCTAATTTAGTTAGTAAGGCATTCATCTAAATTTTGGAGAAATCTTGAATTTGAGTCACATCTAAGATGAGAGAATTCTCATTATTATTATAGTAAATAGAAGATAATAAGGTGTTGTTTGGTTGGGGGTTTTAAAAACTATTTTTGGGTGTGGTTTTTTTTTTTTTTAAAAAAATATGTATTTGGTTCACCTGTTTTGAAAACTTCATTCATATGAAAAGAATCTTTTTTGCTATTTTTTTCTTTGTATTTAAGATAAAATTTAAGTAATGAAAAAAAAAACAAAGATTATAAAGTTTTAAAATTTTTAAAAATAATGTATCATACACAAATCAAATTGAAAAATAGTTTAAAAGAATTCAACTTAAAATTAAAGTAAATTTTAGACTAAACATTCAAAAACTCCAACTAAACAAATGTTTAGATTTTTTAATTTTTTTTTTAAATAAGGGTATGAACCGTGAATCTACACTAAAATCGGATAAAGAAAGTGGTGAATAATAAATATTGCGGAATGCTAGAAAATAGGTTTTTTGAAAAAAAAAATTTGCAAAAAACCTAGGGAATAATATTTTTGTAAATTAAGGGCATGTTTTGACCAAACTTCAAAATGAGTGCAACGTTAACTTTGTGGTAGATTTTTGAATTGTAATATTTTATGTTATCATGCAAAATTAAGTTTGCACTGCATATTTGTTAGTATATTACATGTTTAAGTGTTTAATTGACTTGGCTTTAGAATTATTTTAACAAGTTATAAATTTAAACCCCTTTATTAATAAAATATACATGATAATTTTTTTTGGGTTATGCAAAGTTAAGTTTGCACTCCTTATTTTCTAATACATTATTATGTAATAGGGGTTATTTGACGTTGCTCTAGAATTACATGAATGACACATAAAAATGTACTAGTTAAAAAATATAAACACGTTATGCAAAATAAATTTGGTCAAAACTCTTATTTTAAAACACAATTAATAAATAAGTCCTTATTTCAGATAAATTTAAAAAGACATGCATTTATTTTGAAAAAAAAAATTATTTCCTAATTTTTTTGTGAAAAATATTATCAAATAAGACATTTTATCCAATTTTTAATGGATATTAAATGAAGGGCTGGAACGGGTGGAGTGTGATATATAATATATATATATATATATATATAGAGAGAGAGAGAGAGAGAGAGAGAGCTGTTACGTTGATGGTTGAGTGTGCAAGTTGTGAAAGGTGAAAAATTGAAAGAAATCAGAAAAAAGGACAATAGATTAATTGAATTGAAAGAAATCTCGGGTCATTAGTGTGTTGAAAAGAAATATTTGGGGTGTAATTTATTAAATTCTAAATAATATTCTAGTATTTAACGAATCTACATTACAAATCAATACATGTATATTTTACTGCTCATGACAACATGATCATAATTTTTAAAATCGATGGGCCACAAAATATTTTAGTAAATCAACTGTAAGGGTATGTTTGGTTGGCTTTTTTCTTTTTTAATGAAAATATTTATTTTTTACTTGATTTGACAACTTAAAGTGTTTGATTGATTTTTTTTTTAGGGAAAATATTTTTCCACTTTTGCTCACATGCTCATATTTTTCACCAAAACAAGGAAAACATATTTTTTGGGAAGGGGGCTTGTATTTATTTTTCAGGCAATTGCACATTTTTCGAGACAAAATTTTACCCATTTTTTACATTAAAAATGCTGTAACTTAAAATATAAAATTCAAAATTTAATAAAAAATTAATATTTAAAATATATTAATTAAGATCAATTAAACAAGATCCATCATGACTATAGAATTATGTAAAAAAAATACCTATAATTTTTTTGAGATAATGAGTTACAAGGCATGGCTCCGTAATGTTTTATAACTCTAAGGACGAACTCATGTTTAATAAAAGGAAGTAATACTAATTTCATAATTTGGTTTTACAGTAAGGACACTTTTCATAATATTAATTTATTTTAAGAAAAATGATAAATGTTAATGGACAAAAATACCCCTAATTAAAAAGTTGATGTGTCCACGCCATTCTCATCACGCAGGAACATTTCCGTGGGTCAACTAGCTTTTTACTTTTTTCTTTCTCTCTCTCAACCCGAACAAAGGTCGAAAGGTCAGTCAGTCTTCTTCCCAGACTTCTGATGCCTCCGTGTATAAATCTTTTGAGGTTTCTTTTACTTCGAAAATTGAGAATACTGGTTATTATTCAAAAGTCCAGTCCCCAAGATCTGCTTTGGTTACTTTTAAGATTGTTGTTCCTCAAGTCACAATAAAAGCAATTATCACTAGCTGGATCAAACGAATGCGAGGAAGATGTAAGCTAAATTTTAGATGGATGTGCCAAAAGAAATCTGGGTATGAGTGGAGGGGATGTGTGCTTAGATAGATGCTATAGGCAAATTAATTTGGGGGCAATTACCCCATTTGCTCAAGGGCTTGTAAATCTTGATAGGTTTGGTATGCCTTTTATTACCTAACAATAATTCATCTTACAATTCCTTGTTCAATGCTTGCACTGATAGTTTATTTCACTGATGATGGTGCCATTTGCTTTGATTTTGTAACTCTTTGTTGTTAATTAAGGGTTCTGTTTCCTTGGGATATATTCCAAAACAGTCGCAATGAATCGTTTAATCCTTTTTTTTAAATAATAAAATTCAAGGGTTTGATGTGTTTAGTTTTGGACAATCTCGTTGCTCGAACAAATTTCATCTGTTACGGCATTGATTCTATAATATGTGGATGCAGATCTATCTTTAGTTTGTGACAATACACTCAGATCTAGATTTTTTAGACTACTTCTACGTGGATATATTTATCTGAAATGTAATAGTGATATACAAATTTCTAAGTTAGTTTGGGACAAAAACAATGGGAAGTTTTTCAATTTAAATCTATTAATTCAAAAGGTTTTACCTAAAACTTATCGAAGGATTGCATAAAATTCATTAGTGCTAAATCTGATCGCAGTGTTAAATGCATTTAACACCTTCTGGTTATTGTTCAGGTGGTGCTATTGTGCATTTAACACCTTCTGATTTCTGTCCAGTGGTGCTAAATGCATTTAGCACCTTCTGGTTGTTGTTCAGAAGGTGCTAAATGCATTTAGCACAACTTCTGGTTGTTGTTCAGAAGGTGCTAAATGCATTTAGCACCTTCTGGTTGTGGTTTAGCACCTTTTGGTTGGTGCTAAATGCATTTAGCACATTCTGGTTGTGGTTTACCACTTTCTGGTTGTGGTTTAGCACCTTCTGGTTGGTACTAAATGCATTTAGCATCTTTTGGTTGTTGTCCAGGTGGTGCTAATTGCATTTAGCACCTTCTGATTGTGATTTAGCACCTTCTGGTTGGTGCTAAATGCATTTAGCACATTCTGGTTGTGGTTTAATACCTTCTGGTTAGTGCTAAATATGTTTTAGCACCTTATAAATAATTAGTATGTTATAGAGAATTGGTGCTGATGATCAACTGTTGTAAAATCGTTTTGATCGAGATTCGTGGAACCTTTTTTTGGAGACTTGAGATATTATATTTATGTTTATTGTGTTATTAGTTAAATAAGGAAGGGGTATAATGTCTTTTTCCTATGATTTCCTTAATTTACAATGTTAATTTATAATAAGCCTTTGTAATTATATTGTTATTGGAATATGTCCTTATGTTCAATTGCCTCTAATTTTTTCTACATTAAAAATACTACAATACAATCAATATTTTTCGGGTAGAAAAGTAAGGCAATCAAACACATTTAATTGACATTTTTCATGCAACTCAATTTTAGGTAATTCAATTGCCAAAAAATTATTTTCTTTCTATACAAATTATATACTTACAATTAAACGCACCATAAAATTTATTGTTGGCCTATCTATAAGTGTTTTTTCTGTTTAAAGTTCTAAACATAATTGTGGCCCACACTCGTTTTTCCCCTCAAATTTTATATTTTTTCTATGTACATTCGTTATCATTATTTTTCTCACAGTTGTGGGCCATACACATTCAAACTCTTAATTCATTTTGGTGAATATGAGGTGTTTTTTTTAATTCACCAATTATCGCTTTCAGTGTCTATCTTTTTTTTCTTGTCTATATTTCCTTTTTTTTTTGTTTGATTTCAGTATCTTTTCTGAATAAATACCTTTTAACAATAAAATATATATATATATATATATATATTTTTAGTTGAGTAAGAACTTGGTTAACCATTTCGCTGAAAATAAAATAAATTTAGTTAGCTATTAACCTATTACTATTTTTGTGCTTGCTACAATATCCTACAACACTAAAGTGATATATTTATTTAAGTTCAAGTTACCCATATTATCAAAGCAAATCTATAATACAATATAAATATTTATTAAAACTTTTCTTGCCCTCCGATTTATAACATAAATTAAATATTTGTTTAAGTTTATGTCGCCCTCCGATTTATCAAGTTACCCATATATATTATCAAAGCAAATCTATAATACAATATAAATATTTATTTAATTTCAAGTTACCCATATTTTTTAGCATAGCCAAATTTCTTATAAATAAAATGCATTTTAACACAAATTTTGTGTCTAGCATTGCTCATGTTAGACCCGGGCTTTAAACACACTTTGACCAGTAGTAGCTACCACTACTAACAACAAATTAGGTCGATAATTTTATTTACTAGCATCAAACTCTGAATCTACTTGTTAAGAGAATAAAGAGTACGCTAATGAGATACAAGGTAATCAGTTGGAATGTATTACTATAATTCTTTTGGAACAATACAAAGTCAGGATGTATTATTTTGTTGAAGTGCCCTCTTCATTGAATTTGTTAGGCTACTTTTTAATGTTATTTTTGAGATAGGATTTAGTAAATCATGTGATACAAGAGTGGTCTTGTAAATTTGCTAAAAAATGTAGGATTTTGAGAATTCCACGTTGAATTACGGAATTTGAATTTTAACCATTTCTTTTTAATCTTCTCCCCCCTTTACTATTGATCACTAAGACTTTTTCTTTCTAATTAAAAATGTAAATGGATAAAAATCGCACTCAAACTCAACTTACATTACTATATTTTGATGATTTATAAATATGTACTTAAAGAGACCCACAATATTATTCATCTCTCCCCAATATTTAATTGGGTCGGAGCAATTTCATGGTAAATTGCGAAAAGGTTTCCTACATTTGAAAGAGAGATGTTAAATTAAGGACTTGTTTGGGTTTTGCTAAATATATGGGGTGAGAAGGGTAAGTTGCAAGTGGGGTGAGTAGATTATTTTTGTAGATGGTTTTAAAAACTCTAAAAAAGAATAGACGGCGGTTTTTGATTATGTGAGAAATTGGGGTGATCGAGAAGAAAGGGTATTCGTGGTTTTTTGGATCATTTTAATGGGGTTTTGATTTTAGTAAGGGTGAGAAAATAATATTGTGGGTCTATTTAAGAATACCCTTTATTTTTTTTATTTTTGTTGATAACGAGAATATCCTTTATTCATAGATAGTTAATTAGTTAATATATGGAAATAGAATTAGATATCTTTTAAACACTTTTAAATCTAATAGAATATATAGATAGGCATAACTATTATTTAATTTATTAATAGATAGTAAGTTAATATATGGAACCAATCATAATTCAAATATTTTTCAAATCGTGGGTGAAAAAAGGATCGTGCAAAATGAAGACTTAGAAAATAAGAAGAGATGGGTCTTTAATTCTTTGTGGTGAACTTCTTAGTCGTTGTTTGCCCAAGTGAGGACTTAATTGAAGGAAATGATTGTACAAAATGAAGACTTGGAAAATAAGAGTAGATTGGTTTCTATGGTCAACTTCTTACTCATTGTGTTCAATTGAGGAATTAATGGAAGGGTGGGCAATCATTGCATGTTTTGCATGTTGTAAAGACATTTATATAATGCATTTGATGATTCAGATGAATCACATGAATAAGGGTTCAAATAATTTGAATGTAATGCAATTGTAGCATTGATTAATATTACACTATAATAATCATTTCAGAGACTAGCTAGCTAGTGCGATGGTGAAATTTTTTCCAACTTTGGCTATTAAAATATATGCGTGTCCATACCTATGCTTCTTACATATAGGGGCGGGCTTAAGAGGAGGGTTGTGTGGTTCTTTGACCCCACTCAATTTATAGTATATAATAAAAATTCATAGTATATAAAAAGTTTATGAGGTGGAATATATGAAATATCACGTCAAAATGGGGTCAATTTTTAAGCAAAATTGAAGTGCAATTATTTTAAGCATGCATATAATATTTGACGAGCAATAACTTGTGTGCTATATAATAAGCACCAATAGATAATGACTAGTCAAATGAACCAACTTATAGAAATTTTTGACTACGCCCACTGCAATGAAGCACAAAATCTTGTCAATAGACAATTTCACCAATAAATAAATAAATATATCCTATCGCCAAGGGTAGTTAGGGACTTAGGGTGATGATTATTTGGCATATATATTAATTATTATTATTTTTAAATAAAATTTTGTATCAAATGGATTTTGTTTCATAAATTTTGGTGAATACTTTTAAGCATATATTAAACTAGAAATAGAAGTTTGGAAATAAGTAAAAACTTACATGACAATGTTTAAGACACATCAATTTCTTACTTAGTCTTCATGGTTACATTGGATATCCTTTTTTTTGGCTCATTCTCTATGATTCTTACATGTACATTTATATTTTTGAATTCATATTTGCGTCGGAAAACCAATTTGAGATTTGAGATTTTTTCCCCCAAACTATAATTATTTATTTTATTTTTTCAAGTGTTGGCATATTGTTGGTATTCAATACGGCGTGAGTACTATTTTTTGTTAGAAATTAGTAATAACTACAAGAACATATCATTTTAAACATCATTAGTAGAGTTAGTATAATATTATTTGAATTATGATGGCCCATGCATAAATAAAATAAAAATGTGTTAATTTAATCATAATATATAATTTAAAGCACTAGGATATACGCCTCAAAAGTGATGTAACAATTGGCAGAAATGGTCGATTTGTCCCTTTTAATGTGTAAATGTGAACTCAAAGACTCCATAGCAGACCAATGGACAAACTTCTTTTATAAGTAGAACAAAGACATTTGTAAAATTTTGTTTTTACTTTGGTGTATCATTGATATAAAACACTTATCATTTGAGCAATGTAAAAGCATATATAACGTGGTATATATGCTTTTTTGATAAATAAATTAACTTTAAATATTTTTTGTATTAAAATGGATTTTTTTGATAAATTTCGATGAATACTTCTAAACATATATTAAATAAGAAATAGAAGCTTCAAAATTAAAAAAACTCACATGAAAAATAGGACATTGTCTAAGACATATTAGTTTCTTATTTAGTCTTCTTGGTTGTATTGGATATCATTTTTCTGGCTTCTATGTTTTCTCGTGTACATTTATATTTCTGATTTCATACTTGCATCGGAGAGGCAATTGTTCAATTTAAGAATTTTTTCCTTTCAAAACTATAATGATTTGTTTCAGTTTTTTAAGTGTTATGGTATTTTATTAGTATTTACTGCAGTGTGTGCACGTACTAGTATTTGTCAAAAAATAGCAACAACATTAAATACATACCATAGTAAACATTTTTTTAATAAGACTTGTGCGAAACCTATAATTAAATATCAGTAATACATTTTGTATAACAATATTTGAATTATCATTACTCGTAAATAAATAAAAATGTGTTAATTTATCCAAAATATATAACTTAATTGCATCGCTACATTTACCGAGTATTCTTACTACTTATTTTTATTTTTATTGGCAATCTGGCATGCATTACATTAGTTGTACTTTCATAAGATACAACCCATATAATATACCCGATAAAAATATGCGATAATAATTGTAGGTTAATTAAAAAACTATTTCCATATAATTTAAAGTACTATGATAAATGTCTCAATGTGTTCATATTAATGTGTAAATGTGAACTCAAAGACTCTATAGGAGACCAATGAACAAACTTTTTTCATATGTTGAACAAAGACTTTAGTAAAATTCGAAAGAGACTTGACTTTGCGTCATTATCATCTTTAAGGTAGATAATCATTATATTGCATGTATTGCATGTTGTAAAAGACATTTATATAATGCATTTGACGATTCAGATGAAGCACATGAATAAAGGGTTAAAATAATTTGAATGTAATTCAATTATAGCATTGATTAATATTACACTATAATAATCATTTTAGACACCAGCTAGTGCGATGGTGAAATTTTTTCCAACTTTGGCTATTAAAATATATGCATGTCCACACCTATGCTTCTTACATGTAGGGGCGGGCTTAAGAGGAGGGTTGTGCATGGGGTTCTTTGACCCCACTCAATTTATAGTATATAATAAAAATTCATGGTATATAAAAAGTTTATGAAGTGGAATATATGACAGATCACATTAAAATGGGATCAATTTTTAAGTAAAATTGAAGTGCAATCATTTTAAGTATGCATACGATATTCGACGAGCAATAACTTGTGTGCTAAATGAACCAACTTATAGAAATTTTTGACTACGCCACTGCAATATAGCATAAAAGTCTTGTCAATAGACAATTTAAAAAAAAAATATTCCTATCTCCATGGGTTTAGGGACTTATGGTGATGGTTATTTGGCAATTATATTAATTATTATTATTTTTAAATAAAATTTTGTATCAAATGGATTTTGTTTCATAAATTTTGGTGAATACTTTAAAGCATATATTAAACTAGAAATAGAAGTTCGGAAATAAGAAAAACTTACATGACATTGTTTAAGACACGTCAATTTCTTATTTAGTCTTCATGTTTACATTGGATTTCCTTTTTCTGGCTTATTCTCTATGTTTCTTACACGTACTTTTATATTTCTGAATTCATATTTGAATTGGAAAGCCAATTTTCATTTTTTTTCCCAAACTATAATTATTTATTTTAGTTTTTCAAGTGTTGGCTTATTGTTAGTATTCAATACAGCTTGCATACTAATTTTTGTTAGAAATTAGTAATAACATCAAGTACATATCATTTTACACATCATTAGTAGAGTTAGTATAATATTATTTGAATTATGGTGGCCCCTAAATAAAATAAAAATGTGTTAATTTAATCATAATATATAATTTAAAGCATTATGATCTACGCCTCAAAATTGATGTAACAATTGCCTAAAATGGTCGATGTGTCCCTTTTAACGTGTAAATGTGAACTCAAAGACTCCAAGGAGACCAATGGACAAACTTCTTTTATAAGTAGAGACATTTGCAAAATTTTTCTTTTACTTTGGTGTATCATTGATATAAAACACTTACGCTTACTATTTGAGCAATGTAAAAGCATATATAACGTAGTATATATGCTTTTTTGATAAATATATTAATTAACTTTAAATATTTTTGTACTAAAATGGATTTGTTTGATAAATTTCGATGAATACTTTTAAACATATATTAAATAAGAAATAGAAGCTTCAAAATTAAAAAAATTCACATGACAAATAGGACATTGTCTAAGACATATTAGTTTCTTATTTAGTCTTCTTGGTTGTATTGGATATCATTTTTCTAGCTTCTATGTTTCCTCGTGTACATTTATATTTCTGAATTCATACTTGTATCATAGAGCCAATTGTTCAATTTGAGATTTTTTTATTTTCAAAACTATAATTATTTGTTTTGGTTTTTTAAGTGTTTTGGTATTTTATTAGTATCTATTGTGGTGTGTGCACATGCTAGTTATTTGCCAAAAATTAGCAACATCATCAGATACATATCATATTAAACATTTTTTTTAATAAGACTAGTGCGAAGCCTATAATTAAATATCATTAATAGATTTAGTATAACAATATTTGAATTATCATTACTCATAAATAAATAAAAATGTGTCAATTTATCCCAAATATATAATTTAATTGCAATGTTACATTTACCGAGTATTCTTACTACTTATTTTTACTGGCATGCATTACGTTAATTGTACTTTCATAAGATACAATCAATATAATATACCAGTTAAAAATAGGCGGTAATAATCATAGGTTAAAAAACCATTTTCCATATAATTTAAAGTACTATGATAAAAGTCTCAATGTGTTCGTATTAACATGTAAATGTGAACTCAATGACTCCATAGGAGACCAATGAACAAACATTTTTCATATGTTGAACAAAGACTTTAGTAAAATTCGAAAGGGACTTGACTTTGCGTCATTATCATCTTTAAGGTAGATTTATTTGTGATTGAATTTTGTTTTTGCTTATATTTTTGTTGTATTATTGTCAAAAAAATTACCTTTATTGTCTAAGCGATTTACAACTTTAAAAACATACAGAACAATTTCTTAAAGCAAAACTAGACTCTAGTGAAGAGATAATTACTTCGCTAATATGAGTAACATTTATTTTTACTATTATTATTATTATTTTAAAACAAGAGAGCCTCTTATTTTTTTTTGCGCTTTACTTACTATAAATGGGTCGGGCAAGTTTCTGGTTAATTGCTGTTTCCTTGTCTTATTAAAAAAATTCAACTTACTGATTTTAATTATGACGATCTAAGTCTAAAGACTTAAAAAATTGTCCATAATTTTTTATTTTTTTTTTTTGCTACAAGTTGGTTACTGAACTAAGTCTAATGCTGTCACAAGGTAATTTGCACCTAGGGGGACTCAAACACGAGATATATTTAGAGAGAAATTATGTCTGATGAGTCTAATGTTGCACCTGTTACGAAATTAGGGCAGTAATCATGCATCGCATACACTAATTTACGCACTAATCATTGAATCCTATGATCTATGCAGTTCAATAAAATCGACAGATGACATACCTTGATCGAGATTTGATGTCAATGAAACGAACAGGATGGATCTGATCCTTCTGTTGTTGTCGTCCTTAGCGTAGAAAACACGACGCCTCTACGGTATGCACACACGAACGAGATGAGATCTTGCTTGGTGTACTAGCGCCCTCTAGGGTTCTCTCTGCTATTTCGAATTTTCTTGCCTCTCTCAATTTCGTTTGCGGCCAAGAAGAACAAAGGTTCCCTTTATAAGGGAACCCTAGTGAGAACCCTAAGCAACAAACGAACTGGGCCCCAAGTCCAACTTGGCCCGTTTTAATTCGTTTTGATCCAACTCGTTTTGGTGTGCGACCCTGTAGGTTTTACACTCTTTGGCCGTACAATTAAAACCCGTTTTATTATACGAACAGTAAGCGGTTTCTAGTAAAACATTACTATTATCCAAAGGGTATAAAGGTCAAAAACGACACAACCTTAAATTGATATTTCACACATTAACTCCTTTTGTCAATCGATATCTAGATTGAACACAAGACTAGGCAAGTGTCATTCTTGTATAGTTCAATCTTTATTTCTTGATCTCTAAGTATAATTAATCCAAAACAAATGACATCTCATTTGTGCATGGCCATGCAAATATTAATTACACTTATCAAGGGGCCCAACGATATCTCTCTCAATATATGAGAGTGACAAATCCCATCTTGATCAACCACATACCTCTACATAGTTCATAGTATGCTCGGTCATCATCTTTATAATTACTCGGTCAAGAGCAACGTTTGATAATGCCTGACATGCTAATCCCTATGTTGGTAACCATGGCGATCTCAGGTCTGAGGATAATACGATATCACAAATGGGGAACATCACTGATGACATTATGTAACACTCCTCGCAGTGTCCCCAAAGCGGGTCAGTCCAATACTTTGTTCCCTAACAAGTATCAGTATGTTCAGCTTGATATCTCCATATCCATGACTTGTGGAACATAGTCATCAGCTGACCCATACTCTAATCACTGAAAGAGATATGTCCTAGGACTATTCATAGATTATGATAAAGTAAAATAAATAAACTTTATTAATAAAAATAAGCATAAGATATCCAAGTACAAATCATAATCTATGAATAGTCCTAGGACATATCTCTTTCAGTCTCCCACTTGTACTAGGACCATTCATTCATAAAACGAATGCCTAATGCACTAAAATGACGATCATGTTTAGTTTGAGAAAGTGGCTTAGTCAAAGGATCAGCTACATTCTCGTCTGTGGGAACCTTGCATATCTTCACATCACCATTACTGATAAACTCACGAATGAGGTGATAACGTCTCTGAATATGTTTGGATTTTTGGTGCGACCTTGGCTCTTTAGCCTGAGCAATAGCTCCATTGTTGTCACAATACAAATCCACTGGATTGGTGCTACTAGGAATGACACCAAGTTCAGTGATAAACTTCTTTACCCATACTGCTTCCTTTGCTGCTTCTGAAGCAGCAACATATTCAGCTTCTGTTGTAGAATCAGCAACTGTGGCTTGCTTAGAACTCTTCCAACTCACAGCTCCACCATTGAGACAAAACACAAAACCGGATTGTGATCTGAAATCATCCTTATCTGATTGAAAACCAGAATCCGTGTACCCATTTACAACCAACTCTTCTTCCCCACCATAAATCAAGAATATATCCCTAGTTCTTCTTAAGTACTTGAGGATATTCTTGACAGCGGTCCAGTGACTCTCACCTGGATCTGACTGGTATCTGCTAGTCACGCTCAATGCGCATGCTACATCGGGACGAGTACACAACATAGCGTACATGATAGAACCTATAGCCGAAGCATACGGGATTCTACTCATGCGATCTCGCTCATCTTGTGTCTGAGGACACTGAGTCTTGCTTAGTGTTGTGCCATGTGTCATTGGCAAGAACCCTCTTTTAGAGTCTTGCATGTTGAACCTACGTAAAACTTTGTCAAGGTAATTACTTTGACTCAGTCCTATTAGTTTTCTTGATCTATCTCTATAGATCTTGATCCCTAATATGTAGGCTGCCTCGCCCAAATCTTTCATTGAGAAACATTTTCCAAGCCAGGTCTTGACAGACTCAAGCATAGGAATATCATTCCCAATGAGTAGTATGTCATCTACATACAATACCAGAAAGACTATCGCGCTCCCACTAGTTTTCTTGTATACACAAGGTTCTTCTTCGTTCTTTCTAAAATCAAACTTTTTGATAGTTTCATCGAAACGAAGATTCCAGCTCCGAGATGCTTGCTTAAGACCATATATGGATCTCTTAAGCTTGCATACCTTGTTAGCATTTCTTGGATCAACAAAACCTTCAGGTTGTGTCATGTACACATCCTCTTCTAGGTATCCATTAAGGAAAGCAGTTTTGACATCCATTTGCCATATTTCATAGTCATAATATGCGGCAATGCTTAAAAGGATCCGGATTGATTTAAACATGGCAACTGGCGAAAAGGATTCATCATAGTCAATACCATGGATTTGTCGATATCCTTTTGCAACCAATCGAGCTTTATAGACATCGATCTTGCCATCTTTATCAATCTTGATTTTGAAAACCCATTTGCAACCTATGGCTCTACAGCCATTTGGCATGTCAACCAAGTCCCATACTTGATTGTCATCCATGGATTTCATTTCAGATTTCATGGCTTCTAGCCATTTCTCGGAACTAGAGCTCTCCATTGCTTCTTTGAAAGTCGAGGGCTCATTGTTGTCTAACAACACTATGTCTTGCTCATCTGAGACGAAAAGTGATAATCTCTCAGGTTCGCGACGTGGCCTACTTGACCTTCGTAAGACTGTAACTTCTTCAGGAGTTTCTGCAACTATTTGCATACTTTGTTGAGGCTCTTCATTAAGATTACTATCATCTCGAATTTCTTCTAGATGTATAGTGCTCCCACTGTTTTCTTTGGAAAGAAACTCTCTTTCTAAGAAAACTCCATTCCGAGCTACAAATACTTTGTTCTCAGTTGGATTATAAAAATAATATCCTTTTGTTTCCTTAGGATATCCTACGAAGAAGCATTTATCAGATTTGGGTTCCAATTTAGTTGTGATTAGTCGTCTGACGAAAACGTCACAACCCCAAATCTTTAGAAAAGACAGACTTGGAACCTTTCCAGTCCATAACTCGTAAGGTGTCTTTTCTACAGCCTTAGATGGAGATCTATTTAGTGTGAACGCTGCGGTTTCAAGAGCATATCCCCAAAATGATATTGGAAGAGATGTCTGACTCATCATTGATCGAACCATGTCTAACAGTGTTCGGTTTCTCCTTTCAGATACACCATTCCATTGTGGTGTTCCTGGTGGAGTAAGTTGTGAAACAATTCCACAACTCTTAAGATGATCAATGAATTCTTGGCTTAAGTATTCTCCTCCTCGATCTGATCGAAGAGCTTTAATAGTCTTGCCAAGTTGATTTTGTACCTCATTTTGAAATTCTTTGAACTTTTCAAAAGATTCCGATTTATGTTTTATCAAGTAAACATAACCATATCTACTGAAATCATCAGTAAATGTGATGAAGTACTGATATCCTCCTCTGGCAGTTGTGTTTAGTGGTCCACATACATCAGTATGAATGAGGGCCAAAAGATCACTTGCCCTATCATTGTTTCCATTGAAAGGGCTCTTGGTCATCTTTCCCAGTAAACAAGATTCACATCGTTCAAAAGACTGAAAATCAAATGAATTTAGAAGACCATCTTTATGGAGCTTCAACATGCGTTTCTCATTTATATGGCCTAAACGACAATGCCATAAATAAGTAGGATTCGAATCATCAGACTTGATTCTCTTGTTATTTACGTTATAAACAGGTATTTCAAGATTTAGAATATAAAGACCATCCAATAATTGTCCAATACCATATTGCATATTATTCAAAGAAAATGAACAACGTTTGTCCTTAAAATTGAATTCAAAACCTTCTTCGTCTAACAAAGAAATAGAAATAATGTTTCTGCTAAAAGCAGGCACATAGTAACAATTATTTAATTCTAAAATTAATCCTGAAGGCAAAAGAATCTCAAATGTTCCTACAGCTAGAGCGGCAACTTTTGCTCGATTTCCAACGCGTAGGTCCACTTCTCCTTTAGCCAGCTTCCTACTCCTTTTGAGTCCCTGTACATTTGCACAAATGTGAGATGCACTACCAGTATCTAATACCCAAGAAGTAGAAGAAGCTGAAGTAACATTTACTTCTATAACGTAAGTACCTGAAGACGAAGGGGCTAGTCCCTTCTTTTTGTCGTCAAGGTATTTCTTGCAGTTTCTCTTCCAATGACCCTTTTCATTGCAGTGAAAACATATCATTTCAGCTTGTGGATTAGGCTTGGGCTCAGAATCTTGCTTCTTGTTCTTCCAGTTCTTAACTGGAGCTTTACCTTTGCCTTTGGCATTGGATTTTCCTTTGCCATTTCCACCCTTCTTGAAACCCTTTCCCTTTTGAACCATCAGAACATTATTCTTACCTTTCTTAACAATATTCTGCTCAGCTGTTTTCAGCATCCCATGCATCTCAGTTAATGTCTTCTCCAAGCTGTGCATATTGAAGTTCATAATGAAACCATCATATGACTCAGGCAGCGACTGGAGAATGACATCAGTGGCCAGCTCTTGGCTAATAGTTGTCCCCAACCTTTCTAGGTGATCAATGTACCCAATCATTTTGAGTACATGAGGACTAACTGAGCCTCCCTCAGGAAGCTTGCAAGAAAACAAAGACTTAGTAGTCTCGAAGCGTTCGACTCGAGCTTGTTCCTGAAACAAACTCTTTAGTTCCTTAACCATGTCGAATGCATTCATGTTTTCAAACTGCTTCTGCAGATCAGCATTCATGCTAGCAAGCATGAGACATGAAACATCTAAATCATCATTCAGATGCTTCTGATATGCATCTTTCTGTGCACGAGGAGCATTAGCTGCTGGTTCTTCAGGAATAGCATTTTCGAGGACATAATCTTTCCTCTCCTGTTTGAGAACAATTCTCAGATTCCTAAACCAGTCTAGGAAGTTGGTTGTATTTAGTTTTTCCTTCTCAAG
The DNA here is from genome assembly GCA_021464415.1 of Lonicera japonica. Classification (NCBI taxonomy): domain Eukaryota; kingdom Viridiplantae; phylum Streptophyta; class Magnoliopsida; order Dipsacales; family Caprifoliaceae; genus Lonicera; species Lonicera japonica. Next base: position 40,699,147 of record CM038467.1, read on the forward strand.
GACAGATCGCAACGAAAAAGCGGTTGTGTTATGGTTCGTCATCTATCTACAGCAAAATAACATATGCAAACATTTAATATGCTTATTTATAAAAAATTCCTACTATGTCTTACACACAATTGTCCCAATAGGACATAGTAGGTCCAAGATCCATATTACACAAGGTATTAAGAAAGCTTTGGCTTTTCACTTAAACTTTGTTAATTAGGTAAGCAACATTTGTTAATTACATCCTATGTAATTCTTGGTTTGTTGAGTTTTACATCTTATGTTTCGGCTTCTCAACACTTTGCCTCAAGGCCCAAAACCGTTTTGATGGCCCGTGAAATCAAACCAACACTTTTCTGATTTATGGATGTCCGACTTCCATACTATTAATTTATGATGATTTAAGATAACCCCGTTTTGGCAGGCGTCTTCTAAAATAATCATAAAATTAATAGTTATCAGTATTGGAAAGGCACAAATAATTTCATTTGTTCTAGGGACATAAATATGCAGTCTCACAATAATACAACAGAATATTTAAACATGCATCAACCAAAAATATGTGATATAGTATGGCCAGAGAAATAAAGCTACTAATTAACTATGCTCTCCCATCCTTTGTAGCTTTGGACATTCCAAAGTTCTTGGCTATCTTCTCTTGTGATGAGGGATCCTCCATCTTCTATGCGAGGTAATTATACAATCAATTGTACATCCTAATACAAGAGACTAGTAATTGAAACTAGTAATTGAAATTACATTGCAAAACAAAAAAAACGACACGCAGGCCGTATTTATATATTACAATAAAAACAAGACGACACGCAGGCCGTATTTAGTTTGGCCATACTATATCACTATAAATAATAACCCTGCAAGTTAGTATTATCCCATAACACAACACATTGCATACTCATAAAAGGAAACATAAATTTAATCAATTATTAAATAAACAATTAGGGGTCGAGGGGCAACGCCCCCGCGGGGTTTGGGGCAGCGCCCCAACCGGGGTCCGGGGGGTGGACACCCCGGCGGCGGTCCCGCTGGCCGGTCAGCGGGCTCGGTGTATGACCTGCAAGAGAATCATACTTCTGCCACCGTGGAAAATTTGAACGATTTCAAATTATTTCCTCCAGAAACGTGTCTGATCTTATCAGACAGATTCGTCTAGACTAATCACATTAATCTGCCCTATCTCGTTAATCAAATCAACGTGAACGAACCCGATAGCCGTGATCTCATCAAGTCTATCAGATTGCGTAAACCCTAAACGAACGATTCTGAAAAACGCTAAACATGATAATTGCGGAATTAAAATCACAACAGCATATGATGAACCCTAATCAAAAACGACTTAACAGAATCATGAACATGTCGATAACAGTCATACAATAATCACGTTTTTGACATATCAGATCTCTATTAATCAGATTATAAAGGGACATATCGTATATGTAAACTGATTAACGAAAACAGAAACATGCTACAGAAAACGATTAACCCATTAATCGATATTACTAAAACCTAGCATGATACTAAAATCCGAATATGAAATTAATCGAAATTTTAAACGAGAACAGATCTTCAAGTTATAAAACGATTATAATCATGATCGAAATTAAAGAACAGCAATAACCTCGCTCTGATACCACTGTTACGAAATTAGGGCAGTAATCATGCATCGCATACACTAATTTACGCACTAATCATTGAATCCTATGATCTATGCAGTTCAATAAAATCGACAGATGACATACCTTGATCGAGATTTGATGTCAATGAAACGAACAGGATGGATCTGATCCTTCTGTTGTTGTCGTCCTTAGCGTAGAAAACACGACGCCTCTACGGTATGCACACACGAACGAGATGAGATCTTGCTTGGTGTACTAGCGCCCTCTAGGGTTCTCTCTGCTATTTCGAATTTTCTTGCCTCTCTCAATTTCGTTTGCGGCCAAGAAGAACAAAGGTTCCCTTTTATAAGGGAACCCTAGTGAGAACCCTAAGCAACAAACGAACTGGGCCCCAAGTCCAACTTGGCCCGTTTTAATTCGTTTTGATCCAACTCGTTTTGGTGTGCGACCCTGTAGGTTTTACACTCTTTGGCCGTACAATTAAAACCCGTTTTATTATACGAACAGTAAGCGGTTTCTAGTAAAACATTACTATTATCCAAAGGGTATAAAGGTCAAAAACGACACAACCTTAAATTGATATTTCACACATTAACTCCTTTTGTCAATCGATATCTAGATTGAACACAAGACTAGGCAAGTGTCATTCTTGTATAGTTCAATCTTTATTTCTTGATCTCTAAGTATAATTAATCCAAAACAAATGACATCTCATTTGTGCATGGCCATGCAAATATTAATTACACTTATCAAGGGGCCCAACGATATCTCTCTCAATATATGAGAGTGACAAATCCCATCTTGATCAACCACATACCTCTACATAGTTCATAGTATGCTCGGTCATCATCTTTATAATTACTCGGTCAAGAGCAACGTTTGATAATGCCTGACATGCTAATCCCTATGTTGGTAACCATGGCGATCTCAGGTCTGAGGATAATACGATATCACAAATGGGGAACATCACTGATGACATTATGTAACACTCCTCGCAGTGTCCCCAAAGCGGGTCAATCCAATACTTTGTTCCCTAACAAGTATCAGTATGTTCAGCTTGATATCTCCATATCCATGACTTGTGGAACATAGTCATCAGCTGACCCATACTCTAATCATTATATGAATGTGATCCTAGGTTATTGATACATGATTAGGGACATCTAAACAATATTATTATTACATTACTAGCATCCCACAATCTAGTCACGTACTTGATGAACTAGTATTAATAAATATTATTTACAAGAGATTATAAAGTAAAATAAATAAACTTTATTAATAAAAATAAGCATAAGATATCCAAGTACAAATCATAATCTATGAATAGTCCTAGGACATATCTCTTTCAGCACCAAGGGAATTTGCACCTAGGGAGTTTCAAACACAAGATCTGAACACGGAACCTCTCGCTAAATAGATCGATCCACAACAAGAACTCAGCCAGTGATAAATAAGCCACTAAGCCAAGCTGGAGGGTTGTCCATAAAACTTTCTCATTAACTTATAAATGCACCCTATTATTTTTTGAAATTCTACAGGGGTCCATGGGGTCCCTTGGTCCCCACATACCTCCACACCTAATTAATCATCTAAATGTTAGATTACTAGTTGTTTTCTTTGCAGATAGATCTATCTATTTATAGTTGTTTTTTGCTTGAAAATAGTTCAGCAGATATTTCCTCCTTTCTTTGTTTCTTTATTCCTTTCGCCTTCTTGAATTTTGTTTGAGAATTGAAGTTAGAAACATATCGATGGGGCTACCCATATCGCTTTATATGTTTCTCATATTTATCTTGCAACTTCAATTTGCGTATTATTATTATTATCCTACACAAGCTTTTTCTTACTCTCCTCCTCCGCGTAATCACTCTATATGCCTTTATGAGCAGAGCCTTGCTTTGCTTCAGTTCAAGCAAAACTTTAACATTGACAGTTCTGCTTCTGCACTTTGTTACTTTTCTCAACCAAAAGCTAAGTCTTGGAATAGGGCTATAGATTGCTGCAAATGGGATGGAGTTACGTGTGATAGGGTGATGGGTCATGTGATTGGGCTCGACTTGAGTTGCAGCCAACTTCAAGGAACCATTCATTCTAACAGCAGCCTTTTCAAACTTTCTCAACTCAGGAGTCTCAACCTTGCTTTTAATGATTTCTCTTGCTCTAGAATTTCGGATCAATTTGGTCGATTTGCAAGTTTGATGCTTCTCAATCTCTCTAACTCCAATTTTTCTGGACATATTCCTCCAGAAATTCCGCATTTGTCGAATCTTGTTTCACTTGATCTGTCTTTTCTTGATCATGTTAAGCTTGATACAAAAATTTTTGAAATGCTGCTACAGAACTTAACCCAGTTGAGACAAATTTCTCTTGCGTGGGTTAACATTTCTTCAGCAATATTTCCTGCGAATCTGTCTTCTTCTTTAATGTTATTGGATCTTTCAGAGACAGGATTGCACGGAAATTTACCGGATGAAGTTTTTCATCTCCCCAACTTGGAAATGCTTATGTTATCTGGCAACATGGACCTTACCATTATTTACAAAAAAGCAACTAATTGAGCAGTAATAGTCCTTTGAGGTGGATAGATATTTCATATAGCAACTTTTCTGGATTTTGATTGCCAACTTTTTTACTACGCTCCGACACCTAAGCCATCTAAATCTTCAATTAATCATTAAACGGTCCCATTCCGTCATCAATCGGTAACCTAACGAACTTGTAGACTTAGACCTTTCGTCTAATTTACTAACAGGCTCCATTCCATCCTCAATTGGTAACCTAAATCAACTTGTACACATAGACCTCTCATCTAATTCACTAACAGGCCCCATTCCGTCCTCAATTGGTAACCTAACCCAACTTGTGGTCTTAGGCCTCTCGTTGAATTCACTAACAGCCCAATACCGTCCTCAATTGGTGACTTAACCCAACTTGTACAGTTAGAACTTTTGTCTAATTCACTAACAGGCCAAATTATGTCCCAATTTACAACCTAACCCAACTTGTATTGTTTGATCTCTCGTTTAATTCACTATCAGGCCCTATTTCACATTCAATCATAAAACTCAAGCTCCTACAATATCTCCAGCTTTCAAGAAATAGTTTGATAGGCATTGTGGAACTAAGCATGTTCTCTAATCTCCCAAACCTTTCCAGACTTGATCTTTCTTACAATAACTTATCTGTGAGAACCACCAACATTGATACCAATGGGACGTTTCCCAACTTTAGTGTATTGGGCTTGTCCTCTTGCAAGGTGAAAGAGTTCCAATTTTTGTTAAGGCCCAATCCGTATTTTACAGTTCTTGATCTTCAGCATAACAATCTTCAAGGACTACTACCTTCAACCATATGTAATTTAACCTCCCTCTTTTTTCTCGATTTATCCCATAATAACTTAAGTGGTGAAATTTTGCCATGCTTAGGGAACTTCAGTAGTCCACTTCATGTTTTAAATTTGGCCGCGAATAACTTTCATGGCACCATTCCGATAACATTTGCAAAAGGGAACATGCTTAGGAACATTAATTTGAATGGCAATCAGTTGGAAGGAAAATTGCCACGTTCCTTGGCTAATTGCAAAAGCCTAGAAATTCTTGATCTCGGAAACAACCACTTAAACGATACATTTCCAGTGTGGTTAGGAACTCTTCCGGAGTTGAAGGTTCTTGTCCTTAAATCAAATAGATTCCATGGCGTAATACCCAACAGTGCACAGACTAAATCTCCTTTCAGCAAGCTGCGAATAATCGACCTCTCCAACAATGAGTTTTCAGGCCTCATTCCATCAAAATATTTCAGATATTTCAAAGCCATGATGAAGGTGGAAGAAAATGGTAATGAGCCAAAATATATACACGTGTTTATTATGAAGACTCTGTCAAAGTGGTCTTGAAAGGGATGGAGCGTGAATTGGTGAAAATTCTACTTGTGTTCACAACCATTGATATGTCCAATAACAAATTTGAAGGGGAGATTCCAAATTACATTGGAAATCTCTGGTCATTGAGAGAGCTCAACTTATCCCATAACAACTTGTAGGTCGTATTCCCCCATTGTTAGGGAATCTTTCTGTGCTTGAATCATTAGACCTTTCCTTTAACCAACTCGAAGGAGAGATTCCTCAACATTTAACGGGTCTAATATCGCTTGCATTCTTAAACCTCTCGCAAAATCATCTTGTGGGCTGTATACCAAAAGGCAAACAGTTCAATACATTTGAAAATGATTCATACGGTGGGAACTCAGCATTTGTGGTTTCCGCTATCGAAAGATTGTGGAGGTGACGAGACACCACATCATCATTCCCCAACAAATCTTCAACAAGAAGACGATTCAAATTTTGAGAGTGGATTTACTTGGAAAGTTGTATGTTTGGTAGATACGGTTGTGGAACTTACTTGGATTGGTTATGGGAACTTAATGTTCTTACAGGAAAACCAAAACGGTTGACAGGACTTGTGGATAAATATCAATACAAAAATAGGTTGAAGAGAGGTCGTCAAAGGCGTGCAAGAGGAAGGAATTAACAATTTCTCTCTGGTAAGTAACAATCTTTAGAAAATATTACTATGCATTAGTTGAATATTTACTTCCCAACTTTAGTTTTAGGTAATTAAAACTCAAATCTGACCTCTTATTAGTGCACAATAAGAAATAACTGCCAACTGTTATTGGATGATATTGTGGATTCGTAGAAATAATAGATTAATGCATATTTGAATGTGTTAATTCCTGTCCGTAATTTATGCACACCAAATCTTGTAACCAATAATTAATTGCAAACTTTATGTGAAATCAGTTTATTTTTGGTTGTTTCTTTAGTGAATTACTTCACTGTTTCCCAAAATTGTGAATTAATGTAACTAATGACCTTGTAATAAAAAAAATTAATAAACTAATAACCTTAATACCATTCATTAATGCCTTGACAATTATAATAATACTCTTAAATATCTATAAGATCGAATGTAGTTAAAGTTTTAGTAGGAGAATTATTTATTTGGTTCCTCAACTTTTATATCATGATTTTAGATGACGAAATCATTGGTTTTCTTTCTTGTATACAAGTTTCAAGCCTTGTTATCTTCAATGAGACTTGATGCGTACTCTGCTTTACAATAAAAACCTTTTGTTTCTTGTACCACTACAAAAATTTGACCCTTTTGTGACTTTTATAAACAATCATTAGGTTGAGTGTCATAAAAAATAAATTGTCCCTTAGAAAAAAAGTCATGAATATTGACATTTCCTCATTATTCGTTACTTTTTTCTTGCGAGGGGCATTTTTTTTATGACACTCAATGTTATTCATGTGCATGCGCACAATTACATCTCATGTGTTGATTATAATCATTAATTATTTTTCATTTGTATACTTCTATAAATCTCACGTTGTTTTTATTATGAATTTGTATCCCTCCTCAGCCTATTGACTAAGCTTTCCAACTAACTTCTTGTATGTATTGTAGGTGAAAAGAGAAAATATGGTTGGAGTTTTAAAAGCTTTGGTATAAATAAATGTCGTTTGTTACTAAAATCCTTTGTATTCTACCTTAAAAAATAAATCTCCTTTTTCTGAGAATATTTTGTAATCTTATTTAATAGCCAAGTGCCTCTTTCTGTTTTGTAATCAAATGTTTAAGAGATTATTATTATATGCTTTTGTGAATTGATGAACTTTTGCATAACTGTGCGAATTAATGAATCTTTTTCTTCAAGTGCAAATGCGCCCTGCATGTAAGGTGGCATTTAATGGTTTAGCCACTGAATGCTAAAAACCGATTGCTGAACTTTAAATACTTAAAGCTGAATAACTTTACGAGATCTACGTTTGTTTTCTATATATCTAGATGGAAACTTATGCATAAATGTTGCTGATCTATTATACTTGACTCTAAATGCTGATATATGTCATTTGAGTGATATACTCTGATTGTTATTATATGCATTGATATGTATAAACAAAAGATAAGGGCAACAATGGAATAAATTTTCTTTAAAGTTTTTAAAAATTTAGCATTAAGCATTCAGCAAAGAGACTGCCTCTTAATGTTAAATTTTATTTGTATTCAACATTAAAAGGTGAAAAGTAAATATAAAATTTATATCTGAACGCCAAAATGGTTCTCCATTCCGCACTAAAAGATAAAACCAAGCACCTAAACTTTGATCACAAAACGAAACATGGCACGAATCGACATGAAGTTATTAATTAATGGTTGAAGTTTTTCGGTCATATATATTGATGTTAACCCAATAATACACAATAAGTTAAGTAGGGTAAGTTAATATTCACTAATACAATAATACGTATTAGAACCCGTAATTGTATATACACGCACATATTTATATATTTGTATAACATTTTATGTCAGTATACATAGTTTTTAATATAGTTAGATGCCAATTTTGGGTATTGGGATCTTTAATTCGGGTGTACTTTTATCGTACTTTTTATACACGCACATAAAATTTATAACTTGTGTACTTTTATCATACTAAAAGTGATATATCTCTGTATCTATCTATTATATCAATATTATATTAATATTAGTATTTCAAATAGTATTTCAAATAGTATTATATTAAATATTAGTATTAAACAGGTTAGAATTATATTAATATTGTATTTCAAATAGTGTATATAACTCCATATATTTTTATATCAATATTTATTTTAAATAAATTTAAACTCTACTTTCTTTGGTTAAAATAATTATATAAGTTAGAGTTTGTGTTGAATTAAGTGTTTTCCAAAACTCAACACAAAAATATGTATATTTAATAAACCTTATAAAAATTATAAAGCTATTTAATATTAACTTGTACATCATCAGGCTATATAATCTATTATTTATGAAGGTTATATTACTTTGTGATACTGTGCATAATAATCCACATAAGTTTCATAGAATTAACTATCTACCAATTCTAAAAATTTTAAAAATATATTATTCTCTTATTTATCTGATCAATTTTAATCATGTATCTATAACATTTTTACATATTTGACCAATTTTATGAGTTTCTTATAATTATTAATTAAATATTACACTTGATACTATGTTTTTGCTTATTTGCAATTATTTTTATTTCATACCAATTATTCAATTTAATGGATTTAATTAACCACCTTTGTTAAGCACTAAACTCACGTGCACAAAAACTAGTATATGAACATTTACCAATACATTATGTACAAAAATAGTACCCATATGATCGAATAATTTTGGTTCCTTAGTTCGTGCAGAATAATTTTTTATGTATTGTGAAGAACCACTTTTTCTCTCTAAAGAGTATTCTATTTTTTATCCCTTTGTCTAAAGAGGAATTTGATTTGTTTTAACCACCGTTTATGTCAATACTTAGGGTTGGTGATAGAATTTCATAGATGTAGGTGGCCTAATATCATATTATTTTTGAGTAAAAGACCAAAAAATATAATAAACTTTACAATATTTTATAAAATGAGTAACATATATTTTTCTTTTGACAGGTTTGACGGCCAATTTTAACTTTGTTTACAAAATGGGTAAAAATGATAGTAATGCGTATCATTACATATCATCCAAAATGTAAACAAATTAAAAGTTTATTGTTAAAATTGTCAAAAAAATAAAAAATATGTTACTTATTTTGTAAAAAAATTAAAATTTATTGTACTTTTTGATTTTTTACCCTATTATCTTTAAGTTGGGTGATAGATTTGTACGTAGATATGAATCTACCGGGTAGAGAGAAAGACACATGGTGGGGAAGGGAAATGGATCTAATCATCAACAAATCTCCAACAACAAAAAACCTCCATGAAAATTCGCCGGTGGAATGAATAACCGGTTGTGTGCAGGTTTAAATGGCCGGAGTTGGCTGGTCGGTGGTGGGTCCGGTGTTATTCTTTAAAAGGAAGAGAGAGAATGAAAGAAACCAATTAATTAAATATGTTTTAAAAGAGAAGTAAATTAAGGGCTAATTGCAGAAAAAGACAAACGTTTTGTAATTTGTTCTCAAAAATTGTACTTTTGTAATTTTTGAAGAAACTTTGCCGCGCACGTCACAAGTTACATTGTAGTCCATTAATATATACATTTTGAAGAGTATATATTATTATATTTGTTGTGTTTTTGGAGCTTTTCAGGTATTTGAAATTAAATTGAGAAGTATTCGAATGAAAAAAATATTGACCGCGCGGAAGGCCTGTGTTTAAGAAATTTTTGGCATTAATCCGTAAGGAATTTGAAGAAAACTCTAGAGACAAAAATTCTAGATCTTTGAGTTAGTTATGCATGGGAGAAAACTATGCATTAATCGAAGTTCGGAGTACAAAGTTATTGTCAAAATACAATCAGTGCGCTAAAATTAAAGTCCTCCAAAAATGTGTTAAATGAAGATGGAATTTTTCTAAGGAGTGGGCGAAGCCCACTAGTCCAGCCTACTGCTAGCACTCAATCAAGCAGCTTAGTCTAAAGCCCATTCATTAAACAAGCCCAACATGCTCATTCATCAATTAAAGTCCCACCAAAGCCTAAAAAGTCCATCAATCATACAACAGCCACAGCAAATAAAAAAGAAGGTGCTGCAGAGAGGAGGAAACAAAAAGAGAGCCGCATATTTTTTTTTTGGGGCTTTTAGTTTAAAGGACAAAAATAGAATTCTCTATCTACTCAAGGACGCGTCTTTTAGGTCAATTGTTTGAAGGACAAACTTCTTGCATAAGGACATATTTTAGTTTGAAGGACAATTATAAATATTTTAATTAATAAATAAGAAAAATATAAACTAAATTTGAAAATTCCAACATGCCCTTCACCCAAATTTAATTCTAATTTAAATTCAAATATTTAAAAGAGGAAAATATCTATAATATAATTCAAATTCAAATTCAAATTTAGAAGATAAATGTGAAAACAATCAATTAAATTTAAAATTCAAATTATCTATAATCACAACAAACATTAAATGCATAGGATAAGTCAACCCATCTAAAAATATTCAAAAAATAACAAGTTAATCCATCAAAAATTCAAAATTAAAATATATGAAGAAGTAGCAGGCATACAAACGAAGAACAGGCAGAGCAGACATTTTATACAACAAAGAACAGCATATAGACAGTACAAAGACATTTCATACAATAAAGAATAGACATAGCAGGCATTGCAAATTTTATCAGGCATATAAACAGATGAAAATTTTATCAGGCATAGCAGGCATATAAACAGGCATTTTTCCTCTAAGTTGAAAATTTTATCAGACATTATAAAATCAAAATATATTTAAACAGATGAAAAACTAAAATTATGAATTTTCTTAGAAAATCAAATTAAAACTAGGAAAAGGTGAAAAACATGCAATCGTTTTATACCTTGAATGCCATAAAATTCATCTCTTTGCCGCTCCTCGATCTCATCCACAGCCAAGTCACGCACACACATCGAAGGTTCCTGGAGCATCCTTCGGCTGTTGGCTCGTCGGAGGAAACAAGTGGCACCGCAAAGGCTCAGAGCTCGGCGAATTCTGAGGCTCCGGGCGGGGAAGTTGGTTTTAGATGCGGAGCTAGTGAGGAAGGGAGTGTTGTCGATGGCGTCGGTGTCGTCGACAGAAAAATGAGAGGATCTCGCCGTCGACATGGAGGGAAAAATCGGATTGAAGTGAGGTGAGGGAATTAAGACTGGTGTGTTTAGATTTGGGGAAACATAATAACTAAAAACCCTAGGTTTTGATTGGATTGGTTGTGGGGGAGGGAGTTATTTGAAATCGAGGGTGTGGGGGGGGAGGGTGAGTTTTAATTGAGGTGGATGAATCTAGAAGAGGAGGAATTTAATTAGAATTTGGACTCTTTATATATTGAAAATAATAACTAATATATAAGAAGGGTAAAATTGATAAAGTACATGAAAATAATAATATCATTATAATTAAAAATATCAAAAAATAAAATGTCCTTTAGACATAAAATTGTCCTAATTCCAAAAGATTGGATCTTAAACAATAGCTCAAAACTTCTTGTCCTTGAGTAGATCGGTTTAAAAAATATTGGACCTGTGACTAATTTTCTATTTTTTTTTCCTTCTGTTTTGCTTTGCGCGTACCCAAATAAGTACTCTATTTATTTATTTATGTATTCTTTAATTATATTTTGTATTTTAATTACGAGCATGCTAGGCTAGATTATTTTTTAGGATTGAGGATGAATATATTTAATTGATTCCCTTGTATTTATTCATGCCAATTGACTCTACTAATTTAATGCTTTAATGTCAAAAATAATTCTTCCTATTAGATGCCTATTTTAACTAATAAAAATAAAGTTGGATTCTTATTATTTTTTGTTAGATTCACCTTATGATTTGTTAAGAGTGGATATATTGTGTGTTTTGACAGATATAGTGAGTGTTTTGATTTTATACATACGTTTGGCTGTGGAAGAATTAATAATTTAATTTTATAAATTAATTGGACTTAATTAAATTTATTTTCTGCATCTAATTAAGTCGAGAGACCAAATTAGTGCGAGACAGAGAGTAGAATTTACTGGGCATAAATATTAGGAACATGATATCAAATATATGACTTCGCATCCCTAGTATTTTATTAATTGATTATGCCATTAATATTCTGTTTTATTATTATATTCGTATTTTTAGTTGATAAATCATCTCATTAAATTTCTAAGCTAGATTATGAATTAATTAGAATTAGTAAGTGAAATACGTACGTTCCATACGTTAAGTCCATAAGGTTCGACCTCACTCTTGCCTAATCTGTACTAGTATCCGATTCGTGCACTTGCGAGTATATAAAATATTCACAACAGTAAATACCATATATCTTTTTGCTATTTTGGTAATATGCCCATTATTATTATTATTATAAAGGGAAATACTTTGAATAGCTTGAATTCAAGGGGAAATTACTACAAGAAAATTCAAAGTTCTAGAATGCATGACGTTGATCTACGGGTTACAAATTTGTTACCTACCCAGACTTTTTTTTATCCCCTTTTTATTTATTCCTGCAAATTATTTTGAAAATATCACTTTCTTACTTTAAGGTGGTGTTTGTTTTCTTGTTTAATTTGAATACTGAATATGAAAGCTAAAAATTTGTTTTAAAGTTAGAAAATTAAATATGATGTGATATCGCCTAGTCTTCCATTATATTCAACTAAGAAAAATTGTGAGTTACTAAATGGAGGCTTGATTATGCTCATGTACAAGAAAATACAAGTGTCTAAGCCTTGAATTAATTATACCAGGGGATGCAAGAAGCTTAAATGATGATCAAACATTCCATGGGATTCCTAAAGATTAGGCGTGGAAGTTCAAGAGGTTAAAACAGCAAGGAGCCCCATTAGAATAATTTAGAAGACATTAATTTAAGTTGCTTTTAAATTATTGGACTTCTTGAGTCTCCTTATTCAAGTGGGAATTAGAATTAGTAGTTTCCTTTTTGAATAGTTTTCTTATTGTATTATGATTATTCTAAAAGTTATTTCCTTTTTATAAATAGAATTTATTGTATAAGGTTTCTAATTGTTTTGTTCTCCTATTTAAATGAGGTGAATTCATTGTTTTAAGTAACGTTTTGAATATTAATAATATTGAGAGCTTCTCTTTATGTTCTTGAAGAACTCGTTGAACATGTTGAATGATTAATTAAATTGTTTTTGACTTATCAATCAATTCTCCATCAATTGATTGTGGCGTCTTCGATCATACCAAAGTTCACGCTTCTTCAAGCGTTGAGTTGATGTTTCCATCTTCTATCTCTTTCGACGAATTTCAAGGTTCTAGTATGTTTATAGACTACGGGTTAAGGATCCATTAGCCTGGTTAGGAAAAACGATCTGAGATCGAATTAAAATATGAAAACTTTATTTGCTTTATTTTTGAATGTCACATATAAATAGGTTAATTGTTTGAATATATTACATCTGAATCCTAAAAGAATATTATTTGGACATTTACCTTTATTATAAAAATAACTACATATAGGAAAAAGGGCAAAAACTGTATTTTACATCTTTAAAAGTAATAAGGGCCTATTTGGTGGCACTTGTTTTTTGTTTTTTTCTCCAAATTTTAAGAACTCAACTCAAAATCAACTCTACTTTTACATTTTCCAAAATTTATTTCACTTTACTTTCTCTTTCTAAATTTTTTTTTAAAACACCATAACTTTAAATAAAAAATATCAAAATTAAATAAAAAATATATATTTAAAACATACTTGCCGAGATCTATAAAATAAGATCCATTGTGACTATTCTTTTGAAATTTTTTTATAAGATTTTTAGTTGGTTGAAAAAAACTCAAAAAAAAATCAAATCCACTTTTCAACATACTTCAAAATTATACCAAACACCATATTTTAAAAACTCAACTTAAAAACTCAATTCAAAACATACACCAAACATCACCTAAGTGTTCAGACTTTAAATAGAAAAGAGTTTCCGAATTTTAAGAGGCAAAATAAGTTATTGATCTAAATTTCTAAACCCACCAAACATATTTTAAACCTCTGAAATTTGAATAAATCAACCATTCAGACTCAATTTTGCAAACAAACAACCCCTAAATCAATATTTCTTCTCTTTCTCTAAGTCCCATTACTTGACCATCTCTCTCATTATTTGTTTTTGGGTGCTGGTAAAAGCACCCTTAAAAACTAATTTAAACATTTATTTTTTAAGCACCCGTGTTTAATTTTTAATTTTTTAAAGCACCCTTGTTGATTAAAGCACCCAAATAATAACATGTTTACAACTATTATATAGTATTTAACTTGTCTTCTTAGCTTCTTAACCACGGCAGGATGAAGAAATCTTATCACTAAACTACTAAAACATCTTTTGTGCGAATTATAATTTTTTTAGCATGCAATTATCAAACTTTTATCCAACCATCGGTTATAATGTTGCTTTTAACTAATTAATTTTAATAACTCCATTTCCTCAAGTACTCATACACATACATGTATTAATTTCAATAAGAACATCCTTTTATAACAAAAGCATCCTTACTAAGAACCATGACCAAATAACCTTCTTAGTCTATGTGAAGACGGGACTCATAGAAGAATATATAGAGGCTGAACAAAGAGCCACCTAAGGATTGAATCGGGCTTGGATCTGACCAAGAAAGATCAATTCCTACTGTATGTGAACTACTTAATTCTAAACAAAAGAATACTTTATCATTCATTCTCAACACATAGGAATATATGACTATAAAATGCATCCATTAGTTGCCTAAGGATGGAAGAGAGGGGAGACCGTGTATTAGGCTTGTTAATAGTTGAAAGGATGATTTGGAAGAAGAAAATTATATTTTAAATATGAGTGCTTCAAAAAAAAGCTATACAACATAGCTAGTATTATTTTCTATTTAAATAGGGTGTTGAAACTAGTTTTTAAGGGTGCTTTTACTAATACCCTTTGTGTTTTCTTTCTCGTTTCCTTTCGAGGGTTGATTCATTCATTATTTATTTAATTTTTGTATTTTTTTATTAAGCCTGTGAAATAATTAATTCATAATGTTAGTTGATATAGGAATGGCAACAAAACCGAACCCCGTGAGTTTTTGACCCGACATGACCCGAATGGTGCGGGTTTTTTAGACATCAGAACGGGTTCGGGTTTTAATATAAAATCCCGGTGCAGGTGAGGGTTGGGTTCGAGTCTATACAAAATTAACCCGTTTAACCCGACCTGCCCTGAATATAGCATTTTCTTCCTTAAATAGGCTTATAATATAGTATAATTACTACGGATTGGTGCGGGGTAATTAGCAAAAATGACCCCTAAAGTTTGACCCGATTTGCGCACTCGTCCCTAAAGTTCCATTTTTGGTTGAAATATCTTCAAAGTTTCTAATTTTCCCTCACTTGTACAAAACTGGATGCCTCGTTAAAAGATGAATGGAAAATGCACTTGATTATCATGAGCCATTCTAAGGGGCATTTTTGGATGCTTCAACCAAAATTAGAAACTTTGAGGCTGATTCAACCGAAATTGAAAAATTTAAGGATGTTTAAATTAAAATTAGAAACTTTAAGGATATTTCAACCAAAATTAAAATTTCGTATGGATGTTTCAATCGACAATTAAATTTTAAAGATGAGCGAGAGATTTAAGTCAAATTTTAAGATTATTTTTGACAAATAGTTTCCTTAAATCCGATGAGAACCCTCAATAATTACTCGCATTCAGATGTGTGTGTGTGTGAGGGGAGAGACAGAGTATTCCCCATTAGCAATTTTTGAGGTCTACGAAGATAATGGAGAAGTGGTCCCATGAACAGAAACCCTAGAATAGATGCTTAAGCTCACTCCTTGACAATTAAAAAAAATAATATATAAGAGCCAGTTTGATGCCGAGACTTAGAAAAAAAAAAATTAAATAATTAATTTGTGCAAGAAATTAAAAAATAAGTTTAAAAATGTGGTGAGATTACTGATCATCTCATGCACATTTTTATATGTTGATATCCTCCATCTGTTTTTATTTTTGAGAAATTTTTTTCATCGTCCACCCAAAAAACCTTTTTCCATGGAAAAAGCCAAAATAGGAGAATACCGACGCATCCCTCAACTATTGTCCAACTTCTCCACATACATGAGTTAATTATTTTTTCTATAATTTTTCATCTTGTTATCAAACGGAGGCCAAGAGCTCAATTTTTAGTTAGGTACTTCTCTTTATGCTGGAATGGACTTGGCTACTCTCCATTACCTTTTAATTCAATTTTGTCTAATGGGATATATAGTTCAAGACTAAATGGGAGAAATTTTTCATGGGACTTCACGGAGATGATCTCTTTGGCGAGTAAATTATCTTCACAAAATTTCATTAAGAAATTCCACTTATAATTGGGTGAGATGATCATCTAAAATTTCAATGGTAAAAAATGAACTTATATATCTAATATTAAACCTACTTTCGGTTTAAATTTTTTGACAAAATTTTGTGAAGATAATTTACTCATTATAGAGATCATCACTACGAATTCCATGAATTTTTTTTTATGTTTATTCTCAAACTAAATCCTATTAAATGAAATTGAACCAAAAGTACAATAAAGAGGAGCCAAGTCTGAAACAGAAGCTACAAACGTACACACATGCACACATGTATATATATATTGTTTTAAAAACTGAACATGCCTTAGCTTTTCCTCAGGCAAAGCAGGGTAAGGTGGAAAACAAAAAGAACAACTCCATTTGTTCTTATTCACAACCAACACTAGTGCCACATTTCAAACAAAAGAAAAAACGAAAGACAGAAAAAGACGTTCAACTTTCACACCTTTTTAATATGTGGTTAAAAACATGTCTTAATTTATTTATTATCATAAAATTTGGAACTCATATATATATATATATATCGATTATATATGGCTCAAAAATAGAAACCGAACTCCAAATTAATTTGCGACAACGTCAAAAATATATACATATTTAAATGAGTAAGGTTTAAATTATACCGGTGTAAAATTAATAAGTTTTACATCTATTTATATATTTTTTCTCAAATTTATAATTTATCAGTTTCACTGTTATATAAGTTATTT
Source organism: Lonicera japonica (assembly GCA_021464415.1). Classification (NCBI taxonomy): domain Eukaryota; kingdom Viridiplantae; phylum Streptophyta; class Magnoliopsida; order Dipsacales; family Caprifoliaceae; genus Lonicera; species Lonicera japonica. The sequence continues at coordinate 40,716,344 of CM038467.1, forward strand.
TTATTGTGTTTATCAAGCAATGCAAACTGATAAACGCATAATTTTGCCATGATTAAGCTCTTTCCCAGAGTCTCTTGATGCGTTTGTTGCTTTAATTCTGCCTAATTATCCGCTTATCTCGAGATTAGTGCCTTAGCGAGTTTTGTATCTAACATGGCCCAAGTTAGTGTGTATTTTGTAGTATTTCATGTGTTTGTAGGATTGGGATACAATGGCATTGCATAGATTGATCAAGAGTAAGCTTGGAGGCTTGCAAAGTGTTGAGTGAAGAAATTCCAGAACCATGATTGATCATGGGCAGAACCATGATCGATCATGGGTATAACCATAATTGATCATGGAACCATTTTTCTGGCAGAACACTTCTATAATCGATCATGGGCATAACCATGATCGATCATTGCCTGGCGAGTACACCTACTACTTGCTCCTTTCAGCCTATTTTGAGGGATTATTGTCTCTAGATATTTTCCCTTGTTTATTTTATTATTTTTTAGTTATTTTGTGGCTAGTTTTAGGCCAAGGAATGAGTAGATAGATATTATCTAGTTTTACACATTTACAAGTTCTAGAGAGAAGGGAGAGCTCTTAGAATATTGTTCTTCATTTTCCTTTGTAAGTGTTTAATTTGTAAGAATGATTTCTTCTTCTATAATATTTGTTTTTGCATCTATTATTGAGTAGTCTATTACTAAGGGTACGGAGGTTGATTGCGATATGATTTTCGGTGATTAATGGCTCAATCCATGTTTAAAGTTTGATAAATATTTGTGAATCCTTTTCTTCATCATATCTTCCATTATTTCAAGCTTTCTAGGTATTTTAATTTTAAGTTAAGACTTTATATACCTTGTATATTTAGTTCTTGGTTGTTAATGAACATACAACATATTTATATGGTTTTAGAAAGCTTGTAGTCTCTTTCCCCCATCCATGAAGCTTTTTCCTCTTCGTAGAAATTATGAATAGTTCTTAAAACTCCATAGATGTATTATAAATTTGTTTAGCTTATCCTTGATTCATTTATTGATATATTGAGTGCTTCTTACACTATATGTGATACTTATACTCTTTATTTTCTACCCGAAGTGATAAACGATGAGTTGACAAATTTATTCCATAAACTTCATTCCGTTTCATTGTTAGGATTCACTTTCTAATTTTCATCCTTTAAATCATGAGATTTTATACCATTGCTTTATGATAAATCTTTTTACGATGAGTTTGTCTTATCTATCTCAGATTAGCTTCATCGAGAATGGGTTGCCTTGCTTCACACCTGCGGCTAAGAGGTAGGAATGGTAACTTCGTCTTTGGTGGAATGTTGTTCGTCCCTTTCTTGATATAGCTTTGATCCGGGAATGAGTCGCCTAGCGTCGCACCCTTTGCCATTGAGAGATACATCAACATTCCCCATATCTTGAGAAACCTTGTGTTAAAGTCTTTGTATGAGCTAGTGACCACCGTTTCTTAAATTGCAACCAACTTCCCAATACCTTAGTGCTTTCTTATTATTTTTCACAACTGTTTTACATTTATGTTGTTTTACAACCAATCACTACACCAAAAAAGGGTTTTTGTAACAAGCATTTTGTGTTACAAAAAATTTTAGTAACACAAAAAATCCGATACTGTTTGGGCGTGGCAGTTGGTCTAGTAACGGATAAAAACCGTTACTGAAATTATTTAATAACCGTTACTATAATTACATCCGTAACGAATATTAACCGTGACAAACCTCTTGAAGATTGTTGGAGATTTAATTTTTTGTCATGCTTTTCATCCGTTACTACAATTAAAATACCGTTACTATATTTTATTTTATTTATTATTTAAATTTATTCTTGCAACGAACAAAAACCGTTACTAACTTTAGTAAAAGACAAAATTTGTGAACCAATATCGCTAAAGTCAGTAACGGATATTTACCGTTACTACCATCAATTATGGAAAAAATATTTTTATTTTGTTTCCCCCACCCTGCAGCTAGAAGCCTGGAATCATCTAACTAGTGCAAATCCCTCTCGAGGGACCATTTATAAAACAAGATTATTTTATAAGGAAAGTAAAATAAGTACTCAATACTCCATTCTATTAGTATATATTTAAATGAAAGAGTATAATGAAAATCCAATATTTCCAATAAGTTTATCAAAAATCAAGGTATGTTTGGTGGTATTTGAGTGCATAATTTTCCGTGGAATCAAAAGTCTCAATAATACAAAGTGAAAATCTATTACCAAACAAAGAGTAGAGAAAATTCACTATTCCATATTCATCACAATACAAAGAAATAAGCACAGAGTACAAATTATTAACTATATACACAAAAGAGTAGGTTAAAGTAGTACATGAAGTCCAAAAAATTTGTCTCGTTTACCAGCATCTCGTATTTGGTCCGGTTGCCCTTGCTGCAAACAAAATAACGTTTCAACCGAAAAGAAATAAAATCTAAAACTATAGCATTACATTATATGCAAGGGGAATGTTCTTGTCCGTCTCTTTTTCAGCATTCGCATAACAATCCCATCTCCAATCAGGCATGAGCAGTAATCCTACTAAATGAAAGTTTCTTAATATATATACCATTTTTAATTTATTAGAGGTTTTACTAAATGGTAGCACACAAACATTATTTTCGGTTTATATAAACTTTAGCAGGTTCACAAGAGAGTGCTAATGAACTACCAATTACGTTCACAAACAATAATCCGTATTGAGTTTAATCTGTTGATAATATCAAGATTGGTAAAGGCTAACCTTCCTCAAGACGTGTGCCAAATACAAATACGCTACTTCCTATTCATCCAGTTAAAGTGTGCCTGAATATTACAAGGCAAAATCAAATTATCAATATATAATCTATAAAGGAAATATGCTACTACCAGGGTCCGTTTCATTGCAAAGTTAGAAAATGATTGGAAAAATAACTAATCTTTATCAGAATTTGGAAAATGGGTGATTAGGTTAAACACTCTCCATCTTTTCCTTTTTTTTCACGGGGAAAAAATCATATCCACCCAAAGAATTGGATTCCATGGATGAAAAAGTAACAGAACATTTCATTCACTCTCGTTTCATTCCCAACAGTATTAAAATTTGATTTTTTTAAACATTTTCCAACTTTGCAATCAAACGTAACCTTAAAGTTAGAATTGTATTCAAGTTAATGAAACTTACTATGGTCTTGGTTTCTGTCACCTAAGGCACCCAGCCTTCGCATGAGCTCAACAAAATCCGATTTCTTCATGTATTCTTTCCACAAATACATGATTGTTTTTCACAAAAACTAGCTCTAAGTCATACTGCACACAATTCATACAAGCTGTGTGAATCCACCATAATGCTGAAAGATTATATACATATATATGTACATATGTGATGGATTTAATACGCTCCTAGAAAATAGGAAGAAGTGTAATGCGTAAAAGGGATGGCAACAAAAGGGATAATTTCGTATATCACGCTATTACAAGACTCAGTTTAAGACGTACAAAAAACAAAAGCAAGACTTTTAATTTGAGACGATGGCAGTTTTACTTATCAAGAAACATGAACAGGGAATTCAATTGTATTTAACTCATTTTCTTTTCTAGCAAAATTTCAAGATTTTACTTTTCACTCTTTAGATGATTGGGTTGACTTTTTATCTTCCTCGCATGATTTTAAGATTCACCTAGCCCTTTTAAATAAATTACCAAAAAAATGAGCCAGCTTAATCAAGTAGGTTAAAGGACAATATTAAAATTAATGACAAATTGATACCTCTTAAGCCAATAATTTGAAGACATGAAAGGGAACTATCCATTTTGGACAATTGACGGCATCCTGCAACAAAATGCTCCTTATTCTTAATCCAAATTAGTATAGGTTCCAATGGAGTATATCATAAAAACAAGCAATTAAATAAAGGGAAATTAGTAGACCATGCCCCTAGGTGGAATTTGTACTTTATAGCAAAGGGGCTTGAAGATTTAAATTTCTGAGGACGACAAAGGGGATACTTTTATTATTAGGGGATGATTTAAATTTCCAATGAATTATGTTTTTTATTTTAAGATAGAAAGATAAACAAACCAATCTAATAGAAAAGGGTGAAGGGGAAGAAAAAAAGGAATTTCTTAGGTAGCTTGATCATTAAGATAATGCTTAAATTGGTAAATGAGGAAAGGAATGAAATTTTGAAATGGACCAGTAAACAAAAAAAACTTCTCTAAGCTTTTTTATGATAACATTGGCATTTGGCATTGTTCCAATGAAGATGCCTCTTGGGCGAACTAATGCTGATACATTGGCTAAGGCCCGCCTTGCACATGCCTCAGTTGACCATGAGTAATGCATCGCAAACTGCAAAGCTTAAATTGTTGTTGGTTCACAAATCACAATCATAATCTAATGATGCAACTGAATAAATGGCTCAACTGTGTAGACCGGCAAATGTTACAAAACCAATGTGATCCTTTAATTATGATAACAAGAGCATGTGAGCAAATGTTATTACCAAATTAACAAAGAAAACTTGCTTTCTTGCCTCCGCTGAAAGAGAAATGACTTACCTGGCAACTACAAATATCAAAAGGTGAATCGTCTGCTAAGACCTTATCAAGGCGGGCCTAAAATCACCCAGAAAATAACTGAATCATTAGTCTTAAGGTAATTTCAATATTTCATCAACATCAGTAACCAAGCTTGCCCTGTTTCCCACTCAAAAAGAAATTCTGTTAAATAAACTAACTGCAGTGTAGAAGTTACCTCAAAGCAATCTCCGCATAAAAGTCGAGCAGGAAATGTGAACTACTTATGGTGTTGATGATGATCCGCATGGCCATTGTAACACGTGCGACAATCTTCTATCTACATAAAATTGTTGAATATAATCTAAGAGGACTACCATTAACAAACATTCAATTGTTGAAGATTTTATATATACTCGGCTTAAAAGTTCAAAAAGGAAAACACCAATCTAACAAGCAACAAATAAAAAATGATAATTTGAGTTGTAAGCAATTTATTGAGCCTTCAACTATATCGATGCCAACACAATATCCAAACTGAGTCAATTTCTCAATAGACCCCTTCTATAATTGTTGCGCTGAGTTGTCACAAAATTTAAAGGTTACATCAGTCTTATTGGTACATATTCAACTAATCCATATATAAAATAGTAAAAGACCAGAAAACATGAACAATAAAGAATGGACATGAATTAGGGGGAGATTGGAGAAATAATATCACTAATTCTTATGAAACTTATGCATCTCTTGTCTGCCATTGCTCGATGGCTGAGTTCATATTTCCTTAAATTTATAGTGTACAAACCTATCTAGAACAACAACTTGAAATTGAAAGGCATTCAAGACACAATACGTACTAAGAACTTTAACTTCACAATGAAACTAAACTCAGGGATATCGTAAATTCTTATCCTAAATGACCCTACTTATTTATTTAATAATCAATATTAATTATTCAATTTTAATAATAAGACATTACATCAAAGTTCCATTAATAATAGGGCAGCCCCCTAAAAGTTCAAGAAGAAAAGGTGGAAAAAGGGAGAGGGGAAATAAAAGTATAGTAATAAGCTCGTTAAAAATCAGCTGTAGTGGTTCACTAGGTCCGATAATTTATTTAGCAGGAGATCCCATGTTCGAATCCCTCCAGGTTCAGTTGCTAAGAAAAAAATAAACATATAAACAATAAATTGAATAACTATACTAATAAACATATAAAAATAATTATTTGGAAAAAAACTAAACATATAAATGGGTCAAAAAGTAATGCAAGTAGGCCACATTCCTCATCTTTATAAAGTTCTCTTAAATTGTTTATATCTTTTAAGAAAGTAAATTAATGTTAAGATGTATTTCTTTCTAATTATTCATTTAGTATGTACTTAAAGTGTGTACATTGTTACTTTAATTAGTCTTGTAACATCATCACTAATGGATTACATGTACATGTATGATAATAGAGAGTATAAACAAACACATGGGAACTCTAAGGAAAATCATCCAACCATTTAACTAAACTGTTTTGAGAGTCGAAACGAGTCAACGACCCTCAATGTTCTAAATAAAATCTCTATTTTGCGAACAAATATTTTATTTTAGAAATTATTAAAATGAATAATATCAAATTAATTTGTTATGTGTGTGTGTTGGATTAAATAAAAATCGATATTTTAAAAGAGAAAAAAATGACTTCCCCACCTGTAGCATAGTATGTTAATTTTCTAATGTACCTATTATTTATTTAAAAGAACAAAAGCCACAAGCAATAAGGGAATTTGGATAGTACTTAAGTGAATTGAAATCGAAATTTTGGTGTGACCGACTATTTGAACGGAAAGAAACATGGTGGACCATCACCACTTCCCTTGAAAAATACTATACTAACAATAAGATAGAATTTTTGGTTTTATGGATAACATTTCTGATACATATATACACACATGAGTGTGAAAAAACAAAGAAAATAAAGCTTGGTTTCTCCATTCAGCTTGCTAAACATGGAACAAGTGTTTGGATGACAGATTATTTGGTAATACACACATATATAACAAACAAACACACACGCATATATGCTTTAATAGGCTACGTGAAGGTCGATTTGGATGATTTGTTCGAATTGTTAAGCCGAAAAAGAAAAACCATTAATACCAATGGAGTTCATCGACTTCAGCTAATAAAATGGGGGTAAAAAAAACCTAGATCTAACAAAACATGGGTTTTTCAATATATTTAAGAATAATTAATCTAGGGTTTATTAAAGGAGGAGGAGGAGGAGAAGGAGGAGGAAGAAGAAGAAGAAGAAGTATCGTAGGTGAAAGTTCGGCGACTGGAAGCACTGTCGGTGGAGAGAGCGTACATATTAGCGGGAGAGACCTGGAGGGAATGAAATTTTGGGGAAAGAAGATTCGGGAGTTTTGGCCTTTTGGGGGAGTGAAGATATTTCTTTGTGGCAGATTTTTTTTTAAGTTATTAATAAATGAAATTTACATGCCACGAATTTTGACCATTACTGCCAATTTATAAGACCGTTACTGATTTTAAAACATATTTAAATTTAGTTAATTAAATATAGTAACGGTTTTATCATATTTCGTAACAAACTTTGAGCGTTGCAGGCTAGTAACGGACTTAGTCCATCACAGATGAGAAAAAATAACCGTTACTAATTCTCTGTTTTGGTGTAGTGAATCTAACTTACAAAAATCTGAAAACCATTTAATCCGTAATCCATTCCATTCCTTTTCGATTATCCCTGTGGTTTAACACTCGGACTTCTGAGACTTTATTACAACTTGATGTGCCTGCACTTGGGCTAATACAACGCGATATTTCTTCGGCATCAAGTTTTTGGTGCCGTTGCCCAGGATAAGGCAAAAGGCGGATTCCGGGTTTTGTATAAAACCATTATTTGTAAGTATCTCTCCATTTAATTGATTTATTTTTCTCTTATTCTTGTTTGATTTTGTAGAGTTTCTGAGGAGCTACTCGAACAAGTTTTCCAAGCCTATGCAAGGGCAATTGTTCATGAAAATCTGAATTAGTCCTCCACCTTCTCCAAGAATGGAAAATCAAGGTAGAGCGGCGGATCACGAGAGTGATAATGAAGGGGAAGGTGCAAACAATGTTCCTCCGGTTAGGACCATGAGGGATTATCTTCAACCTCCTCGGGCGACATCCAACTCATGCATTGTACTTCCCCCCAGTCAAGCGGGAGCTTTCTCATTCAAACCGGGTATGCTTCAACATATCCCATCTTTTCATGGTATGGAGTCGGAAAACCTATACTTGCATTTGAAAGACTTTGAAGAAGTCTGCTCCACATTTCGTGAGGCAAATACCGATGAGGATGTCATGCGATTAAAACTCTTTCCTTTCTCCCTAAAAGACAAAGAAAAATTTTGGCTAAATGCTCAAAGACCGCAATCAATTCGGTTTTGGCAAGAGCTTAAAGTGGAGTTTTAAAAAATATTATTTCCCGTACATAGAACCAATGCTTTAAGAAGGGCGATATCCAATTTTTCGCGAAAAGATAATGAAACTTTTTATAAGTGTTGGGAAAGATACAAAGAGCTTTTAAACGCATGCCCTCACCATGGTCACAAAACTTGGAGCCTTGCTAGTTTTTTCTATGAATCCCTCACCCCTGATATGCGTACTTTTATCGAGACCATGTGTAATGGTCAGTTCTTGAGTAAAAATCCCGATGAGGCTTTATTATACTTTGATGAATTAGCGGAAGGTGCCCAAAATTGGAACACCTATACCGAAGAACCTAAAGCCAAACCTCAAGGAAAGGGTGGGTTGTACCAATGATAAACGCCTAATATTGTCATGCATAAGCTCTCTCTCAGAGTCGCTTGACGCGTTTATTGCATTAATTCTGCCTAATTATCCGCTTATCTGAGATTAGTGTAGCGTTTTGTATCTAATATTGTCCCCGCTAGGTGTGCTTTGTTGTGTTTCTGTGTGTTTATAGGCATAGGATGCAATGGCCTTCGAGGAAATTGATCAACTACTAGCCAAAAGCTACAAAAGTGCTGATTTAGAGAATTTCCAGAAGCATGATCGATCATGGAATCCCATGATCGATCATGGTGCAAATAATCTTCAGGCAGAAGACCCCATGATCGATCATGGGTTGGCCATGATCGATCATGGCCCTGGAAACTTGGCCATTTCACACCAAAGGGCTATTTTAGTGGTTCAAGCTATTTATAGATATTAGCTAATATTTTTACCTTTTAATATATATATTATTTCTTTTACATAGAGAAGATATTATCTATATTTTACTTAGAGTTCTAGAGAGAGGGAAGCTCACTTGTTGATTGTTCTTCATTTCTTCCATTGTAAGTGCTTAATTTGTAAGAATGATTTCTTCTTCTATGATAATTTGTTCTTGCATCTATTATGAGTAGTCTATTTTCTAAGGTTACGGAGGTTGATTGTGATATGAATTTTTGGTGATTAATGGCTCAATCCATATCTAAAGTTTGATAAATATTTGTGAATCTTCTTCTTCTTCATCATATCTTCCATTATTTCAAGCTTTCTAGGTATTTATATTAAGTTAAGACTTTTATATGCCTTGTATATTTAGTTCTTGGTTTTAATGAGCATACAACATATTTCTATGGTTCTAGAAAGCTTGTAGTCCCTTTCCCCCATCCATGGAGTTTTTCCCTCTTCATAGAAATTTTAATAGTTCTTAAAACTCCATAGATGGATTTAAATTTGTTTAGCTTATCTTTGATTCATTTATTGATATATTGAGTGCTTCTTACACTTAATGTGATACTTAGACTCCTTATGTTCTACCATATGTGATAAACGATGAGTTGACTAATTTGTCCCAAAACTTTATTCCGTTTCATTGTTAGGATTCACTTTATAATTTTCATTCTTAAAATCATGAGATTACTACACTTGCTTTATGTTAAATCGTTTAATGATGAGTTTGTCATATCTATCTCGGATTAGCTTCATCGGGAATGGGTTGCCTTGCTTCACACCCGTAGCTAAGAGGTAGAATGATAACCCCGTCTTTGGTGGAATCGTATGTCTCTTTCTCTCGATATAGCTTCAACTCGGGAGTCGCCTAGCGTCGCACGCACCCTTTGCTATTGAGATACACCAACATTCCCCATATTTTGAGAAATCTGTGTTATAATCTTTGTATGAGCTAGTGATCACCGTCTCTTTAATCATAACTAACCTCCAACTACCTTAGTGCTTTCTTATTAATTTTCACAACCATTTTACCATTTACTTGTTCGATAACCATTTCATCTTACAAGAATCAGAAAACACTTTAATCCGTAATCCATTCCATTCCTTTCACTTATCCCTGTGGTTCGACACTCGGACTGTACTTCCGAGACTATATTACTACTTGACGAGCCGCACCTGCCTTGGGCTTTAACACAACAACACTATTTCGGTTGCGTCAATTTTTGGCGCCGTTGCCGGGGATTAAGGCAAAAGGCGAATTTCGGTTTTGCACAAAACCATTCTGTAAGTATTTCTCTCCATTTAATTAATTTTATTTTCTCCTTATTTTGTTTTGATTTTGTAGAATTCCCGAGGAGCGATTCGAATCGTTGTCCAAGCCCATGCAAGGCGACTGTTTGTTGACATTCGAATTAGCCCTCCCACATCTCCAAAGAATGGCAAACCAAGGTAGAAACGAGGATCTCGAGAGCGATAATGAAGGGAAGGGGCCAACAATGTTCCTCCTGTTAGGACCATGAGAGACTACCACTCAACCGCCTCGGGCAACTTCAAACTCATGCATCGTGCTTCCTGCTGGCCAAGCCGAAGCGTTCTCTTTCAAACCTGGTATGCTTCAACATATCCCTTCTTTTCATGGTATGTGAGTCGGAAAACCCATACTTGCACTTGAAAGACTTTGAAGAAGTCTGCTCCACATTTCGTGAGGCAAATATTAATGAGAGGTGTCATGCGTTTAAAGCTCTTTCCTTTCCCCAAAAAGACAAAGGAAAAATTTGGTTAAATGCTCAAAGACCGCAATCAATTCGATCGGTCTTGCAAGAGCTTCAAGCGGAATTTCTAAAAAAATTCTTCCCCGTTCATAGAACCAATGCTTTAAGAAGGGCGATATCAAATTTTTCACCAAAAGAACATGAAAGCTTATATAATGTTGGGATAGATACAAGGACCTTCTAAACGCATGCCCTCACCATGGTCACGAAACGTGGAGCCTTGTTAGTTTTTTTCTATGAATCTCTCACCCCTGAGATGCGTACGTTTGTTGAGACCATGTGTGGTAATGGTCAATTCTTGAGTAAGAATCCCGAGGAGGCTTTATTGTATTTTGATGAATTAGCGGAAGGTGCTCAAAATTGGAACACCTATTCCGAGGACCCAAAGCAAAAACTCAAGGAAGGGGGTGGTTTGGTTTACCAATGTCCAATGAGGATGACATGGGGGCAAGGTTATTCCAATTGTCTAAAAAGGTAGAGGCAATGGAAGCAAGTAAGCTTAAGGAGGTCAATGTATATCATCGAGTCAGTGAGTGTGGTTGTCATTTGCGAAAATTCAGGGACACACTACCGAGGATTGTCCTACCATCCCGCTTTTCGGAAGTCCTCAAAGATCCCGCCCAAGTCAATGTATTTGCACCAGTACACACCAAAATAGCAACCAAAATCGTAACCAAAATGATCCTTACTCTCAAAGGTACAATGAGGGATGGAAGAATCACCCCAATTTCAGTTGGGAGAAATCAAAGTCAGAACCACAACCATATCATCAGAACCAAAGGCAACAACAACCTCAAAACTCTTTTGTTCCACTCAAAATCAAAACCCCAACCAAAACTGGAAGCTTTGTTGAGGTCATTTGTGCAAAACGGATCGTGATGTAGGTGGTGTTAAAAACTCAAATGTCTAAACTCACCACCGCCCACCCTAGCCTAGCTACTCAAGAGAAGGGAAATTCCCCTCTCAACCTTTAGTTAATCTAGAGGGCAAGTTCAAGTCATAGAGGGAGGAGTCTAGCACCAAGATAGAAGAACTCAAATCTATCAACGATCCTGAGAAGTGAAAGGAGGTAGACAAGACTATTGTTCCTAAAACCCCCAAGGTGGCGACATAGTTAAATCTACTAGTGTTGAGGAGTCGGAGGTTGAAAAAGTTGTGAGTGAAGAAAAGAAGAGAGAGAAGAGAGACAAGGGAAGGAGGATCTTGAAAAGATCAAAAATGGGATCAAAGTCCCATTTCCGAAGAATTGAACCAACCATCCAAATCTAACACCGAGATATTGGATGTCTTTAGGCAAGTGAAAATCAACATTCCATTGCTTGACGCGGTCAAGCAAATACCTTCGTACGCTAGCTAATCCTCAAGGACTTATGTACTACCAAACGAAGGTAATGTCCAAGAAAAAGGCCTTTATGGCAGCAAGTGAGCTCCCTCATGCAAGGCACGAGAGCCCCCAAGTTTAAAGACCCCGGTTGTCCCCACAATTTCGTGTATCATAGGAAATTGTAGGATCAAGAATGCATTGTTAGATTTGGGAGCAAGTGTGAATGTGCTCCCATACTCGTATATCAACAATTGGGGTGGTGTGAGTTGAAACCCACGAGGGTACTATTCAATTAGCGGATCGATCCGTTAAGATCCCAAGAGGGATAGTCGAGGGATGGCTTGTCCAAGTCGACAAGTTTATATTTTCGGTTGATTTCATCATCCTCGACATGCAACCTGTGTCAAATCCACCCAATGAGATTCCGGTCATTCTCGGACGACCATTTCTTGCTACTTCTAATGCCATAATAAATTGCAAGAATGAATCGTGAAGTTAACATTTGGCAACATGACTCTAGAGCTAAACGTGTTTCTCTTTGAGCAATCAAAGAGATGACGATGATAATGAGGAAAATGAAACGTGAACATGATAGAGTCATGTATCCAAGACCACTTTGTGGCAAATTTTGAATCGAGTCAACGGAAGTAACTCTCTAACCACTTCCGATGAAACCCGAGGATTGTATGCAAGTGTTTTCTTTTGTCTGACAAACAGGTTGAATCTCGGAGAGAGAGGAAAACACATCGTCGTCCACCAAAACGCACGAAGGAAAGATGGACCTTAAGCTATTGCCGAGCAACTTGAAGTATGCCTTTTTGGAGCTTCAGACACTTACCCTGTCATCATCTCGTCGAACTTTCGATGACCAAGAAGGAAGGTTAGTTCATTGCTTGGCAAATACAAAAAAGCTTTTGGTGTGGACTCTGGCCGACCTCCAAGGCATAAGCCCTTTGATTTGTACACATAAAATTCACCTGGAGGATGGGGCAAAAACATCGAGACATTTCAACGCCGTTGAATCCTAACATGCAAGAAGTGGTTAGGAACGAGGTGTTGAAATTGTTGGATGCAAAGATCACTATCCAATCTCGGATAGTAAATGGTTTAGTCCAACTCAAGTGTACCGAAAAAATCAGGTCTTACGGTAGTCAAGAACGAATCAAATGAGTTGATTCCGCAAAGAGTCACCACCGGGTGGCGAATGTGCATTGACTACCGTAAACTCAACGAGGCAAACTCGTAAAGATCATTTTCCCACTACCCCTTTTTTGGATCAAACTCTAGAAAGAGTAGCGGGCCATGAATATTACTCTTTCCTCGATGGTTTTTCCGGGTACAATCAAATTGAGATTGACCTATATGATCAAGAAAAGAACCACCTTTACATGTCCCTTTGGTACCTTCGCTTATCGAAGAATGCCCTTTGGTCTATGTAATGCACCGCCACTTTCCAACGTGTATGCTGAGTATTTTTAGTGATATGGTGGAAAGGACTTTGGAAGTTTTCATGGATGACTTTACCGTCTATGGTAAGTCATTCGACAATTGCTTGACTAACCTGGAACAGGTTTTGGGAAGATGCGTGGAAAACATTGGTGTTGAATTGGAAAGTGCCATTTTATGGTTACCAAGGGAATTGTTTTTGGGCACATCATTTCGTCTGAAGGAATTGAAGTGGATAAAGCTAAAATCGATTTGATTGCTAAACTTCCTACGCCCAAGAGTGTCAAAGATGTCCGATCATTTCTAGGACATGCTGCTGGTTTTATAGAAGGTTTATCAAGAACTTCAGTTCCATTTCCAAGCCAATGTGCAATCTGCTTCTCAAGGACGCACCGTTTGAGTGGAACGCAAGTGCGAGGAGCTTTCGTCTCTCTGAAGCATATGCTCACCACTGCACCAATTATGCAGGCACCCGATTGGAGCTTGCCATTCGAGCTCATGTGCGACGCAAGTGACTACGCGGTGGAGCGGTTCTTGGTCAAAGAAAGACAAGAAACCGGGTGTGATATACTATGCAAGTAGGACTTTGAATGATGCGCAAATGAATTACACCCACGACAAGAAAGAGCTCCTAGCAATTGTCTTCGCCCTAGACAAGTTTCGATCCTATTTGATAGGATCGCCAATTGTGATTTTCACGGATCATGCGGCGTTGAAGTACCTATTCACAAAGAAAGATGCCAAGCCGCGGCTTTTGAGGTGGATACTCCTATTGCAAGAATTCCATTTGAGCATCAAGGACAAAAAGGGAGTCGAGAATGTGGTGGCCGATCATCTGTCTCGACTCACTTTTACGAACAACATTGAAGAAAGTCCGATCCAAGATTCGTTTCCAGACGAGCAATTATTGGCAATCTCAACGCTCCCATGGTATGCAGACATAGTAAATTATCTTGTAACTGACAAGATACCAAAGTCATGGGCGCACAAGATAGAAAAAGGTTTTTGACCGAAGTGGGTCGATTTTTACTGGGATGAACCGTACCTATTTAATATTGGCGATCAGATCATCCGACGGTGCATCCCAGACGAAGAAGTGGAGAGAGTTCTGTCCTTCTGCCATTCCGAAGCTTGCGGAGGACACTTTTCAGCAAAGAAGACAACCGCTAAGATTTGCAAAGGCGGATTGTACTGGCCGTCGCTCTTCAAGGACGCACAACGCTTCTGCAAGGCATGTCAGAGATGCCAAATGCTTGGAGGGTCCTCCAAGAGGAATATGATGCCTCTCAACCCAATTCTGATGATCGAAATCTTCGACTGTGGGGCATCGACTTCATGGGACCTTCCCATCATCCTACCTACGGTAACCTTTACATTTTAGTTGCCGTAGATATACGTTTCAAAATGGGTAGAAGCCCAAGCGTGCAAGAAAAATGATCACAAAGTGGTGATCCGATTTCTGAAAGAACACATTCTTGCACGTTTGGCACCCCCAAGGCAATAATAAGCGATGGCGGTACTCACTTTTTTCAATAAACCTTTCAATCATTAATGCAAAAGTACGGTGTAAATCACAAAGTATCGCTTGCTTATCATCCTCAAACTAATGGTCAAGCTGAGTTGGCAAATAGGGAGATCAAACAGATTCTAGAGAAAACGGTAAACCCGAACCGCAAAGATTGGTCGTTGAGACTGACCGAGCATGCTTTTGGCTTACCGTACTGCGTACAAAACAACTCTAGATATGTCTCCCTATCGTATAGGTACGGAAAACCATGTCATTTGCCAGTAGAGTTGGAACACAAATCATACTGGGCAATTAAGATGGTTAAGTGCGATTTGACAAAAGCCGGCTTGACCGTAAGTTGCAAATTAATGAAATTGAGAGTTAAGAAGAGATGCTTATGATAATGCAAAAAAAAGCAAGGAACGTGCCAAAATCTTTCATGATAAATCCATTTTGAGGAAAAGAATTCAAACTTGGGCACAAAGTTCTTGTTTATGACACTCGTTGCATCTCTTCCGCCGGAAGTTAAAGTCTCGTTGGACCGCCCCTATGTTGTCCGTCAAGTATTTCCTTTTGGGGCTGTGAATGTTGAGGATCCCAAAACCGCTACATTTTCAAGGTGAATGGACAACGTCTTAAGCCGATTTTGGAATTCCCAGTTCGAGAGGAGTCCACCCCTCTCGAAGACACCGACTTATGCCTAAAGGCATGGGTCGATTTTGTAAATAATGTTTGTTTTTGTAGTGTTTTTGAGTTTCAGGAATTGTCATCGAAGAGTCGGGTGTCATAAGTCTGAACGGACCAAAGTGAGGGAGAAAAATAAGTGTTTTTAGATCAAAGAAAGCAAAGAAAATTTTTGGCTGGCAGATTGGTCCATGATCGATCATGCCCTACCCATGATCGATCATGGTGAAAATTTTCTCAGGCAGCATAGAGCATGATCGATCATGGAAGATGGAGCATTTGGTCAGAAGGCAGCATGATCGATCATGGAAATCCATGATCGATCATTGTACAAAAAATAACACTGGCAAAGACCATGATCGATCATGGGTAACCCATGATCATCGATCTGGTCCCCGTAATAAAAACAGGGGCGCCGTTTCTAAAACCCCCCATTTTGCACTTCCCCTTCTCCCAATCTCTTCCAACCCTAGCCCCCCCCCCTTTTTTTGATCCCAAACCTTCCCCAACACCATTACCAACCCCCCCACTAGAATCAACCCTCAAATCTTCCAATTCAAACCCCAAATCATCAAACCCATCTCAAAATTCCCTTTTCCCTCTCTCATCACCATTTGCGAGCCCTAGCTTCTCAAGGCTTCAAATTCCTCTCTCACCTCCTCTAATGCATAGCACTCCTCCATTATGTCTTCCTCAACAATCCCACTAAGCCGCTTACCATTGAAGCGCGAGAGGCGGCTATCGCGGATTTTCGGAGCCGTCAAGAATTTGAGTGGTGGAACTACGCTTCAAAACGAGGACGGTAGTGATAGAGAGGCGGTATTCATCGGTACGCTGGACGATTTCCCAGCGCAACGTTTGAGCAATATCGGGGTGGATAAACTACTTGCGTCAACCAGGTACTCAATGTAATCTCACCATTTGTCGTGAATTTATTGCAAGTTTGATTCAAGTTCCCGTATACACCATATACATATGTAGCTCATGTTCGAGGCAGAACGGGTTCGTTTAACCTCGAAGTTTTGACTGAGATTACGGGAATCTCAGCTTTGCCACCTAATGCTCATGACCTCTCCCTATTCGAACACTACCACAACTTTTAGAGCCGATGCCTAACGATCTAGCCACATTTCTAGCGGTGAACCCGAGAATGGATTGGGAACCAATTCGATAGGAGCCACATACGTGAGGGATTTAGAACTCTTGCTGGTAATTGCCAACGCTTTGGACCCAACTTCCCATACCCAGCAATTTACCCGTCTCAGGCTTATGTACTATACGCCATAGCAACGAACAAGCGTGCTGCTTGTTGCATCATATCATTGGGCGAAATAGCGCGAATCATCGATTTGGTCGCCCACAATGAAACAATCAAATTTGGATCGTTGATCACTAAGGTCTTTTGGCGAGCGGGGGAATTGAGAGAGCGACGATGAAAGAAAATGCCTAGGGCACGCTGAATAGGTCCACAAAACTCGAGCCGCTGGTCAACTGAGGAACAGCCGAGTTCTTCCACAGCCGCACACACAACGGGTGATAGCGAAGAAGAAGAGGGCTGAAGAAGCAGGAGGAGCGGATGTTCCGGGTACATCAAGGCGTAGAAGAAGGGCTAAGCTCTGGGCCTGTGGATGACAATAGGGAATTCATGAGAGAGCAGTTTTGAGCAGATGACTGCTTTGATGCAGACCGTTTTGCTAGCGTCAATGAGAGGGTGGAGATTTGATATCGCGAAGGACCGTCTTCAAGCAGAGATAGCAGCCCAGTCGAGGCAAGAGTTGCAGAGCAGATGGCAGCTCAGCAGAGTTCATACGCCAGCAGTTCGAGGCGTTGTACGGTCGATTCCCTCCACCCCCACCTCCCGACATGTGATGCGATTTGCAATCCTGAAACTCTTTTATTAGTTTAGTTATATTACGCTAGCTTTATTTTATTTCTTTTTGGGTTTGTATTAGAACTTTGACATGATGTTAACTTTAAAACTTGGTTTTAATGATTGAATGTTATGGTTTTTGCTTTTGAATTCTAATTCTAACCCGTTTTGTGAATAGTTTTTGTTATGTCTTATTTTTGTCTCATGGGAAGCAAAGCCAAAGTAGCCCTTCCGTGCGTTTTATTTATTCTCTTTACATTGAGGACAATGTGTGTTTCAAGTTGAGGGGGTACGTTTATTTTGTGTTTATTTTGTGTTGGCCTTGCTATCAGTCATTCCCATGAGTAGAAGAGATATGTTCAAAATTTTTTTTTGGAGAAGTTTGAAAATTGATGATTGATTGATATTTGTTCGATGTAGATTATTATTTCATTAGCTTTTGGCTTGAAATCTTTGATCTAGATAGGAATTTGAATGATAATCTAAATTGCTTGCTCCACTTAGTCTCATATCCGTTATATTTCTCTTGCTCTCAAGCTAGAATTGCTTTGGTTTTCCATTCGGTAATAACACTTAGATTTATTTTCAATGAGAGGAGAGAATTTTTGTCCAAAAATGTGGAAGCTGCTCTTTCGAAAAAGATCCTCCAATGAGAGACAAAAGCATAGCACTTTGAAACTTGGATGACTTTTATCCTAATATTGACTTAAAGCTTCACTTGACTAAATATTAAGTCTCTTTGTCTAATATTACGGATGGGTAAATTTACCATATGGGAAAGGGTGAATAGCTTCCTTTAAGCTCCATTGAATGAGCAGAGTATAATGAGAAATTTCATAAGTGAGACCGCTGCCCTACATAGAGATGAAACCGCCGCCTGATCTAATTTAGCAAAAATTCCAAGAAAAGATAAATGAAAGTGTTTAGAATTGATAAATCTCGGAGCTTTGTGTTTTTGAAAAAGTTCTCTCTCTCCCTTCTCAATGACTATGACTCTTTTGTGTTATATTGAATTGCTTGAATCGAAGTCTAGTATGTGAGCATTGGAGAATATGGGATTGTGTTTCTAAAGGAGATAGGCGAATTAGACAATCATTCAAAAGTCCATCGTTCTGGAAATTGATAGTAATGTTTGCTTTGCAAATTGAAACTTGAATCTTCATTCTCATCATTCATCATGATCAAACTCCTAATGTTTGTAGGTATCATTTCTGAAAACCTTCACGAGATGCAACTCGTCTCTTTGGGAACTTAGAATTAACAACTTTTTGTATAGCGTAGTGCTTTTGTAATTATTATATATTTTTGTCTTGCTAAGGGACTAGCAAGAGATAAGTTGAGGGGAGTTGATAAACGCCTAATATTGTCATGCATAAGCTCTCTCTCAGAGTCGCTTGACGCGTTTATTGCATTAATTCTGCCTAATTATCCGCTTATCTTGAGATTATGTCTTAGCGAGTTTTGTATCTAATATTGTCCGCTAGGTGTGCTTTTGTTGTGTTCTGTGTGTTTATAGGCATAGATGCAATGGCCTTCGAGGATTGATCAACTACTAGCCAAAAGCTACAAAAGTGCTGATTTAGAGAATTTCCAGAAGCATGATCGATCATGAATCCCATGATCGATCATGGTGCAAATAATCTTCAGGCAGAAGACCCCATGATCGATCATGGTTGGCCATGATCGATCATGGCCCTGGAAACTTGGCCATTTTCACACCAAAAATGGCTATTTTAGTGGTTCAAGCTATTTTAGATATTTAGCTAGATATTTTTCTACCTTTTATATATATATTTTATTTTCTTTTTACATAGAGAAGATATTATCTATATTTTTACTTAGAGTTCTAGAGAGAGGGGAGAGCTCACTTTTGATTGTTCTTTCATTTCTCCATTGTAAGTGCTTAATTTTGTAAGAATGATTTCTTCTTCTATGATATTTGTTCTTGCATCTATTATGGAGTAGTCTATTTCTAAGGTTACGGAGTTGATTGTGATATGATTTTTGGTGATTAATGGCTCAATCCATATCTAAATTTGATAAATATTTGTGAATCTTCTTCTTCTTCATCATATCTTCATTATTTCAAGCTTTCTAGGTATTTTTATTAAGTTAAGACTTTATATGCCTTGTATATTTAGTTCTTGTTGTTAATGAGCATACAACATATTTTATGGTTCTAGAAAGCTTGTAGTCCCTTTCCCCCCATCCATGGAGTTTTTCCCTCTTCATAGAAATTATGAATAGTTCTTAAAACTCCATAGATGGATTTTAAATTTGTTTAGCTTATCTTTGATTCATTTATTGATATATTGAGTGCTTCTTACACTTTATGTGATACTAGACTCTTTATGTTCTACCATATGTGATAAACGATGAGTTGACTAATTTGTCCCATAAGCTTTATTCCGTTTCATTGTTAGGATTCACTTTATAATTTTCATTCTTTAAATCATGAGATTACTACACTTGCTTTATGTTAATTAAATCGTTTAGATGATGTTTGTCATATCTATCTCGGATTAGCTTCATCGGGATGGGTTTGCCTTGCTTCACACCCGTAGCTAAGAGGTAGGAATGATAACCCGTCTTTGGTGAATTTCGTAGGTCTCTCTTCTCGATATAGCTTCAACTGGGAATGAGTCGCCTAGCGTCGCACCCTTTTTGCTATTGAGAGATACACCAACATTCCCCAATTTGAGAAATCTTGTGTTATAATCTTTGTATGAGCTAGTGATCACCGTCTCTTTAATCATAACTAACCTCCAACTACCTTAGTGCTTTCTTATTAATTTTCACACCATTTTACATTTACGTTGTTCGATAACCATTTCATCTTACAAGAATCAGAAAACACTTTAATCCGTAATCCATTCCATTCCTTTTCACTTATCCCTGTGGTTCGACACTCGGACTTCCGAGACTATATTACTACTTGACGAGCCTGCACTTGGGCTTTAACACAACACACTATTTCGGTTGCGTCAACCAAGTATCCAACGAGGATGACATGCGTGCGAGATTGTTCCAATTGTCTAAGAAAATAGAAGCAATGGAGGCAAGTAAGCTTAGAGAGGCCAATGTAGTATGCTCGAGTCAGTTATGTGTCATTTTTGAAAACTCGGGACACACTACAGAGGATTGCTCTACCATTCCCGCTTTTTGGGAAGTCCTCAAAAATCCCGCCCAAGTCAATGCTTTGCACCAGTACAACCAAAACCAAAACCAAAACGACCCTTATTCTCAAAGGTACAATGAGGGATGGAAGAATCACCCCAATTTCAGTTAGGGAGGAAATCAAAGTCAGAACCACAACCAATATCATCAGAACCAAAGGCAACAACAACCTCAAAACTCTTTTGTTCCACCCCAAAGTCAAAATTCCAACCAAAACCTAGAAGCTTTGTTGAGGTCATTTGTGGACAAAACGGATCGTGATGTGGGGGAGTTAAAAATTCAAATGTCTAAGCTCACCACCGCCCTAGCCACCCAAGAGAAGGGAAAATTCCCCTCTCAACCTTTAGCTAATACTAGAGGCCAAGTTTAAGTAATAGAGGGAGGAGAGTCTAGCACCAAGTTAGAAGAACTCAAATCTATCACAATCCTAAGGAGTGGGAATGAGGTGGACAAAACTATTGTTCCTAAAGCCCCCAAGGTGGTGGACATAGTTGAGCTTACGGATGTTAAGAAAATGGAGGTTGAGACGGTTGTGAATGAAGAGAAGAAGAGAGAGGAAGAGAAACAAGGAAAGGAGGATCTTGAAAAAATCAGAAATGGGATCAAAGTCCCATTTCCAGAGAGATTGAACCAACCATCCAAATCCAATACCGAGATTTTGGATGTCTTTAGGCAAGTGAAAATCAACATTTCATTGTTTGACGCGGTCAAGCAAATACCTTCGTATGCTAAGTTCCTTAAGGACTTATGTACTAGCAAACAAAGGTTGAATGTCAAGAAAAAGACCTTTATGGCGGAGTAAGTGAGCTCCATCATGCCAGGCACGAGAGCCCCCAAGTTCAAAGATCCCGGTTGTCCCACAATTTCATGTGTCATAGGAAATTGTAGGATTAAAAATGCTTTGTTAGATTTGGGAGCAAGCGTGAATGTGCTCCCATATTCGGTCTATCCACAATTGGGGTTGGGTGAGTTGACACCCACGAGGGTTACTATCCAATTAGCGGACCGATCCGTTAAGATTCCAAGAGGGATAGTCGAGGATGTACTTGTCCAAATCGACAAGTTTTATTTTTCGGTTGATTTCATCATCATCCTCGACATGCAACCCGTGTCGAATCCTGCTAACGAGATTCCAGTTATTCTTGGACGACCATTTCTTGCCACTTCTAATGTTATAATAAATTGCAAGAATGGAATAGTGAAGTTAGCTTTTGGTAACATGACTCTAGACCTTAACGTGTTCTCTTTAAATAATAAAAAAGATGATTGTGATGAAGAAACTGAACACGTCAACATGATAGAATCTTTGGTGCAAGACGACTTTGTTGCCACTTTAGAAGTAAAATAGGAAGTATAAAAATTGGCCGTTCCGCAATCAGGAATTAGTCGAGGTGTGTGAAAACCAACTCGGACACCTTGTGGCACGTAGTAGAAAATATGTGAACTAAAAAAAACAAAAAAATTCTATACATTAATTAATTGCAAAATTATTGTGACTTACCGGACTTCATCTCTCGTCGAATTTCTTGCATCCATAACATGGTTTGAAGATTGCTATCTCCGACGCATAGCCATGTGGGGATGCCATGGGGGGAGGGGGGCAGGCAAGCACCCCCACTTGGTTTTGATTTTTTTAATACTATACATGGGATATTGTTCGGAAAAAAAAAGAGTCAAACAAAGTATCAGGCATATTGGAATACGAAACTTAAAACACGAAAATTATTGACTAAAAATATTAACAAACAAAGTACTTACAAAACGTGAAAAAATAAACATTTTCTAAAGTGAGGGATCGAATGGTCGAGAAAATAAGGATAATAACGAGTTAGACAGGTAGTCAGTAACGGATTTGGGGTTGCTCCTCCTCACCCCCGAAATTTGAACCCATGCCCTCCTCCATCCCGATTTGGATATTAAAATCCTCAACCCACGTGAGGAGCAGGTATCCATGGCCCATGGGGAACCGAATAGCAGGGAGAGAAATGATGATGGAGGGAGAAGACTTAGCAGTGAATGGTGGACGTAGCTCGAGCAATGAGTGTAGAGAGAGAGCGTTAAAAATATGGTGAATAGTGGACGTAGCCGGCGATGGTTCATAGAGAGAGAGCGTTACGAGGTGTATAGTAGTTGACAGAATGGCGATGAACGAGAATGGTGGGGGTGCAAATATGGTGATGAACGATAACGGTGAACGGCAATGAGCAAGGACGATCCCGTGTAAAAGTAGTGGTGGTGGCCTGGTATGGTGGGCTAATGGCTAGTATTGGTATTTTTGTTAAAAATACATGAAATGAGAGGAGATGAGATGTACACATCGCTTTATCGCAAGAAATAAGCAATCCATCGAAAATTCCCATCCCAGGCCAATCAACTCACATGGATGACATACAACTGAAAAACAAATACAAAAAATCAAATCATTTGCAACTAAACTTCTTGAAAATGAAGTATCTTAATCAGATGTATGTGGTATTATGTAGAGAGAGTGTGCTAACTACAGAAAGAAGCAGGGCGATTTGGATCTGTGAAAGAATTTGGGGGAGATTCCAATCTGCGTTCATTTCCAGGAAGCAATACTTTCTGATGGAGAAATTATGATTGTGAAGAAAATGGATTAGGTCGTATAGAGAGAAGAGAGGATTTTAAAAGAAGAACAAACGTTGAAGTCACACCCAGGAAATTATGGGTTAATGGTTAGTGTTGGTGTTTTTGTGAAAATGAAAAGTCAACACCTAACTCTTTGATCCCTTGTGCGAGGGGAAAATTAAAAAATTGAAAAAAGTATTAATGGAAGCTAGATGTCGACCATAAAATAAAGCTTATAAACTAAATTCAAATTATGTTTAGGTTATATGATTGACTAATATATACGAGGGCTGGACAAATATACCTGAGTTATTAAAATGTCTTTATTAGCTTGTGTAAAAATTAGGACCGAAAAATTAAAACTGATAACCGGAGAACCGATCCGATCGGAACCAATAAAATATCTAGGCACTGATATATCTGCACACAATATGTCTAACATTTACCCAAATAAATTAAAATGTCTAGACACTAAAATATGTCTGCTTATTATTATGGGATTATTGTACTTTGAACATAGTTGTAATTTCAATCTCAATATGTTTAATTAGTTTAAATTATTTTCATACTTTGCCTTTTTTGGGATAATTCTTATATTTATCTTCTTATTTGATTTTCATGTAATATGTGTTTGAAATTATTTGAATTCCTAATTTAATTATATATTTATTTTCTTGTATTTTATTTTTAATTAAGAAGGGTAATATTGGAATTCAACTTAATTAATTAAAATAATAAAGTAATTAATATTTTGTCATCTACTAAAAACTTGTCATTTAAACTGAGTCTAAAAATAGAATGTCCTTCATTAAAACCACTAATATACTAATGTCCTTAATTATTATTTTCTATATTATTAATGCTATTACGTTTTTGTTGTATTTTTGTAATTTCTCATAATTACTTGCATTTACTATTTGAGTTGTATGAATTGTTATTATTAATGTCATTATATTTATTTTCAAGTTTATAACTTTAAATATATTTTTGTATGCTTTGCATTTCGCTTCCCTTAGTTAAATTCTAACCCCGTCACTGACCGGATTCACGGTTGCAAGGCCTGCACCAGGACATGCCCGTAGGAAATGTACGTGTGATAGGCCACCACCTACAACCCTAATTTTGAACGGGGTGCATCAAAATTTATGGTTTAATGTATGCTTATATATATATATAATTGGCGAGTCACAATATTATGTTTTATTTATTTTCAAACGTCTTGTTAACTTATTATTTCAAAATACCAAATAAACAAGCATGCATATTTTTTATTATTATTTATAAATACGTAAAAAAAATCCTCATTTTAAGAAAAAAAAGGAGATACTCTTGCTAGTTTCAGCTGTCATTTATATATACGTACTTGCATGGTGTGTTGATAAGTTCTATACATTTCGAGTTAGGTATAGCCTCCTCTTCAACTGACAATGGTTTTATTACAGTAGTTTTGAAAGTTCAAAGAAAACGAGTCACTGAAGAGCGTAAAATGACTGAGATTTAAATGGCTACTCAAGCCGCTAAGCCTGCTCAGAGTGTTAAGAAATTGGACCCACCCACAGAGTCTTCCAAGAGTTATCATCCGTAGCTACTAGGAAGTGCCGTTAGATTTCCCTTTTAGTGTTTAGTGTCTTGTTTGTTTTGTTTCGGTCCCGGGGGGGCTAGTTTCTTCAGCTGGGGGGCTAGTTTCTCCAGCTTAGTTTAATTTGCAAGTTGTTTCCTTTTAACTTATTTTATTAGCTTTCGGTTTTGAAATTTTTAAATCAATTTTTTTAATAATATTTTACTTTAGGCGTGCCGTTTTTTTAAAGCCTAGAACTATCATTTAAAAAATAAGATTTGGCTACATTTCTCCCTCATATTCACTTTCTCTTTTCCTCCACAACTATTCTCTATACACATCATCCATGAAGTCAGCATGGCACTTCCATCCATGAAAAATTAAACATTTTAGGGATTAAAATATAGAATTGAAGAACCATATGACTTCTGAATATGGAGGTAGGTGATACGTGGTGGTCCATCCTACATTCTCTTCCTTAATTTATAGCAAGTATATCTGTCAGGATTCTCTTAATCTTTAACCTCAACGATTATTCAAGTATCATGAGAGAGGAGGGAGATTGGAGAGAGGGGGGGGGGGAGAGGTTTTGGGTTTGTGGTACAGGTGATGGGGGTTGTTCGGTTTTTCCCCTATAAAAATGTGACACAAAATATATTTTCTTTAATTATATTTCACTAGAAAATTATAATTATATATTTTTTTCACTCAACACTATTATACTTTTTTTCTTATATTTTATTCTCTTTTCTCTCTCTTTTAATTTCACTTTTCTTTTCTTACTCTCGCATCACACAAAGTGTACAAGCACATTTATTTATAGTGTCGTAGAGAATATTTTAGGCTCATAGATATTTCCATGCACACTATAGATCTTTCCATGGACTTAAACTCTTTTGAGTACAAGATAATTCATAACGAGTTTTCTAGAATCCTTTTTTCTTATCACAAGATATTTGTTAGATTTTTATTGAATACTCTCGATGAAATATTCTAAAGACAATTTTAGAATATTACACGATTTATAATTTTCAAAATTACTTTTCAACTGGGGGTTGTGGTATAGGTGATGTAGTGTCAAATGATACACTAAAGTCAAAAGTGTAATGAGGTACAGCTTATATCATATTGCGCTTATATGAAAAATCAATCATATCACTTAATTAGTAAGATATTATTCGTTTTAGGAGGCAAAGTCAACATTATTAATTTTTCCGGAAGGATCGAGCTGAAATTTATACCTATAGCACATCACGTTACAACAATTACATAATTAATGCATGATGAACTTTTCACCTGCAGCTGTCCTTGTTACTACCATGTAGCACTTGAACTACGTAGCACATATATATATATATATAGTTCTGAGGCCAGTCATGAATGCTATAGCGCAAGAATATTATAATTGGTTAATTTTAGTGTACCATATACAATAAAAATTCTATAAATTAATAAGGTATGGTTTATCGATAAATTAACAATTTACTAATTTATTGATAAGTTAATAATTTATTAATTTACAGACAAATTTTTTTTTCCAATATTGTTCTGGTGACCTTCCTTAGATTTTATCTCCTATAAACTTAATTAAATAAATTATGTTATCATTTGATAAATAATTTGAAAGATTATCCTTTGATAAATAATTAGATTGTTGGAACAAGTGGCTTCTCAACTCTCAGATGACGAAAGCATTCAAGAATTTGGTTCAATAACTAAAGGGCTACACTATCTTAATCAAATGGATGTTAGATACCTATTGAACTATCTGGGTGAACATGAAGAGAGCTCGGTGATTTTTACTAATTGATGAAGAGATTATTGATAGTGTCACAAAAAATAATTTAGAAGATGATGTTGAGGATGGTAGTTTTGCTACAGAGCCTTTTTCTCGAAGCCATCAAAGCAACGACGACACTAAATAATTTCCTCTTACAAGATGAGAAATGTACACCTAACATACTTATGGCATTACAGAAAGTAAGAAATAAAATTTAGGCAAATATAAATTTCATTAAAAAGCAAAAACATTATACTCATATTTTGATAATGCATGATAGTAGGTCTGAAATGGTGAATCATTAATTTATGTAACCGATAGGCCTGAGAGGACCTTATAAAAAATATAATATATCTTATAAATTTAGTGAAAATATTAATTTAACTCTTGGGCTTGAGTCTTGATAAGTAAAATTTATTAATTTAGCGAGATTATTATTTTATCGAGTTTTACTCTATAATCCTGTCATGTAATTAAAACAATGCCACGTGGACGGGGTGTAATATATGACATTAGAGGAACCATTTTAAAGGAAAAGCCTCTTGTTACATTATATCAGGATTTAGGTACGCAAATGAGACACCAAGCCATGGTTTTTAACCATGTTCATTTTATTAGATTCGGAGCATCCAACCATGTTCATATATATGTATATAATCTAAATTAAGACATATTAGGAGCACTAAAAAAGCTTAAAAAAGGTAATAAGTTATGGGAGGTTGTGGGGACCGGAGGTTGTGAACTTCATCTGAAACACATTTAGGGTTTGTAGTTGTTCAAATTCCTCCTTTCCCAAAAATGATTGTATATTCCCAAAATGAATGTATATTGTGAGATTTTCAGCCAAATATTCTTTGGGATATCTTTGAGAATCCAATTTTATATTTTGTAACTTCAATTAAAAAAAAGAAGAAAGAGAAGCAATTTTTAAAAACATAGCCAAATGTGTATACTCAACATAAAAAATTTGGCTTATGAAACATAAGCAATTTGAGACTTGCACCATGGCAGCCATGAATGCATATTGGTTCCATGTCATATCACACGTGGTGCAGATACACATGCGCGTACACATACACACACAAATCTAGATGCGATCTAGATCTAATTAAGGGGGACAACATGTATATGTTAGAGAAGATCAACTCATTGTCAAATCTAGAAATAGAAATGCAATATGGGTGATGAGGGTGATAAATTGCTTCCAATCGCAAATGTGGGCCGGATTATGAAGCGAATCCTACCACCAAACGCCAAGATATCCAAAGAAGCAAAAGAGACAATACAGGAATGCGCGACAGAGTTTGTAAGTTTTGTCGCAGGTGAAGCGTCTGACAAGTGTCACAAGGAGAATCGCAAGATAGTTAATGGGCACGACATTTGTTGGGCTCTGATCTCTCTAGGGTTTGATGAGTATGGTGAGGTTATGATGAAGTATTTGCTCAAGTATAAGGAGTTTGAAAGGGAGAGAGCTCTGAAAAAAGAAGGGCATATTATAAAAGAAGAGAAAGACGAAGGTTCAATGCGTAAAGTATTGGATTAAGTTATGGAGAAGGGAGAAACATCATTTTTAAGGAGATCATGATGAGATATCTTGATGATGATGAAGATGAAGAAGAAGATAATTCATGTTTAGGTATGATTATGTCAAACAATTCTACTCTCTCTCTCTCTCTCTTTCTCTAATTATTGTAAAGCTTCATTTCTAGGATTGACTTTATGAGCAAACATGGGGCAAGTTTGTAATATGTTTTAATGAACATTATATATTCTCTGTTCTCCCAAAGCTTCAATATCCGTGAAGAATAGGGAAAAGGCTAGAAAAGGGTGACAATTTCAAGTTTTTGCGCGCTCCAGTATTATATATCTGGTTCTGGAGTCTTCACTAAATCCTGTTTAACTTGATAAAAACTGCCCTGTGTGTCTCCTCATTCTTCTCTTGTGTGGGAGTGCTTGATGAACCAACTAGCATTTAATTAAGATATATATACACACTAATGTTTTTGCAACAGCCTTATTTACAGTGTAGTAACATTTATAAGCTTATTCAATTGCATGCTCAAAATGCAGACTGATTTTAGATGGTTTTTCAAATGGGGTGATCCCCTCACGTGTGGCCTAATTTTGAGCTTAACACGTAGGCTGTCTATATTCAGTTACGTGGAGTCCGTGTAGCCGTTGAATCTTGACACGGTGAATAGCCTTTTGCTCTATTACCGTATTAGATTTCGGAGCATCTAAACCAAAAGCAATTGGCGATGGGTGGAGTATCCCTTGTTTTGTGTATACTATTTTGAGAGGATCTTATTTCCCGATGTGGAATTTACACATAGTCTCAACAATCTGAAAGTTCAATTCATATGGAATGGAGATCATACTAGTCTATTGACGAATTTTCCATCCTTTTGCCATATTTCACTCATATTTTTTTAATTTTTCTCAAAAAGAAAAAAAATGGGTCATTACAATCATCCGAATACTAGGAATACTTAGATATATATGTACGTGGATCATGAATGTAAGTGTCGTACATCAATCTCTCCCCATTCCATATGGATAACAAAAATAGAATAAAAAATGGAATATAAAATCTTATGTTAGGCGCAGATTTAACAAAAATTTGAGTTATGTGATGAAGTAGTAATCTTTTTTTCTTTCTAGCTAGAGAGCAAAACAAAGCATTCATTAATTTACCGAAGGAAAGATACATCAAAAGAAAGAGACTCTTCTAAACAAGGAGGAGGGGTCTTCCAACCAAATCACAACATCATCAATTGACAAAACGAATTAAGCTAAGCCGCACTTGGGCCGCTTAACCCCTCGCACTAAACAATGGAGAGAAACCACAAAAACAACAAGACCGAGCCAAAGCAAGAAAATCCAAACTCAGACACCACCATTATAGTTGGATCGATTTTTGGTCTCGGTTAAAGCCATGAAAACAGTCTCGTTGTCACCTCTGAACGTACTCTACCTCTGTGAAACATGCTTCTATAGCCAACTTCAAAGCTTCATAACTGACCAAAAGCTCGACCAGCTCAATACTCGGGGTCTTCAACAATGCTTAATTGCTCAAACTCACAAAAAAGTCCCCTTTCCAATCTCCCACAATAACTTGGACAAAGTGACAAAGAACAATTACAAATTGGAGTTGCAATCCAATGATCTTTTTTAGGGTAAATTACACATGAGAGAGGAAGAACGTTACTTGGTTGTTGATCCAGCCGTACAATTGCAAATTGGCAATGCGTGCATGCTCTTTGAACATCCTTAGATTATGGAGAAAGTACTGTAAGACTTTAATTAAATATACAAATTGTTGAACAATGTTGTACCTAAACGAAATGAACTAGATGGTGACTTATGTAGATTTTTTCGTGGAAGCCCAAGAAAATCATAGGCGCTAGAGAGCTATTTTCCTGACTCATGTGGATTTTTTTAACGTAACTATACTAAACATCGAGTTAAGATAAAACCCAATATAGTTACTAGCATTATATATTAGGCTATAAAATTTAGAATAATTTTAAAAAACTATATACAAAAATAATTTCTGAAAATTTAGGGGAACGATTCTACACACTCCAACACGTACTATTTCTTCCCAGCCTCAAGATCCAGATAAAGATGCAGTCAGAACCGAAGGGCTAATCGCAATATATATACGCAATGCGCGATATCATTGATAAGTCAATCCATTTTACTCCCAAGACTCTGCAAACCCCATCCAGATGCAAATGGAGGTTTCTTGTATTGGAAGAGGCTTTTCTTTCACCCTAGTTTGTAGTTGTTCTCGATCATTGTTGTGAAACAGTTTTTGTACTAAATAGATTTTTTTTTTGGATTAAGTGTCGATGCTATAGGGTTTCCTGCTTTATGCACCCTTTTATTTTTGATTTTTTGTTAATTATATGCCCTTTTGTTTTGTACGACAACGATAACTGTGTTATGCTTTTACCCCCTACTTTCGTAATAGTTGTTTTCACACGCATTAACATATATATTGATATAACGGTATTTCTTACGGGTAGGAATAATACCTCAAGAGTTTCTTTAGGGTAAAAACAAACCACAATTTTTGGTTAAATTTTCAATTTTGACCTTCGCTGGATATTAGTGAGAATAATATGACTTTGGGCCGGGCTACACCCCATACTATTATCTAGCATTTCTTCATCTTTGAGTTATATATAATCAAATTGTATATGCAACACGTGGACAAAAATCTAATATATATATATATATGTGTTCAGTGAACCTAAAATCAATAATTCTAGACAGAGATAATTAAATATTTGATGTAATTAATAATCAACATCATATCATCAAATGTGTTAAAAAACCTTATCTCAATTCATTATAACTAATGAGTAATTAACAAATTGATCTGTCATTTTTTTAAATCAAATATTATGTTCATATACAAGTTTGCCTCAAATACATCTTGTCTTAGCCATTCTAGTTGAAAAGATTCATGAAATTTAGCTTATGTTTCCAATACTATGTACTATATAAAGTAAATCAAGACATATTGGGGCATTAAAAATGGTTAAAGAGTCCAATATTATATGTAATATTACTAAATCAAGACATATATGGGATTATGGGGAGCATAATAAAAGGCTAAAATAAAAGTTTGGCAGGGTGTGGGGACCCCTTTTTGTGGACTACTTTGTCTCAAACACTTTTTAGGGTTTATAGATATTCAAATTCCACTTCTTTCCCTAAATGAATGTATGTTGTCAGCCAAATATTCTTTGGGTTGTCTTTGACAATCCAATTTTAAATTTTTTGACCTGAATCGGAAAAAAAGTAAAAAGAAATTTCAAAAAACATAACCAAACATCCATGCCGAGCATCCAAATTCCAGCTAGCAAAGCCAATATATATATATATGTATGTATGTGCTATCAATATATACATGTCACATGCACCATCGCACCTACGAATGCATGTCGTTGCGATGACATGTCACATGGGTGCATACGTACACATACACATACACACGTATCTAGATCAGATCTGGATCTGATTAATGGGGGCTCTATGTTAGAGAAGGTCAGCCTATTATCAGATCTAGAAATAAAAATAAGAAGAATGGTTGATGAGCATGACAAATTGCTTCCAATTGCCAATGATCTCCAAAGAAGCAAAAGAAACAATACACGTCTGACAAGTGTCACAAGAAGAATCGCAAGACAGAGAATGGGCACCATGTGTGTTGGGCTTTGATCTCTCTAGGATTTGATGAGTATGGTGAGGTTATAATGAAGTATTTGCACAAGTATAGGGAGTTTGAAAGGGAGAGAGTTGCATGAACGAAACAAAGAGCCAGTTATGGAAGAAGAGAAACATGAAGATTTAATGTGTAGAGTATTGGAGTGTAGAGTTATGGAGAAGGGAGAAGGGAGAACCCTCATTTTAAGGAAAGCTTGATGAGAAATCTCAATGATGAGGATGAAGCTGAAGAAGAAGCTAATGTTTAGGTATATATGATTTGGTCTAACATTTCTACTCTCTCGCATTATTGTAAAGCTTAATTTCTAGGTTTCATTTTCTGAACAAATTGGGGGAAAGTTTGTGATATGTTCTAATCAATTAACAATATTATATATTCTCTCTGCTCTCCCAAAGCTTCAATATTCGCAAAACAATATCTGCTTCTGGATTCTTGCACCTAAATCCTGTTTCGCTTGACAAAAATTGCCCTTTTCTTTCTCATCTCTCTTCTCTTGTGCAGGATGGTGTTTATGGATATTGAGAAGAACAAATGTCACTTAATTAATATCTATACTGCAGTTTTTCTAATATGTTTTTAGTGTAGTATCAATTATAAGTTTATTTCATTGCATGCTCAAAATGCAGACTGAATTTAGATGGTATTAATTTCAGGGGTGATTTCATAGTTCAATTCATATGGAGTGGAGATCAATACAACTATAACAGTCGGTCCACGAATTTTCCATCCTTTTGCCATATTTCATTCTGAATCATTTTAATATTTTTCAAAAAGAAAAACAATTTGGTCGTTGCAATCATCCGAATAGTAGGAATACTTAATTAGATACGAGGATCATGAATGTAAGTGTCATACATCAATCTCTCTAGCTCCATTCCGAATGAATAATATGAATAAAAAAAAGGAATGCAGAAATCATATTTTTACGCGCAGATTTAACCAAAATTTTGAGTTACTTAGGGTTTCTTTCTCATTAATTTACCAAAGGAAAGATACATCAAA
The DNA here is from genome assembly GCA_021464415.1 of Lonicera japonica. Lineage (NCBI taxonomy): Eukaryota > Viridiplantae > Streptophyta > Magnoliopsida > Dipsacales > Caprifoliaceae > Lonicera > Lonicera japonica. The sequence goes on from CM038467.1 coordinate 40,749,036, forward strand.
AGAAAGACACTCTTCTAGACAAGGAGGGGTCTTTCAACCAAATCACAACATCAGCACTTGACAAAACGAATCTAGCTAAGCCTCATGTGGGCTACTTAACCCCTCACACTGAAAAATGGAGAGAAACCACGAAAACGACAAGACCAAGCCAAAGAAAGAAAATCCAAAACTATGACACCACAATGAATTGGATCGAATTTTGTCTCGGTTAAAGCCTTGGAAACAGTCACATTGTCACCTTCGAACTCCACCACTATGTAACACGCTTCAATAGCCAACTTCAGAGCTTCATAACTCACCAAAAGCTTGACCAGCTCAACATTCGATCAGGGTCCTCGACAATGCTTGCTCAAACTCGCAAAAAATCCCCTTTCCAATCTCTCGCAACCACTCCAATGAATGAGGAAGAACAATTACAAATTGGGTTACCAATCCAATGATTTTTTTAGGGTAATTTACACATGCGAGATCAAGGAATTGAAGAACATTACTTAATTAGTTGTGTACAATTTCAAATTGGCAATACGTGTGCTCTTTAAATCTTTTGATTATGGAACTTCTAAGTGTGAAAATAGTATAATATATAAGACTTTAATTAATTATACAAATTGTTGAACACTGTTGTACGTAAACAAAATAAACCAACCGGTGACTTGTGCATGTAGATTTTTTTTCGTGGAATCTCTAGCCCAAGAAAATCCCAGGCGCTAGAGAGTTATAATTTTCTTGACTCATGATCATGTCGATCTTTTTAACGTAACTATACTAAACATTGAATTAAGATAAAACCAAAAATATAGTTACAACCATTATATAATTAGTTAATAAAGTCCGCATAATTTCATTTTACCATATATAGTTTCATAAAATTTGTATAATTTTATATAAAAATAATTTTTAAAAATTGAGGGGAACGATTGTACAAATACTCGTTGTCTCACTATGTTTCATAACCACCATGTCTTGGGGCTAATTAGCTGTGTATCTTAAGCTTGAGTTTTCAGTGGCTTTGTTCAAAATTTTCTTGCCTTCAATTTTCCATCACTTTCTATATATCAATATTTAAGTACTTTTATGTTAATTTGTTGCCTTGTGATTAAGCAACCAATTTGTCAAGTGGAGTGTTAAACATAGTAAAAACGTGTGCTTGTATTAATTTTTTGTACAAACGTACAATTATAGCACGAATCATATAAAAAAGAATTGCAGACAACGCATTAAGTACGCGTGTGATTCTACTAGTTCATTTATTTTAAATAGTGTTACATCAAGTTATATAAAAATTAATTAGTACAAAAAGTTAGTAAACTCAACATTTTCAATTCTAGAAATATTAGGACACGTACGTTAGGTGTGGGGATTCCACTAATGTGTGCAAAGCTTTTTTCTCTTTCGATCAAGTACTTAATTCACTTTCTTCTATTAATTAATTTTACGAAGTGTTCTATATTATATTAGATGTCAAACTAATCCTTGTTTACGAAAGAGAGTCAGCTGCCACTAGAATTTGCACATGTCTAACATGAGACTTGCCACTAAATTAATCGATCCTCACATGGTTCAGATTTTACTCAAAATTAATTAACGAATCCTCCTAATGGTCTTCTAATTAAATGGATTATTGTATTGCAACTAATATCATAATTTTATGGTAAAAGGACTTATTTACGTTCTATTAATAAACTTCTCCTCAAAATAGCATATTTATGCTATTCTCTTTCCGAAGACTTATTGTAGAATATAGTAATTGTGATCTACATACATCTTAAACTCCTCTTCAGGTAATTCTTTTATCTTGTATAAATAATAAATTATAGAATATCAATTGTGATACTTTTGTTCTATATATACAACATCCATCTATTGCACATTTTGAGTTAATTTATTTTTAAGAAAATATTAATTTCAAGGTAATTTTGTTGAATATAGGTTTTGATGTGAACTTGTCACGTTGATTTGAGTATTTCTTAAAAAAGATATAACCTATTTTTTTATTATGGGTTTAGTACATTGATCATGTCCCACAGAGGAATTTAAACTATTATACAGTATCTTTCAAATTAAACTTCAAGCAGTTTAATTATGTAACTAATCAATGGTGAAAAATAGTATTTTTTTTATTGTAGTGAATTGATCACGTCCAGAATAGATTTCTTTCAACTGGCTTTCATCAAACCACTTACCCAATAAACTTTTTATTGTTCATTATTTATTTAGTAGAAACTCATAGCCCAACAGATATTATGTTTCTCAACGAATAATCTTACTACTTAATTAATCTTCCCAATCAGCTGTATAGATGAATTATTATTCAAAATAGCATAATATTTTAAATAAAAATTATAGAATTATTACTTTTAGAGGAACTAATTATGTAGAAGAATGTTTCTATATACTATAATTAATACTATTGAACCTTATGTTATTTCAGTAATATTTTGTATGGCTTTTCTTATTGGGCTCTATGTTGGAAGCATAGAAAAGTTGATGATAATACGAGAAAGATTGGCCTCTATATTAGATCGGAAAGATTGGCCTCTATTTTAGATTGGGCTAAACTTTTAAATTGTATGGTAGTTAGCATTATTTTAATTCCCAAAGAGTACGTGGACTACATCCGAGCTAGCCCGGCTCCCTGTGGATCCGCCCTTGATCGATCCTAACATGCCTAAAGAAGATAAAAGGAATCGCAACACTATTGATACTTTAAATTATGATTCACGTGTATTTAGACTAATCATTGTAGGTGTTCACAGCTATTAATTGAATTGTATGTGAATTTTCCATATTTAATGCCCCTTAGCATTTTTTTTTCCTAACTGAGATTTTTTATAATTTTTATTACTCATATGATTGAGCAAGATACTTTTTCATGAGATAATATTTACTCTCCATCTACTCTCCTATTTATTTATTTATTTCCTTTTGGTAAAGTCCCATAGGTTTTGAATTAAGATTCTATTCAAAATTAGATTAGTAAATATATTTACATGCAATTAATCAAAATGTATTAGAAATAAAGTTTAGACAGCATATTTTTAGAAAAAAATTTTTTTTTTTTCTTTGATACTTAGATTCAAGGAAATCTTTCAATGAATTCATCAAATGTATAATTATACAAGTAAAATGAGAATTCAATATTATTATATCAAATTAAATATCAATTTTTCTGCAATTTCTACAATTATTAATATTCTTTATATTTTATTTTCACTAAACCATAAGTTTAAAACTAATATTGTGTGTATGTTAGTTTAGTATTATTAACTTATTGTGATATATCGTATGTTCTATCAAAATAACTATCTTAATATTAAGAAATTAAAATTATGTCTCTTAATCATGTGCGATCGCTCACACTTTATAACTATTTTTTTTAAAAAAGTGTTTAGTAATGTCTGTTGTCTGTCTAGTAGGTCCATAATTCATTTTGCTAGCTTAAAGGTTTTATTTGGACCAATTAGACGCATGGTTAAATTGGTTATGGGATATTGAAAAATACGGTTTGTATGAAAAAAAATTATGCAAAAGAATTAGGGAATAATATTTTTGTAAATTAAGGGCCTATATTTGACCAAACTCCAAAAACTCGAAAAGTTAACTTTGCAATAAATTTTTAAATTGTATTCTTTTATGGAATCATGCAAAATTAAGTTTGAACTACATGTTTTTTAGCATATTATTATAAATAAGTATTTAATTGACAATGTTTTTTAAATTGTATTCTTTTATGGAATCATGCAAAATTAAGTTTGAACTACATGTTTTTTAGCATATTATTATAAATAAGTATTTAATTGACAATGTTTTAGAATAATTTTAATAAATTACATATTCAAAACCTATTTATTAATAAAATGCACGTAATATTTGTTTTTTTTTGAGTTATGCAAAGTTAAGTTTGTACTCCTTATTTTCTAAAACATTATAATGCATTTGTATTTATTTAAAGTTATTTTAAAATTTTATAAATGAAACATAAGAATATACTTGTTAAAAAACTCATACAAAACAAATTTGCATTAAATTTTTTTGATTACAAAGTTAAGTTTGCACTCAACACAATTTTGTTCAAAATTAAGTTTGCATTCAGCCAAAACTCTTATTTTAAAACACAATTGAGAAACAAGCTCTTATTTCATAATGAAAATGATATCTAGGCGTTTTTTTCTAAAAAATATAATTCGTTAGTTTTTTTGCAAAAAATATTATCACGTAGCACCTTTTACGTCATTTCCATTTTTCTCTAATTGGTTTGTTTTTACTACTAATTTTGAGGGAAATTTTTGAAATAGTTGATAATGTAGAATTTTGCGACGTTATTTTAGATTTTTTTTTATACTTTTTGCCCAACTTATATAAATTTTTTGTATTAACTTTTGTCATACATATCATATACCTAATCAAATTTTTTTCCTTTTATATTAAATTCTGACTTCGCCATTTAACCAACGGAACACCAAAGTGAGCAAGAACGTACACTCCCATAAACCAAAAAAATCTTTCACTATACTCTGTAGCTGTCGGGGAAATAAGGCAAAAGATCTTGCATGACAATATTTTTCGCAAAAAAACCAATGGATAATATTTTTGAGAAATAAGGGTTTGGATATCATTATCATTATGAAATAAGAGCTTTCTTATCAATTGTTTTTTAAAATAAGGGCTTTGATTGAGTGCAAACTTAACTTTGTACAAAATTGTGTTTTGTACAAACTTAACTTTGCAATCAAAACAATTTAATGCAAATTTGTTTTGCATGATGCATTTATATTATGGCCATTTTAATGCAAATAAGATTTTAAAATAATGTCAAATAAACACAAATACATAGTAATGTTTTATAAAATAAGGAGTGCAAACTTAATTTTGCATAACTCAAAAAAAATTATTATGGCCATTTTATTAACAAATTGGCATTGAATATGTAATTTGTTAAAATTATTCTAAAACACTATTAACTAAACATTTATTTATAATAATATGCTAAAAAACATATAGTGCAAACTTAATTTCGCATGATTCCATAAAAAATATAATTTAAAAATCTATTCCAAAGTTAACTTTGCACTCTTATTGGAGTTTTGTCAAATATAGGCCCTTAATTTATAAAAATATTATTCCCTATTTCTTTTACTTAAAACTTTTTTATACAAGCCCTATTTTTTAATACTTCGTTATCTGTCCTGACTGTCCACCATAATTTTCCTTTTTCTTTTCCCATTTTCAAATTCGAACCCAAAATCACATCTTCCCCCATGCTAATTTTTTTTTTTCAAATTTCAATCTCTTGCATTGGCCACATCCATTAATCTTAAAACTTATTTTCACTCAGAAATAAATTATTAATTTTATTTAAATTATTCCGCCAACAGATTGATTTTAGGGGAGGCTACGCCTATCCTTCTCGGTTTGAAGTTTCTCTAGCTTTGGCCAGGGCCAGTCCAAAAGTTTTGGGGTACCAAAGGCGAATTTTTTAATGGAATCTGTAAATATTTAAAAATTAAATAAATAAGTCGCCTCCAGTTAGAATAAAACGTATGCAACAGTTAATTTATATTTTCCAAAACGTTTTATAGAAATACAAAATTTGAAAAAGTGTGATAGCAAGACAAAATTTGATTGAGAGGAAGGTTCAAATAAATAGTATATGTGTAAAATTTATATTAATATTGACCACAAAATTAATTTGTGGATATATTTTTTTTTCAATAATAAGAGTTTACTACTAACTTATTGGAAAAATTCGTAAGGAAACTGATGAGGGAAGTATAGAAATACTATAATTCTTTTTTTTTAAAAAAGTAGATGATAAAAATTGGTACAAAAATTAATTTTTAGGATAAACACTCCCTCTATTTAATTAAGAGTGCACGTGTTTGACTTTCACATTTAGTAAAGATGCATTAAACTTATTAATATATATTACTAATGGCTAAAAATTCCATGGAAAAATATATTTGGTGCGTAAGTTATGTGTCTTTCAAGAAATTTGACTAGACATTCCAAAAAATAATTTTAATAGAAAAAACTAGAATTACAGTTCAGAAAAAAAATAAAGAGAAGAAATATATATATATATATATATATTATAATGATAGTAAGAACTTTTTTGGGTTGAAATGATTTTCGAATCTTAAAAAAGTATAGGGGATAAAATAGTATCGCTAAGATGTGCATAATATATTTTTTGAATAATTAATACTACATTTGACTTAGGTTACTGTTAGAAAATTTATATTTCTAATATATGTGAGCAACATATTATTATATTTCAATTATATTTGCTATTTCAATTAATGGGCTAATTTTTGGTGGTCTAATTAATTTTTAGTTAAACCCATAGACTACTCAAATAAATGTGGGCCAAATATGTAGATACCTTATATGGGCTTGTTAGAGTTTTATGGGAACCCTAGCTAGACTATATATAAAGCAGATATTAGGGTTATAGTCCCCAATATACCAAATCAAAAAGACGGCTCTCTTCTCCCCATCTGGAAGAGAACCAAAATTCCCATATAGAACCTAAGGCGATTTGGTTGAGGAAGACCACGTACGTGCTCGATCCATACTGCTATTGTGATTGATCCTCATATTCCGCATTTATCACGGATCCAGGTACGCGTTTTAAGTGTTATATTTTAGAGTTGTGGTTGCTGCGGAATGATCTTCTCAGCAGAAGAAACAAAAGAAGTAGGATGAGGGAAAACCCTGCTACTTTTGCAAGAAAGAGGGACATTTTAAGAAGGAATGTTCCAAGTACCTCGCTTGGCGTGTAAAGAAGGGTATGCTTCTAACTTTGGTTTGTTCTTAATTTTATTTAGCTTCTGTACCTAATAATACTTGGTGGGTGGATTCTGGTGCCACTACTCACATAAGTATAACTATGTAGGGTTGCTTGTGGAGCCGGCTGCTAAGTGATGCTGAAAGATTCATCTTTGTGGGCGATGGCAATAAAGTTGCAGTGGAAGCTATAGGAACTTTTAGATTACATTTAAAAATTGGATTTTATTTGGATTTGTTTAAGACATTTGTTGCACCGTCTTTTAGGCGAAATTTAATTTCCATTTCTTGTTTGGACAAATCAGGTTTTTCTTGTTCGTTTGGAAATAATAAAGTTAGTCTCTATCAAAATTCAAATTTATTGGTTCTGGTTCTTTAATTGATAATCTATATATGCTTGATGTGGTTTGTTCCTATAATAAAATATTGCAAACAAGTTCACGTGGTACAAAGCGAAAGTTAAAAGAAAGTTCTGCCACTTTATGGCACAAGCGTTTAGGTCACATCTTTAAACAAAGAATCCAGAAGCTTGTGTCAGATGGAATTCTTGAACCCCTAGATTTAACAGACTTTCAAGTTTGTATAGAGTGTATCAAGGGAAAACGAACAAACGATAAAAAATTGGGTGTCGAGAGAGCTGGAGATATCTTAGAATTAATACATACGGATATTTGTGGTCCATTCCATTCACTGTATGGAATGGTCAACAATATTTTATTACGTTCATAGACGACTACTCTCGTTATGGGTACCTATATTTAATTCATGAGAAGTCTCAATCACTGGATGTTTTCAAGTCTTTTAAGGCTGAAGTTGAACTTCAACTTAGAAAGAAAATTAAAGCTGTCAGATCAGATCGTGGTGGTGAATACTACGGGAGAAATGACGGATCAGGAGAACAACGTCCAGGGTCTTTCACTCTTTTCCTCAATGAGTGTGGAATTGTTCCGCAATACACCATGCCGGGCAAACCCAGTATGAACGGTGTTGCAGAACGACGAAACCGGACTCTTAAAGATATGGTGAGGAGTATGATTAGTCATTCTCCTTTACCAGAGTCACTTTGGGGAGAAACTTTAAAGACCGCAGTATATATCCTTAACAGGGTACCAAGCAAAGCAGTTGCCAAAACCCCATATGAGATTTGGATAGGCAAGAAACCTAGCATTAGACATTTACACACTTGGGGTTGTCCAGCTGAAGCACGGCCTTATCAGCCGCATGAAAGAAAATTGGACTCAAGAACGGTTAGCTGTTATTTTGTTGGTTACCCTGAACGCTCTCGGGGTTACAAGTTTTACGATCCCACATCAAGATCCTTCTTTGAAACGGAAAATGGGAGATTTCTTAAGGATGTTGAGTTTGAGGGGGAAGGAAACAAAAGGAATGTTATCTTTGATGAAGAATCTGTTATTGATGGTGATCAGGTCTCCATACCTATTGATGTTCATGACACAGTTCCGACACTAGAGAATAATGATCAGGCTCAGGCTCCCATCCCTGACATTGTTCCATACCAAGATAATAATACAATTATTCATCAAACACCACATATAGAACAAATTCAACAACCTCAAGAAGTGCCATTGAGGAGATCCAATAGGGAAAGGAGAAGTGCGATTCCATATGATTATATCGTCTTTCTCCAAGAACATGAGGATGGCGTAAGTTTGACAGAGGATGATCCGGTCAATCTCTATCAGGCAATATGCAGTTCTAACTCTAAAAAATGGATTGATGCCATGAAGGAAGAGATGAAGTCTATGAAAGACAATGGCGTTTGAGATATTGTCCAGTTACTTAAAGGCACGAAATCCATTGGTTGTAAATGGATATTTAAAACCAAAAGGGATTCAAAGGGTAACATTGAAAGACATAAAGCTAGTCTGGTCGCCAAAGGCTTTACTCAGAAGGAAGGCATAGACTATAAAGAGACTTTCTCTCTAGTATCATCGAAACACTCTTTTAGGACAATAATGACACTAGTGGCTCATTTTGATCTAGAGTTACATCAGATGGATGTCAAGACTGCGTTTCTAAATGGAAACATTGATGAGACGATTTATATGGTACAGCCAGAAAACTTTGAATTAGGAAATCCAAAGTCTATGGTCTGTAAATTGAAGAAATCCATTTATGGTCTCAAACAGGCTTCCCGTCAATGGTATCACAAGTTTCATCAAGTTATCACCTCATATGGTTTTGAGACAAATGTCGTTGATGATTGTGTATATCACTAGTTTAGTGGGAGTAAATACATCTTCTTGGTTTTATATGTCGACGATATCCTACTTGCTAGTAATGATATAGGCTTATTGCACGAAACTAAGAAATTTCTGACGAAGAAATTCGAAATGAAAGATCTTGGTGACGCCTCTTTTGTATTAGGTATCCAAATACTGAGGGATCGTTCTCAAAGTATTCTTAGGTTATCACAAGAGAGTTATATCAATAAAGTTTTGAGTAGATTCGGCATGAAAGATAGTAAACCAGGAGATACGCCCGTAGCTAAAGGAGATAAATTTAGTCTCAATCAGTGCCCCAAAAATGACATTGAGAGGAATGAAATGCAAAAGATTCCTTACGCATCAGTAGTAGGGAGCCTTATGTATGCTCAAGTTTGTACTCGTCCTGACATAGCATTTGTAGTGGGAGTTCTTGGCCGATACTTGAATGATCCAGGCATGCAACATTGGATGGCAGCTAAACGCGTGATGCGTTATTTGAGAAGAACAAAAGATTACATGCTCACTTATCGAAGATCAGATAGTTTGGAGATCGTTGGGTTTTCTGACTCTGATTTTGCAGGATGCCAAGATAGCAGGCGCTCTACATCATACTACATTTTTATGTTGGCTGGAAGAGCTGTCTTATGGAAGTCTACTAAGCAGACTCTCACAACTTCTTCAAATATGGCAGCGGAGTTCATAGCTTGTTATGAGGCATCCAACCATGGAATATGGTTGCGAAACTTTGTCACTGGACTACGTGTAGTAGATGGCATTAAAAGGCCATTGAAAATTTATTGTGACAATAACTTTGTGGTACTTTACTCCAACAACAACAGTAGCTCGACGAAATTTAAGTTCATCGACATCAAGTTTCTAGTTGTTAAGGAGAGAGTTCAGGATAAAAAGATTTCTATAGAACATATAGGGACATATTCTATGCTAGCAGATCCATTGACCAAGGGTTTACTGCCTAAAGTGTTTCATAAGCACACTACCCACATGGGAGTTGTTTCAGACAATACCTTGGCTTAGTGGGAGTTCCTTTTTTTGTTCTATGTATTTTTCTTTTAAACATTAAGTTGTTTAAGTTTTCTGTAGAATAAAGTTGATGGTTTATGTTTCCTTTGTTATTTGCAATGTTCTCATTGCATTAAAAACTTTGGATTGATCTCATTAAAGACTAAAGTTGGACCAGTTGGAAATAGGCATGTCTAAGATCACATTGCATGTAATTTCCATGCTATTCATCCACATTTGATATATGTTATTAAGTGTATTAGTGTGGTGATAATCGTGGTTTATTCACGACTTTAGTGTGATAAAAGCTGCGGTAATTCCATTGCTAATACATGAGATAGACTAGATTGATTAAGTAGAAGTCTAAGGATAAATGGCATATGGATGCGCGCTTAAAGAATTTTGTAATATAATTGTTTCAGGAATAATATGTAGCCCAAGTGGGAGATTGTTAGAAAATTTATATTTCTAATATATGTGGGCAACATATTATTATATTTCAATTATATTTGCTATTTAAATTAATGGGCTAATTTTTGGTGGTCTAATTAATTTTTAGTTAAGCCCATAGACTACTCAAATAAATGTGGGCCAAATATGTAGATACCTTATATGGGCTTGTTAGGGTTTTATGGGAACCCTAGCTAGATTATATATAAAGCAGATATTAGGGTAATGGTCTCCAATATACCAACTCAAAAACACGGCTCCCTTCTCCCCATCTGGAAGAGAACCAAAATTCCCATCTAGAACTTAAGGCGATTTGATTGAGGAAGAGCACGTACCCGCTCGATCCATACTGTTATTGTGATCGACCCTCTTATTCCGCATTTATCATGGATCCAAGTACGCGATTTAAGTGTTATATTATAGATCTTAATAATTTGACATATTGAATTAGGAATTATTTTCAACAGTTACAACTTAATATATATGTATATTGAACAACACGGTAAGTAAAATTCAAATATTGATAACAAATAGACTCCCACCGAGATAACAAGAAAAATATGATAAATGTTGAGCTATAATTAGTTCATATGTGCTGCTAGTAGTATAGACTTAGGTTATAAAGAGTGATTCCCTATTTTTAACAAAAAGAAGGGATTCTCATTTGGAGGGGTAAATAAGCATTTTTTTAAAAAAAAATGTAAAGATGATTTATATAGTGATTAGATCACCTACACCAAATTTCATAAAAAAATTCAACCTATTAGTAAGTGTATTGAAAAATTGATATATATGTGTGTTTTTGGCCGTTGTAATTTTTGATGACCATCTCACATACTTTAGGTTGAATATTTTTATAAAATTTAGTATAAGTGATCTATTCATTATATATATAGATCATTTGTACAAAAAAAAATCATCTATTTACCCTCTAAATGAAATTTTTTTTTAAAGTGGAAAAATCACTCTTTATATTATATCCTAAATAAGTATATACCCATATGTATACCCAACAAATTGAGCCTCTAAAAAGTTCTAAATTTGAGTATACCCCTTGGGCCGGGCTTGGTTTAAGCTAAGAAGCCTAGATAGATAATTATTAGAAAAAGTAAGATTGCGAAATATGTTTGGGGATTCAATATTATTAATTTATTAATATTGTTATTTTGTAGGTAGCCTTAGTGCAATCCTCTTAGTTTAAAAAAAAAACATAAAAAAGTAAGAAATAGTTTCATAATTGGGACACTATTTTTTTTTCCTTTTTACAATCCCAAAATATTATTTCCTTCTCGTTTAATATAAACTTTTATAGCGCCTTGTTGTAAAGTAGCTAGTATAATTTTTTAGGTTGGCCGCCCTTATAATTAAAAGTGCTTATTGACCAGCTAATTTTAATTTTCAAATAACTTATTAACCACCAAACGTATCCTTAGCCAACGTATCATAGCGTATCCCAAACATATCCCCAAGTATTAGAATTTCAAAAGATTAAAGAAAAATCAGGATACTCTCGAATACGTATTCGATACATATCGGAACGTATGGATTAGTAAGTGTATTTTACGTGTTGCCTAAATTACTCTTCACTTTTTTTTTTGGCTTTCAATGGTTAGTAACTTTATGCAAAATTAGCTTCGGAGCGATGTTTTGGTGTTCTAATTTTTGTTTATTGTGTACAAATCCAATTTTGCAATCCTTGCTTTAACTTTTTTTTTTTTAGATTAAAGATTTTATTATCGTTTGTTTAATTTAGAGTAGTGTCCATAATTCAATTGATCTTAACCATTCACATCGATAGATTCATTCCAGTTTTAATTGTATTTGATGAATCTAGTGGATTGGATTGAATTATTTTTTTAAGAACTACCTCGTCAAAACCAATATAAAACCAATCCGATCCAACTATATTTAAAAATCACATGTGTCCTAACCACTCCTTATAACTCCTATGTGTAAAGACCATAATAAGTAAACCCGGTTTACATTTTATTTTACCTTAATTTGATATGTAATAACTCATTTGGATTAATTAAGAAAATGGAAGTTTGTTCGCATAATTGACAAATATATATATATATATATATATTTTAATACAAGTGATAAGTAGATCTGGGTGGTTCTTAGGGAGACGAGAGGGGTCAGGGATTGAACATTGATTGCCTGTTAGGTATAGACTATTTTGGTCTTTGATGTCTGGATTCATTTGTTTTTCGTACAGAGCAGAGAGAGATCGACAATTACACTCATGATCGATGTATCCAAGTAATCCTATTATGCGGATGATTGCATGTAACGACTTGTTTTTATTTTTATTTTTTGTATAAAGCTTTAAATGAATGAGAGCGAAATACGGCAAAACGATGGAAAATTCTTAGACCAACTAGTATCTCCATTACGTATGAACTACGAGATCCCCCCATTCGAAAGACCATCGACAATCAGTCACCATTTTGAGCATGCAATGGAATAAGCATATTATTGTTACAACACTCTATAAACCTATTAGAAAAGGTGCAGTATATATATCTTGATTAATTGCCAATTGTTCATCTCGTTCTCCATAAACACCATCTTGCACAAGAGAAGACAGATGAGAAACAAAATGGACAATTTTTATCAAGTGGAAGAGGATTTAGGCAAGATCATTGAATCAGATATACTAGGACAGGCAATTTGTGGCATGACACGATAACATAACACGAAAGCGACACAATTTTTTTGGATATAGGTGAAACCTTAACAGGTAAGGGTACGCGTTAAAAATAAGTGAACCTACAAGGCTCGTTTATTAAAACGTACCACAAACCAGAAATGAAGCATTACAACAATGAGAGAGAGAGTACGTAGAAATGTTAGACCAAATCATCTATACCTATATACCTAAATATTAGCTTCGTCTTTGATAAACGCATAATATTGTCATGCATAAGCTCTTTCTCGGAGTCGCATGACGCGTTTGTTGCTTTAATTCTGCCTAATTATCCACTTATCTCGAGATTGGTGTCTTGGCGAGTTTTGTATCTAACATCGTCCCGCTAGGTGTGCTTTTGTTGTGTTTCTATGTGTTTATAGGCATAGGATGCAATGGCCTTCGAATGATTGATCAAGCGCTAGTGAAAAGCTCGCAAAATGCTGATCTGAGGAATTTCCCAGAAGCATGATCGATCATGGGTTAACCATGATCGATCATGGTACAAACTGGCATTCAGGCAGAAGACCCCATGATCGATCATGAGTTGGCCATGATCGATCATGGCCCTGGCAACTTGGCCATTTCACACCCAAAATGGGCTATTTTAGTGGTTCAAGCTATTTTAGATATTTAGTTAGATATTTTGCAACCTTTTAATATATATTATTTCTCTTAGCTTAAAAAAGGGAGATTATCTAGTTTTTAACACACTTAGAGTTCTAGAGAGAGGAGAGAGCTCATTGTTGATTGTTCTTCATTTCTCCATTGTAAGTGCTTAATTTGTAAGAATGATTTCTTCTTCTATGATATTTGTTCTTGCATTTATTATGGAGTAGTCTATTACTAAGGTTACGGAGGTTGATTGTGATATGATTTTTGGTGATTAATGGCTCAATCCATATTTAAAGTTTGATAAATATTTGTGAATCTTCTTCTTCTTCATCATATCTTCCATTATTTCAAGCTTTCTAGGTATTTTCATATTAAGTTAAGACTTTATATGCCATGTATATTTAGTTCTTGGTTGTTAATGAGCATACAACATATTTATATGGTTCTAAAAAGCTTGTAGTCCCTTTCCCCCATCCATGAAGTTTTTCCCTCTTCATAGAAATTATGAATAGTTCTTAAAACTCCATAGATGGGTTTTAAATTTGTTTAGCTTATCTTTGAGTCATTTATTGATATATTGAGTGCTTCTTACACTTTATGTGATACTTAGACTCTTTATTTTCTACCATATGTGATAAATGATGAGTTGACTAATTTATCCCATAAACTTTATTCCGTTTCATTGTTAGGATTCACTTTATAATTTTCCATTCTTTAAATCATGAGATTACTACACTTGCTTTATGTCAAATCTTTTAATGATGAGTTTGTCATATCTATCTCGAATTAGCTTCATTGGGAATGGGTTGCCTTGCTTCACACCCGTAGCTAAGAAGTAGGAATGATAACCTCGTCTTTGGTGGAATGTTGTTTGTCTCTCTCTTGATATAGCTTCAACCCGGGAATGAGTCGCCTAGCGTCGCACCCTTTGCTATTGAGAGAAACACCAACATTCCCCATATCTTGAGAAACCTAGTGTTGTAATCTTTGTATGAGCTAGTGATCATCGTCTCTTCTTATATCGTAACTAACCTCCACATACCTTAGTGCTTTCTTATTAATTTTCACAACTGTTTTACATTTCCGTTGTTCTACAACCTTTTCAACTTACAAGAATCAGAAAACCGTAAAAATCCGTAATCCATTCCATCCCTTTTCACTTATCCCTGTGGTTCGACACTCGGACTTCCGAGACTATATTACAACTTGACGTGCCTGCACTTGGGCTATAACACAACGCGCTATTTTGGAGCCGTCAAGTTTTTGGCGCCGTTGCCGGGGATAAGGCAAAAGGCGGATTCTGGGTTTTGTACAAAACCATTCTGTAAGTATTTCTCTCTATTTGATTAATTTATTTTTCTCCCTTATTTTCTGTTTTATTTTGTAGAGTTCCCAAGGAGTGATTCGAATCATTGTCCAAGCCCATGCAAGGGCGATTGTTCGTGGATATTCGAATTAGCCCTCCCACATCTCCAAGAATGGCGAACCAAGGTAGAGCCGAGGATCACGAAAGCGATAATGAAGGGGAAGGTGCCAACAATGTTCCTCCTGTTAGGACCATGAGAGACTACCTTCAACCGCCTCGGGCAACTTCGAATTCGTGCATTGTGCTTCCCGCTGGACAAGCCGGAGCGTTCTCTTTCAAACCGGGTATGCTTCAACATATCCCTTCTTTTCATGGTATGGAGTCGGAAAACCCATACTTGCACTTGAAAGACTTTGAAGAAGTCTGCTCCACATTTCGTGAGGCAAATGTTAATGAGGATGTCATGCGTTTAAAACTCTTTCCTTTCTCCCTAAAAGATAAAGGAAAAATTTGGCTAAATGCCCAAAGACAGCAGTCAATTTGGTTTTGGCAAGAGCTTCAAGCAGAATTTCTAAAAAAATTCTTTCCCGTTCATAGGACCAACGCTTTAAGAAGGGCGATATCTAATTTTTCGCCAAAAGAAAATGAAAGCTTTTATAAGTGTTGGGAAAGATACAAAGAACTTTTAAATGCATGCCCTCACCATGGTCACGAAACTTGGAGCCTTGTTAGTTTCTTCTACGAATCTCTCACCCCTGAAATGCGTACGTTTGTCGAAACCATGTGTAATGGTCAATTCTTGAGTAAGAATCCCGATGAGGCTTTATTATATTTTGATGAATTAGCGGAAGGTGCTCAAAATTGGAACACATATTCCGAAGAACCCAAGGCTAAAACTCAAGGAAGGGGTGGGTTGTACCAAGTGTCCAATGAGGATGACATGGGTGCAAGGTTATTCCAATTGTCTAAGAAAGTAGAGGCAATGGAAGCAAGTAAGCTTAAGGGTCAACGTAGTATCCTCGAGTCAGTTGTGTGTCATTTGTGAAAATTCAGGACACACTACCGAGGATTGCCCTACCATTCCCGCTTTTCGGGAAGTCCTCAAAGATCCCGCCCAAGTCAATGCTTTACACCAGTACAACCAAAACCGTAACCAAAACGATCCCTATTCTCAAAGGTACAATGAGGGATGGAAGAATCACCCCAATTTCAGTTGGGGAGGAAATCAAAGTCAGAACCACAACCAATATCATCAGAACCAAAGGCAACAACAACAACCTCAAAACTCTTTTGTTCCACCTCAGAATCAAAATCCCAACCAAAACTTGGAAGCTTTGTTGAGATCTTTTGTGGACAAAACAGATCGTGATGTGGGTGAGTTAAAAACTCAAATGTCTAAACTCACCACCGCCCTAGCTACCCAAGAGAAGGGAAAATTCCCCTCTCAACCTTTAGCGAATCCTAGAGGTCAAGTTCAAGTAGTAGAGGGAGGAGAGTCTAGCTCCAAGATAGAAGAACTCAAATCTATCACAATCTTGAGAAGTGGGAAGGAGGTAGACAAAACTATTGTTCCTAAAACCCCCAAGGTGGCGGACATAGTTGATCCCACGCATGTTGAGGAGTCGGAGGTTGAAAAAGTTGTGAGTGAAGAGAAGAAGAGAGAGGAAGAGAAACAAGGAAAAGAGGATCTCGAAAAAATCAAAAATGGGATCAAAGTTCCATTTCCGGAGAGATTAAACCAACCGTCCAAATCTAATACCGAGATTTTGGATGTTTTTAGACAAGTGAAAATCAACATTCCATTGCTTGACGCGGTCAAGCAAATACCTTCGTACGCTAAGTTCCTCAAGGACTTATGTACTACCAAACGAAGGTTGAATGTCAAGAAAAAGGCCTTTATGGCGGAGCAAGTAAGCTCCATCATGCAAGGCACGAGAGCCCCCAAGTTCAAAGACCCCGGTTGTCCCACAATTTCGCGTGTCATAGGAAATTGTAGGATAAAGAATGCATTGTTAGATTTGGGAGCAAGTGTGAATGTGCTCCCATACTCGGTATATCAACAATTGGGGTTAGGTGAATTAAAACCCACGAGGGTTACGATTCAATTAGCGGATCGATCCGTTAAGATACCAAGAGGGATAGTCGAGGATGTGCTTGTTCAAATTGACAAGTTTTATTTTCCCGTTGATTTTATCATCCTCGACATGCAACCCGTGTCGAATCCCGCTAAGGAGATTCCAGTTATCCTTGGGCGACCTTTTCTTGCTACTTCTAACGCTATAATAAATTGCAAAAATGGAATTATGAAGTTAGCATTTGGAAACATGACTTTAGAGCTAAACGTGTTCTCTTTGAGCAATCAAAGAGACGACGATGATGATGAGGAAAGTGAACACGTGAACATGATAGAGTCATGTATCCAAGACCACTTTGTGGCAAATTTCGAATCGGAGTCAACAGAAGGTTATCTAACCACTTCCGATGAACCCGAGGATTGTATGCAAGTGTTTTCTTTGTCTGACAAACAGGTCGAATTCTCGGAAAAAGAAGAAAACACACAATCTCCCACCAAAAAGCTTGAAGGACAAATGGATCTCAAGCTATTGCCTAGCAACTTGAAGTATGCCTTTTTAGGAGCTTCAGACACTTACCCCGTCATCATCTCGTCCGAACTTTCGGATGATCAAGAAGGAAGGTTAGTTCATTTGCTTGGTAAATATAAAAAAGCTTTTGGTTGGACGCTTGCCGACCTTCAAGGAATAAGCCCTTTGATCTGTACGCATAAAATTCATTTAGAGGATGGGGCAAAAACATCGAGACAATTTCAACGCCGGTTGAATCCTAACATGCAAGAAGTGGTTAGGAACGAGGTGTTGAAATTGTTGGATGCAAAGATCATCTATCCGATCTCGGATAGTAAATGGGTTAGTCCAACTCAAGTGGTACCGAAAAAATCAGGTCTTACGGTAGTCAAAAACGAATCAAACGAGTTGATTTCGCAAAGAGTCACCACCGGGTGGCGAATGTGTATTGACTACCGTAAACTCAATGAGGCAACTTGTAAAGATCATTTCCCCCTCCCCTTTTTGGATCAAACTCTAGAGAGGGTAGCGGGTCATGAATATTACTCTTTCCTCGATGGTTTTTCCGGGTACAATCAAATTGAGATTGACCTAGATGATCAAGAAAAAACCACCTTTACATGTCCTTTTGGTACCTTCGCTTATCGAAGAATGCCCTTTGGTCTATGTAATGCACCGGCCACTTTCCAACGATGTATGCTAAGTATCTTTAGCGATATGGTGGAAAGGACTTTGGAAGTTTTTATGGATGACGTTACCGTCTATGGTAAGTGTTGGTCGAATTTCAACCCTAGAGGGGGGTGAATAGGGTTTAAAAAGTTTAATGCGGAATTTTAAAAACTTTTCGAAAATAGTTTAAGTAAAACAAATTTGCTAAACAAATTATCAAGGAATGCAATCAAATAAGCAAACAAGCAAATAAACAATCTCAAGCAAACAATAATGTAGCAAGTAAATAATGAGATTGAGTTAGAAAGATTGAACCGATTTGAAGTCCAAGACGTTTTGTCCACACGGTTTTGGTTTACCAAACCATAATCCGCGCTCGGTTAGTTCCCCGAGAATTTCCACTAATTCCAATCTTCTTCCGGGTGAAGATAAAACCACTACAAGTGTTGTTGTCTTACTACACTCTTTACAAATATTGCTTGACCACAATATTCACACAAGACTCTCTCTTGCTAACCTTGTGAGATTTACCTCTCACAATATCTAGACAAGAATTTACCTTCTTGTTTTTCCTATGAGATTTACCTCTCACAATTTGAATACAAATGATTGGTGATTCACACCAATTAACAACAACTCTCAAGTGTTTAAAGAATACAATTGAAGCTCACACTAGAGTTACTTGTTTGATCAAGTTTATAGCTCAATAAGAATGATTGATCAAAAATAATTTCTTGAATCTTTGAATAATGAAGATAGATGAAGTAGAGAGTATAAGAGTGATTCAAGGTATGTAAAATGAGTCTTGGAAGTCATATTTATAGTCCCAAAAGTGATATAGCCGTTTGAGAGGTTTGGTGGAAGTTTTGTACAAAAAATAGTAAAAAAATAGAAATCCAACGGCTATATTCAGGTCATCAGTCGACTGAGCAAGGCTCCTTAGTCGACTGAGTGACCATTAGTCGACTGAGCAAGCCCATCAGTCGACTGATGACCTCTGCTGGTCTGTTTAGATAGAATGCTGCAGACAACAAATTTTTCCCGATTTGTTTTGATCATATCTCATTATCCAGCCGTTGGAACTTGATGACATTTTGTATATAAGTACTATAATGTGTTATATAACTTATGTCAAAATTTCACAATGATCGGAGTCCGGTAAGGCCTCCAACAAACCGTTAGATCAAAACTGCGCAAAAACGGAGTGAATCTAGAAAGGGAAAAATAAACATTTTTGCAATTAAGTTCAAAAATCAATTTTGATGCTTGGGATAGGTTAAATATATTATCCTAAGACACCTATTTTCATGAGAGCTCAAAATATGCTCAAATCAATTTAATATGAAAGTATTTGAAAACCGGTTTTTGCAAGAATGGTGTTTTCAAAGAAATTTTGATTCAAACTGATTTTGATCAATCTAACAATGATGTAAATTCATATTTGATCTATATAATCAATCAATTAAGAAACTTTACATTAATCCTAAGCAAACACTCAATTACCGAATAGGTGAGTCTTCGAATGCTTCGATTTGTTTCTTCAAATTGATTCTTCACTTGAAGCTTTTCCCTTGAAGCTTTAGTATATGATCCTTGATCTTTTATGCTTCATGAAATGCATTGCTAGCTTGTGAGTGATGAGATTGATCTTCTTGTCTTGTCCAACGGTTGTAGAAGAATGATCTTGATTCGGATAGATCGGTTTTAGTCCAATGCTTCGTTGACTTGATCGGATATTGATTGAATGATCCTTGTCAAACTTCCTTTGAGCAATCATGCTATTCTTGATTTTCCAAATAAGAAATCTATAATCTTATATCAAGAACATGTTAAATTACACATGATTGATTTATTGTTATTATCAAAATAAGATTAAAACCTTCAAGGTCAACAGTAAGTCATTCGACAATTGCTTGGCTAACCTGGAACAGGTCTTGGGAAGATGTGTGGAAAAATAATTGGTATTAAATTGGGAGAAGTGCCATTTTATGGTTACCAAGGGAATTGTTTTAGGGCATATCATTTCTTCAGAAGGAATCGAGGTGGATAAAGCTAAAATTGAGTTGATTGCTAAACTTCCTACACCCAAGAATGTCAAAGATGTTCAATCCTTTCTAGGACATGCCGGGTTTTATAGGAGGTTTATCAAGAACTTCAGTTCCATTTCCAAGCCGATGTGTAGTCTACTTCTCAAGGATGCACCCTTTCAGTGGGATGCCAAGTGCGAGGAAGCCTTTGCCTCTCTGAAGCATATGCTTACTACTGCGCCGATTATGCAGACACCGAACTGGAGCTTGCCATTCGAGCTTATGTGCGACGCAAGTGACTATGCGGTGGGAGCGGTTCTTGGTCAACGGAAAGACAAGAAACCGGGTGTGATATATTATGCAAGTAGGACCTTGAATGATGCGCAAATGAACTACACCACGACAGAGAAAGAGCTTCTAGCAATTGTCTTCGCCCTAGACAAGTTTCGATCCTATTTGATAGGATCGCCAATTGTGATTTTCACGGATCACGCGGCGTTGAAGTACCTATTCACAAAGAAAGATGCCAAGCCACGGCTTTTGAGGTGGATACTCTTATTGCAAGAATTCCATTTAAGCATCAAGGACAAAAAGGGAGTCGAGAACGTGGTGGCCGATCATCTGTCTCGACTCACTTTTACGAACAACATTGAAGAAAGTCCGATCCAAGATTCATTTCCAGACGAACAATTATTGGCAATCTCGACGCTCCCATGGTATGCAGACATTGTAAATTATCTTGTAACTGACAAGATACCAAAGTCGTGGGGCGCACAAGATAGAAAGAAGTTCTTGAGTGAAGTAAGTCGATTCTACTGGGATGAACCGTACCTGTTTAAGTATTGTGCGGATCAGATTATCCGGCGGTGCATCCCAGAGGAAGAAGTGGAGAGAGCTCTATCCTTCTGTCATTCTGAGGCTTGCGGAGGACACTTCTTGGCAAAGAAGACCACCGCGAAGATTTTGCAAAGTGGATTATATTGGCCGTCGCTCTTTAAGGACACACAACGCTTTTGCAAAGCATGTCAAAGATGCCAAATGCTTGGAGGGATCTCTAAGAGGAACATGATGCCACTCAATCCCATCCTGATGATTGAAATCTTCGATTGCTGGGGCATCGACTTCATGGGACCGTTCCCATCTTCCTACGGAAATCTTTACATTTTGGTTGCCGTAGATTATGTTTCAAAATGGGTGGAAGCCCAAGCGTGCAAGAAAAATGATCACAAAGTGGTGATCCGATTTCTGAAAGAACACATTCTTGCACGTTTTGGCACTCCCAAGGCGATAATAAGCGATGGCGGTACTCACTTTTGCAACAAACCATTTCAATCATTAATGCAAAAGTATGGTGTAAACCACAAAGTATCCCTCGCTTATCATCCTCAAACTAATGGTCAAGCCGAGTTGGCAAATAGGGAGATCAAACAGACTCTAGAAAAAACGGTAAACCCGAATCGCAAGGATTGGTCGTTAAGACTGACCGATGCACTTTGGGCCTACCGTACTGCGTATAAAACAACTCTAGATATGTCTCCTTATCGTATTGTGTACGGAAAACCATGTCATTTGCCAGTAGAGTTGGAACACAAATCATACTGGGCAACTAAGATGGTTAACTGTGATTTGGAAAAGGCCGGGCTTGACCGTAAGTTGCAAATTGATGAAATCGAGGAACTGAGAAGAGATGCTTATGACAATGCAAAGATAAGCAAGGAACGTGCCAAAATTTTTCATGATAAATCTATTTTGAGAAAAGAATTCAAACTTGGGCACAAAGTTCTTGTTTATGATACTCGTCTGCATCTCTTCCCGGGAAAGTTAAAGTCTCGTTGGACCGGCCCCTACATAGTCCGTCATGTATTTCCTTTTGGGGCTGTGAATGTTGAGGATCCCAAAACCGGCTACATTTTCAAGGTGAATGGACAACGTCTTAAGCCGTTTTTGGAATTCCCAATTCGAGAGGAGTCCACCCCTCTCGAAGACCCGACTTATGCCTAAAAGGCATGGGTCGATTTTGTAATATTGTTTTTTGTTAGTGTTTTTGAGTTTCAGGAATCATCATCGGAGAATCGGGTGTCATTAAGTCTAAACGGATCAAGTTGAGGGGAGCAGTAAGGTGTTTTGGTGCAAAGAATGCAAAGAAAATTTTTCTGGCAGATTGGTCCATCATCGATCATGCCCTTCCCATGATCGATCATTGTACAAATTTTCACTTAGGCAGAAGGTAGCATGATCGATCATGGGATTCCATGATCGATCATTGTACAAATTTTCACTTGGGCAGAATGACCCATGATCGATCATGGGTTAACCATGATCGATCATGGTCCCGTAATAAAACAGGGGCGCCGTTTCTAAACCCCCATTTCTCACTTCTCCTCATCCCAAAATCCTCTCCAAACCCTAGCCCCTTTTCCCCCATTGATCCCAAACCTTCCCCAAACACCATTTCCAACCTTCCCAACCTAGAATCAACCATCAAATCTTCCAATTTCAAACCTCAATCATTCAATCCCATCCCAAAAATCCCCCTTTCTCTCTCTCCTCACCAATTTCGAGCCCTATCCTATCAAATCTCGAAATTCCTCATCTCTCCCTCCTCTAAAGCGACACATTACTCTTTCATGGCTTCCTCTAACCCTCCCACTAAGCCACTTGAAATTCAAGCCGCAAGGGGTGGCTACCACGGATTTCGAAGCCGCCAAAAATTCGATTGGTGGAATTACTCTTTCAAGACGAGGACGGTAGTTATTGAGAGGCCGGTCTACATTGGTTCGCTAGACGATTTCCCTCAACGAGCAACGTTTGAGCGATATCCGGGGTGGATTAACTACTTGCGTGAACAAGGTACTCAATGTAATCTCACCATTTGTCGTGAATTTATCGCAAGTTTAATTCAAGTTCCAAATACATCATATGCATATGTTGCTCATGTTCGAGGCAAAACAGTTCATTTTAACCTCGAGGTTTTGAGTGCGATTACGGGAATCCCGGCCTTACCACCCAATGCCCACGACCTCCCTTATTCAGATGGTACCCCTTATGAAGAGCCAAGAGCTAATGATTTAGCTACATTTTTAGCCGGTAGACCAATGGAGTGGATTGGAACTCAATTCGATAGGAGCAATTTACATGACAGCCTTAGGACATTGTGGCTAGTAATTGCCAATGCTTTGGACCCAACTTCACATACCCAACACCTGTACCCTTCTCAAGCGTATGTGGTATACGCTATTACAATAAACAAGCGCATTTGTTTGCTTCGTCACATCATTGGGCAGATTGCTAGAATCATATACTTAGTCGCCCACAACGAAACAATCAAATTTGGGTCGTTGATCACTAAGGTATGTTTGCGAGCAGGGGTAACCGAGAGAGATGAGGATGTGAAGAAAATGCCTCGAGCACCACTTAACCGATCGTCCCAAACTCGAGCCGCTGGTCAATTAAGGAACCGGCCAAGTTCTTCAATCGCTCCTCCTCAAGTTGAGTCTGAAGAAGAGGGAGCAGAAGAAGCAGGAGCAGATCTCCCGGGCCCCTCAAGGCGGAGAAGACGGGCAAGCTCTGGGCCAGTAGATGACACTAGGGAATTCATGAGAGAGCAGTTTGAGCAGATGACTGCTTTGATGCAGACTGGGTTTGCTAGCATCAATGAGAGGGTTGAGATTATGGTATTGCGTCAGGACCGTTTGGAGGCAAATATTGCAACTCAGGTCGAGGCACGAGTTGCAGCTCAGATGGCGACCCAGCAGGAGTTCATACGCCAGCAGTTCGAGGCGTTGTATGGTCGTTTTCCCCCCACCCCCACCCCCTGAGATTTGATGATGATGTGATAGCCTGAGAACTCTTTAATTAACTATATTTATGCTTAGTTTTATTTTATTTCTTTTGGGTTGTATTAGAATTGAGACTTGATGTTAACTCTAGAACTTGGTTTTAATGGTTGAATATTATAGTTTTTGCTTTTGAATTCTAATTCTAACCCGTTTTGTGAATAGTTTTTGTTTATCTCTTATTTTTGTCTCATGGAGAGCAAAGCCAATGTAGCCCTTCCGTGCGTTGTTATTGTTCTCTTTACATTGAGGACAATGTGTGTTTCAAGTTGAGGGGGGTACGTTATTTTGTGTTTATTTTGTTTGGCTTGCTATCAGTCATTTCCATGAGTAGAAGAGATTTGTTCAATTTTTTTTTGAGAAGTTTGAAAATTGATGATTGATTGATATTTTGTTCGATGAAGATTATTGTTTCATTAGCTTTTGGCTTGAATTCTTTGATCTAGATAGGATGTTGAATGACAATCTAAATTGCTTTGCTCCGCTTAGTCTCATATCTCGTCATATTTGCCTGTTCCGCATGCTAGATTGATTTGGTTGTTTCCAATTCGGTAATAACACTTAGATTTATTTTCATTGAGAGAAGATAAATTTTTGTCCAAAAATAATGGAAGCTCTTTCGAAAAGATCCTCCAATGAGAGGACAAAAGCATAGCACTTGGACAACTTGGATGACTTTTATCCTAATATTGACTTAAAGCTTCACTTGACTAAATCTTAAGTCTCTTTGTCTAATATTATGGATGGGTATAGGTTACCATATGGGAAAGGGTGAATAGCTTCCTTCAAGCTCCAATGAATGAGCAGTAATGAGAAAATTCGATAAGTGAGACCGCTGCCCCTCATAGAGATGAAAACCGCCCTGATCTAATTTAGCAAAAATTTCCAAGTAAAAGATAAAGAAAGTGCTTAGAATCGATAAATCTTTGAGCTTTTGTTTTTGAAAAAGTTCTCTCTTCCTTCTCGAATGATTATGACTCTTTGTGTTTATATCGAATTGTTTGAATCGAAGTCTAGTATGTAAGCATTGGAGAATATGGGATTGTGTTCTAAAGGAGATAGGCGAATTAGATGATCATTCGAAAGTCCGTCGTTCTGGAAAATTGATAGTAATGCCTCTTGCTTTGCAAATTGAAACTTGAATCTTCATTCTCGTCATTCATCATGATCAAACTTCTGATGTTTGTAGGTATCATTTCTGAAAACCTTCACGAGATGCAACTCGTCTTCTTTGGGAACTTAGAAGTTAACAATTTTTTTTTGTATAGCATATTAATTTTTGTAATTATATATTTTTGTCTTGCTAAGGGACTAGCAAGAGATAAGTTGAGGGGAGTTGATAAACGCATAATATTGTCATGCATAAGCTCTTTCTCGGAGTCGCATGACGCGTTTGTTGCTTTAATTATGCCTAATTATCCACTTATCTCGAGATTAGTGTCTTGGCGAGTTTTGTATCTAACATCGTCCCGCTAGGTGTGATTTTGTTGTGTTTCTATGTGTTTATAGGCATAGGATGCAATGGCCTTCGAATGATTGATCAAGCACTAGTGAAAAGCTCGCAAAATACTGATCTGAGGGATTTCCCAGAAGCATGATCGATCATGGGTTAACCATGATCGATCATGGTACAAACTGGCATTCAGGCAGAAGACCCCATGATCGATCATGGGTTGGCCATGATCGATCATGGCCCTGGCAACTTGGCCATTTCACACCCAAAATGGGCTATTTTAGTGGTTCAAGCTATTTTAGATATTTAGTTAGATATTTTGCAACCTTTTAATATATATTATTTCTCTTAGCTTAAAAAAGGGAGATTATCTAGTTTTTAACACACTTAGAGTTCTAGAGAGAGGAGAGAGCTCATTGTTGATTGTTCTTCATTTCTCCATTGTAAGTGCTTAATTTGTAAGAATGATTTCTTCTTCTATGATATTTGTTCTTGCATCTATTATGGAGTAGTCTATTACTAAGGTTACGGAGGTTGATTGTGATATGATTTTTGGTGATTAATGGCTCAATCCATATTTAAAGTTTGATAAATATTTGTGAATCTTCTTCTTCTTCATCATATCTTCCATTATTTCAAGCTTTCTAGGTATTTTCATATTAAGTTAAGACTTTATATGCCTTGTATATTTAGTTCTTGGTTGTTAATGAGCATACAACATATTTATATGGTTCTAAAAAGCTTGTAGTCCCTTTCCCCCATCCATGGAGTTTTTCCCTCTTCATAGAAATTATGAATAGTTCTTAACACTCCATAGATGGGTTTTAAATTTGTTTAGCTTATCTTTGAGTCATTTATTGATATATTGAGTGCTTCTTACACTTTATGTGATACTTAGACTCTTTATTTTCTACCATATGTGATAAATGATGAGTTGACTAATTTATCCCATAAACTTTATTCCGTTTCATTGTTAGGATTCACTTTATAATTTTCATTCTTTAAATCATGAGATTACTACACTTGCTTTATGTCAAATCTTTTAATGATGAGTTTGTCATATCTATCTCGAATTAGCTTCATTGGGAATGGGTTGCCTTGCTTCACACCCGTAGCTAAGAAGTAGGAATGATAACCTCGTCTTTGGTGGAATGTTGTTTGTCTCTCTCTTGATATAGCTTCAACCCGGGAATGAGTCGCCTAGCGTCGCACCCTTTGCTATTGAGAGAAACACCAACATTCCCCATATCTTGAGAAACCTAGTGTTGTAATCTTTGTATGAGCTAGTGATCACCGTCTCTCTTATATCGTAATTAACCTCCACATACCTTAGTGCTTTCTTATTAATTTTCACAACTGTTTTACATTTCCGTTGTTCTACAACCTTTTCAACTTACAAGAATCAGAAAACCGTAAAAATCCGTAATCCATTCCATCCCTTTTCACTTATCCCTGTGGTTCGACACTCGGACTTCCGAGACTATATTACAACTTGACGTGCCTGCACTTGGGCTATAACACAACGCGCTATTTTGGAGCCGTCAGTCTTCATTCTCTTCATCAAGATTTCTAATCAAGATCTCCTTAAAATGTTGTTTCTCCCTTCTCCATAACTCTAAAATCCAATAGTCTACGCATTGAAGCTTCATCTTTCTCTTCTATAATATGCCCCCCCTTTTTTTGCGCTGCTCTCTCCCTTTCAAACTCCATATACTTGTGCAAATACATCATTGTAACCTCGATCACCATACTCATCAAACCCTAGAGAGATCAAAGCCCAACACACGTCGTGCCCATTAACCGTTTGGCGATTATCCTTGTGACATTTGTCAGACGCTTCACCTGTGACAAACTCTGACGCGCATTCCTATATTATTTCTTTCGCTTCTTTGGAGATCTTGGCGTTCGGCCGTCGGACTTGCTTCATATATAATCCGAACCACATTAGCAATTTGTCGTGCTCATCGCCCATTCTTCTTATATTTATTTGTAGATCTGATAATAGGCCGATCTTCTCTAACATAGACACACAATCCCCTTTAATCAGATCTAGATCGCATGTAGATATGTGTGTGTGTGTATGTGTATGCACATGTGTATATGCACCGTACCTCATGTGACATGTCATCGCACCAACATGCGTTCATGGGTGCGATGGTGCTTGTGACGCATATATTTTGATAGCATAAACTGCATACATACACACACGTATATATATTGGGTTTGCTAGCTGGATTTCGGATGCTGAGCATGGATGTTTGATTTTTGAAGTTGCTTTTGTTTTTGATTAAGGTCAAAAAGTAATACTCCGTAAATTGGATTGCCAAAGACAACCCAAATAAAAAGTGTTTCAGAAAAAGTAGTCACACAAAAAGGGGTCCCACACCCTGCCAAACTTTTATTTTAGCCTTTTATTATGCTCCCCATATATGTCTTGATTTAGTATATATTATATAAAATATTGGACCCTTTTCAACTGTTTTTAATGCCCCAATATGTCTTGATTTTCTTTATATAGCATATAGTACTAGACCTTACTGTTTAAGTGAATGGTCATGATTTGTACACGTTTGCATGTTTTTTGATTTCATATATCAAACGTAGCTAATTTTCCAATTTATTTGTCTCGTGGTCATCATATACATGTAGCAAAAAAAATAAAAAAAATACATGTGGCAATTACCATCTCATCCATGTTGTCAACTAGAAAGGCTAACACAAGATATATTTTATCTGAATACTTCTATATGAATATAAATATTTCATAACTTATTAATTTATCAATTATTTATTGATTATCATAAATTGTGTTAAGGTGTTTTTAATTAATACATGATGGCTACATTAGATACATTGGTTTTTACATGAAATGTATTTTAGGTACATATTTCTATATAGAAATAAATATTTTGCTAAAAAACATGACATATCAGCTTCCATTTGATAGCAATATGGAAAGTGGTATGTAGGAGAAAATGTTGATTTGTGTGAAAAGTTAGAAAATAAGTTGAGTCATGTGATGAGATTTGTGATAAGTTAGAAATAAGTTGAGGTATGCAGTGAAATTAACTCTTACATTTTAAATTTTTCTATGAATTTTTTTTCTTTGGTCAGTGAGAGAAGAAAAAACTTTCACAAAAAATAAACAAGAATGGACGACATATGTTCATAAAAAAGAGTAAAAGATGGAGAGAATCTCATTGCATGTTTCAACTTATTTTTTAACTTATCATACAAATACTTAATTTTTTTAATTATTATCTAAAGAAAATACAAAACTAATTAATAAATATAAGAAGTTAAATACAAGGTGGCACAATTGCTAGACAACCTAGGCACATGCTTAGAGCATCTCCAATAGCAATGTGTAAAAACATGTGGACTAATAAATAATTGACATTTGGTTGATAAAAAGTTGTTTTACACATAAATTATACACATTCTCATTTTTGCTCCAATGGTTTATACTTATAATCTTATGTAAAATTATGATACACCAATTATATGAAAATACATGGAATATATAATATTCAACATTTTTTATAAATAATTTTTATTTATAATTAAATAGTCAAAATGTGTATTGATTTAAAGATCTTGATGAGTAGAATTCAAATATGCAAGTTTTATTACAAAATATATTTTTGATTTTTAATTATACTATTTGAAGTTTTTGTAAAAAGTTGGAGAGAGAAAATGATGAGGTGGATGTGTAAAATACACACTCATTTTACACAAAAGATAATGTGGCATATTTTACACAACACCATTAGAGCACCAAAAATTATACATAATGTGTAAATTTTACACAAATCCTATGTGACATGGTTTACACATGTCTATTGGAGATGCTCTTAAGCTGTAGGGCCCCAACATTTTGCGCATACTTTGGAACTGATACACTCACTCTCTCACCAAAACATGTACATCCCCTTCTCCCTGGGCCCCAAGCTAGTTCTCTTAGCCTCCCCAGATCAATGTTAGAGTGTTTTAGTGTTCGTAATTATTAATTAGTGCCTCCCTTTTATAATATTGATAGATTAATTTGGATTGTCAATATTTATTTAAAATATAAAAAAATATCGTCCTCCAGTCCTAATTATATATAGAGATATATAAATATTTTATTTTTAAAATGGTGATATGGTTGAATTTCTTTTATTTTAATGTTGTTTATATTTCTTATTTATATCATATCATATTATTTTTTAAATTGATCAATATTGCTAAAATCAAGTGCCACTGCACTTCAAATAAGTTCTATGTCACTCTAATATGATCTTTAGTGATATCTTTATTTTTATTTTAAGGAAATCTTTATTCACATTTATAATAAATTTTATAGTGGTAGAGGACTTAATGAGTATTAATAGGTATATTCACTATACCATAGACAAGAGCGGAGCCAAATTTTTAACCGCAGGGGGGGTGTAGTTTAATACTAATGCCAATTTTTATAAATGAAAGAAAATTTATTATTAATTTCATATGCCCTTGGAAACCACAACTATGACATCCCACTGGATTTGATGTTTGTGTTCGATTTTGTGAATACCTTATGGCCTCATCTAGCCATTGCCAACCTTTACATCCTCCTTTGGAGCACTTTAGGAACCTCCTATTAAGATATCTCTCTGTTTTGGAGATCATTGTCTTCCAAATACCATCACAATCTCTATTTTTGCATCTCATATACACCCATGGACGCTATAAAACTGTGTGTTTTGGAAGGTCACACATTTGACAGATGATATCCTATAAAATATTATTACACGGATAAATACAATAATTAGTTTTACCCGCTACTGTTAATCATAAAATTAGAGTTACCCCCAATCTGTCATTTTCATCTCTGCTAATTCATATATACTACTTGAAATTCACCATAAATAGTTAATTAGAGCCTTATGTTTATTTCATAGCACATACCTTCTCAGATGATCGATCTTTCACCTAAAAGAGATATGTCCTAGGACTATTCATAGATTATGATTTGTACTTGGATATCTTATGCTTATTGTTATTAATAAAGTTTATTTCATTTTACTTTATATTCTTTTGTAAATAATATATATTAATACTAGTTCATCAAGTATGTGACTTGATTGTGCGATGCTAGTAATGTTATAATAATATTATTTAGATGTCCCTAATCATATGTCAATAACCTAGGATCACATTGATATAATGATTAGAGTATGGGTCAGCTGATGACTATGTTCCACAAGTCATGGATATGGAGATATCAAGCTGAACACACTAATACTTGTTGGATAACAAAGTATTGGACCGACCCGCTTTGGGGACACTGCGAGGAGTGTTATATAATGTCATCAGTGATGTTCCCCATTTGTGATATCGTATTATCCTCAAACCTGAGATCGCCATGGTTACCAACATAGGGATTAGCATGTCAGGCATTATCAAACGTTGCTCTTGACCGAGTAATTATAAAGATGATGATCAAGCATACTATGAACTATGTAGAGGTATGTGGTTGATCAAGATGGGATTTGTCACTCTCATATAATGAGAGAGATATCTTTGGGCCCCTTGATAAGTATAATTAATTTTTGCATGGCCATGCACAAATGAGATGTCATTTGTTTTAGATTAATTATACTTAGAGATCAAGAAATAAATATTGAACTATACAAGAATGACACTTGCCTAGTCTTGTGTTTAATCTAGATATCGATTGACAAAAAGAGTTAATATGTGGAATATCAATTTAAGGTTGTGTTGTTTTGACCATTATACCCTTTGGGTAATAGTAATGTTTTACTAGAGACTGCTTACTATTCGTATAGTAAAATTGGCTTTTAATTATACTGCCAAAGAGTATAAACCTACAGGGTCGCACACCAAAACGAGTTGGATCAAAACGAATTGAAAACGGGTCAAGTTGGACTTGGGTCTAATTCGTTTTGTTGCTTAGGGTTTCTCACTAGGGTTCTCCTTTAAAAGGGACCGTTGTTCTTCTTGGCCGTCTAAGAAAGAAAAAGAGGCAGAGTACGAAATAGGTGTGAGAACCTTAAAGGCGCTAGTACACTAAGTAAGGATCCGATCTCGTTCGTGTATGCATACCGTAGAGGCGTTGTATTTTCAACGCTAGAACGATAACAACAGAAGGTTCTGTCCACCGTGTTCATCACTTTTAATTCGAATCTCATACAAGGTATGTCTTCTATCGATTTTTATTGAACAGTATAAATCCTAGGGTTTAATGATTAGTGCATAAATTAGTGTATGTGATGCATGATTACTGCCCTAATTACCGACATCACCACCACTCATTGTCTTCGATTTCAAGGATTTGCATCAAAATTCAAATATAGGGTTTCTTCCCAATGGGTTATTAGGGCTTGCTTTTACTGGGTTTATGGCGATTATCACTAGATTGGATACTATTTTTTGGAATAAGAGATGACATGAAGATAAACGGTGGAGATGAAGCAAATGCCATTGGCATGCACTAGCTAGTTTTTCAAATTACTTTTTTTTAATGTCTTAACATCATTGATATATAGGGGCAAAATGGTCACGGCGCAAATAATCTGAACGGGGCTAGTGGCTTTGTCAATGCTAGGGGGTTAACTCGAGGGCTTATGAAAACAGGGAAACTTTAATTATGCATTAACAATCAGGGATTACTCAAAATGACCTTTTAAAAAACTAGTTATAACTCACGTGCTATTGCACGCGATTAGGAGATATATTTTTTCTTCCTTAAATAGCAAGATAGTTATCTTGATAGAATACACCATAATAAGTTAATAACACTAAACTAACACACACGCAATATCAATCTTAAAGTTACGATTTAGTAAAACTAAAGTATAAAGAATGTTAATAAGTTTTTGAAATTTTAGAAAAATTTATGTTTAATTTGATACAATAATGTTGAATTCTCGCATTAGTTGTATATATAATTATTCCTTTGATGAATTCATTGTAAGATTTCCTTGAATCTATGTATCAAATAATATATATATTTAAAGTTGTCTATAATTTATTAATAATATATGCACATTGTTGATTAATTGCGTGTATACCTAAAGAAAAAAAATATATAAATAAATTTATCGCAACTTAAAAAAATATAAATAAATAATGCAATAGTAATAATAGAGTACTGACAGAGATGAGCAACTTGGACTTATACCCATGGAATAATTAAAATTAATAGAAATGTAGGCATTGACTATCTTTATACAAAAAAATTGTGGTAGCCCTAATAGAATAAATATTGGATTTCTAATATATGAATTCTTTTTGTAGGAGTCCTAATAGAATAAAGATTGGATTTTTAATTTGTGTGAATTGTAATGCAATAAGTATTATATTTTTATATTATCTTCTGACGAGTATATTAATTATTATAACTTAAAGGGATTAAGAGTCTTAATAGAAAAGGGGTCGATGTTAGTTAATTGTTCGACCAAGGGCCTTAATTGAGTAGGAGTCCATGATTAATTAAGTGTTCCGCATTTTAGTGTAGTAAGACCAAAAATTAAATATTCCAAACCAA
This sequence comes from Lonicera japonica, assembly GCA_021464415.1. Lineage (NCBI taxonomy): Eukaryota > Viridiplantae > Streptophyta > Magnoliopsida > Dipsacales > Caprifoliaceae > Lonicera > Lonicera japonica. Next base: position 40,782,228 of record CM038467.1, read on the forward strand.
TTGATAAAAGTGTAAACACTTTAAGTCTAAGTCACCCCACCTCATTCACACTTTAATAATGAATATAGATATTTAGTACTTATAATAATATATGTGGAGTAATATATAACAAATTTTAGTGCTTATCAGTAATTTTATAAAGTACCTTATGGAGACTAATGGAGCAGGAATCAGATCGAAGGAAGTTGCACGTCTTTCTTCTTCGGAATCAGAACAATGTAATCACATGAGTTGGCTTAGTAGCTTGTCCACGACTGGGATCTTGTAGGATTGATTCATTTAGCGGCATTAGAGGCTAATGGAGCAGAAATCATAAGGAAGTTGCGGGTCTTTCTTCTTCATAATCAGAATAATGTAATCATACGGGTTGGCCCAGTAACTTGTTTACAACTGGATTCTTGTGAGGATTGATTCATTTAGCAGCATGTCTTGTGTTCAACATGTGCAAATTCCAACACGGCATTCTGTAAATGGGGATTAGTCTCACATCCAATATAATATGGAACACCTCAACAAACTAAAGACCAAAATATCAGAACAATGTGTGCAACTAATTAATAAAAGAATGTGAATTAAGTACTTGAAAGAGAAAAAAGGTTTGCACATGTTAATGGAATCCCCACACCTACCGTGTCCTAGCTAATATTTCTAAAATGGAAAATGTTAACTTTACTAAATATTTATATATATATATATACTGTACAAAATAAATTGGTGGGGTCACACATTTAATGTGTTGTCTGTTTTCTTTTTATATGATATATAGAAGGTGATGGAAAATTTAAGGGCAAGAAAATTTTGAACAAAGCTACTGAATACTCGAGCTTAAGATACATAGTTAATTAGCCCCAAGTCATAGTGGTTATGAAAGATAGTGAGACAACGAGAATGGGTACAATCGTTCCCCTCAATTTTCAGAAATTATTTTTATATAAAATTGTTCAAATTTTATGAAACTATAGTAAAATGAAATTATATATGCGGACTTTATTACCTAATTATATAGTGCTTGTAACTATATTTTTGGTTTTATCTTAATTCAATGTTTAGTCTAGTTACGTTCAAAAGATCCATGTAGGTCAAGAAAATTATAACTCTATAGCACTTGGATTTTCTTAGAGCATCCACATCGGGTAGGATAAAATTTAGGCCAAATTTACCAATTGTTTACTAAATTTCAAAGCCTACACATAGTGGAAAGGGTAAAAAAATTTAGTCATATAGGCATCTCATGCTCATATAAATTTATTTTTTTTTAAAAAAAAAACACAACTTTTTTAACCATACGAGGCTGCCACCCTCATATGGCGTGTTTTGAAATAATTTTTTTTTTAAGTTTTGTCTCAGTCTCATATGAGATAAATTTATTTTTGAGAAAAGCCATATGAACTGTCAGCATGGGGTATTTATTTAAAAAAAAAAGAAAAAAAAATAGGAAATTCTCATACGAGTGAGCTAGACTCTTATGGGTTTTTTTTGGATGTTTGATACAGTTCTACCACACTCGTATGGCACATATGAGTGGCCCATACTCGTATAAGGTAAAATTTAAGGGAATGGTAAATTTAGTTGATCTCTACCCTATAGGCCAAATTTTATTCATCTAAATTTCTAGGCAGTGAAAGGGGTAGGGTAAATTTATGGGTTTACCCTACCCGATGGAGATGCTCTTAGGCTAGATATTCTGTGAAAATAAATCCACACAAATCAGCGGTTGGTTCATTTCGTTTACGTGCAACATTGTTCAACAATTTGTATATTTAATTAAAGTCTTAATTATAGTATTTTCAGACTTTGAAGTTCCATAATCAAAAGATTTAAAGAGCACACAAGTATTGCCAATTTGCAATTGTACGGCTGGATCAACAACCAAGAAATGTTCTTCCTCTCGCATATGTAATTTACCCTAAAAACAATCATTGGATTGCTACCCCAATTTGTAATTCTCTTCCTCATTCATTGGAGTTGTTGCGAGAGATTGGAGAGGGACTTTTTGCGAGTTTGAGCAGGTCAAGCTTTTGGTGAGTTATGATGCTCTGAAGTTGGCTATAGAAGTGTGTTTCACAAAGGTGGAGTTCGAAGGTGACAACATGACAGTTTCCAAGGCTTTAACTGATACAAAAATTGATCCATTTAATGGTGGTGTCATAGTTTTGGATTTTCTTTCTTTGGCTCGGTCATGTCGTTTTCGTGGTTTCTCCCCGTTTTTCAGTGTGAGGGGTTAAGTGGCCCAAATGCGGCTCAGTTAGATTTGTTTTGTCAATTGAGGATGATGTGATTTGGTTGGAATACCCCTCCTTGTTTAGAAGAGTCTCTTTCTTTTGATGTATCTTTCCTTTGGTAAATTAATGAATGCTTTGCTTTGCTCTCTAGAAAGAAAAAAAAACCCTTAGTAACAAATCAAGCAACTCAAAATTTTGGTTAAATCTGAGCGTAAAAATAAGATTTTTGCATTTGTAATTTTTTTATTCGTATTATTCATACGGAACGGAGCTAGAGAGATTGATGTATGACACTTACATTCATGATCCTTGTATCTAAGTAATCCTACTATTCAGATCGGATGATTGTAATGACCAAATTTTTTTTCCTTTTGATTTTTTTTTGTAAAAATGAATGAGGCTGAAATACGGCTAAATGATGGAAAATTCGTGGACCCACTGTTATCGTAGTATTGATCTCCACTCCATATAAATTGAACTAAGAGGTTACCCTATTTGAAATTAAGACCATCTAAATTCAGTATGTCTTTTGAGCATAAAATGTAATAAGTTTATAAGTGTTACTACACTCTACAAAACCTAATAGAAAAACAGCAGTACATATATATATATATATATATCTTAATTTAGTGTCATGAATTGTTCATCTCAATATCCATAAACACCATCCTGCACAAGAGAAGGGAGATGAGAAAGAAAAGGGCAGTTTTCATCAAGTGAATTGAAGCAGGATTTAGGTGCAAGACTCCAGAAGCCGATATTGTTTCGCAAATATTGAAGCTTTGTTAGGGTAGAGAGAATATATAATATTGTTAATTGATTAGAACATACCACAAACTTTCCCCCAATTTGTTCAGAAAATGAAACCTAGAAATGAAGCTTTACAATAATGAGATAGAGAGAGAGAGTAGAAATGTTACACCGAATCATATATACCTAAACATTAGCTTCTTCTTCATCTTCATCTTCACCCTCATCATTGAGATTTGTCATCAAGCTCTTTAAATGAGGGTCCTCCCTTGTCCCTTCTCCATAACTCTACACTCCGGTACTCTGCACATTGAATCTTCATCTTTCTCTTCTTCTATAACAGTTCTTTGTTTCACGCGCTCAATTCTCTCCCTTTCAAACTCCATATACTTGTGCCAATACTTCATTATAACCTCACCATACTCATCAAACCCTAGAGAGATCAAAGCCCAACACACATCATGCCCATTAACCGTTTTACGATTATCCTTGTGACACTTGTCAGATGCTTCGCCTGTGACAAAACTGATAAACTCTGACGCGCATTCTTGTATTGTTTCTTTTGCTTCTTTGGAGATCTTGGCGTGTGGCGGTAGGATTTTCTTCATAATCCGACCCACGTTAGCAATTGGAAGCAATTTGTCATGCTCATCACCCATTCTTCTTATTTTTATTTCTGGATTTGATAATAGGCTAATCTTTTCTGTCATAGACACACCATACCCTTTAATATGATATGGATTGCATCTAGAAATGTGTATGTATATGTGTATGCAAATGTGTATATATATATGCACCCCATGTGACATGTCATTGCACCAACATGGTTCATGGGTGCAATGGTGCATATGACATTTATATTTTGATAGAACATACAGCATATATAAATATATATACACATATATTTATATATATTGGCTTTCCAGCTGGAATTTGGATGCCAAGCATGGATGTTTGGTTATTTTTTTAATTTCAAGTTGCTATTGTTTTCGATTCAGGTCTAAAAATATAAAATTGGATTGTCAAAGACCACCCAAAGATTGATATTTGGCTGACAATATACATTCATTTAGGGAAACAAGTGGAGTTTGAATATCTATAAACCCTAGAAAGTGGAATTTTATCTTTTAGCCTTTTGTTATGCTCCCCATATATGTCTTTGATTTAGTATATATTATATATAATATTGGACTCTTTTAACCTTTTTAATGTTCAAGTGAGTGGACATGATTTGTGCACGTTTGCATGTTTTTGAATTTCATATATCAAACGTAGGTGAATACTTCTATATAAATATTTTTTACATAAAAAACTGAGATATTAATTTTCGGTTTGTGTATAGGTTAGCGAACCAGGTGACACATTGCTTAGCTCGTGCTTCTGTTTCTTTGTCTGGTTCAGGGTATTGGGAGGATGTTCCACCCCACCGACTTTATCTATGATGTTCTAGCTATTGATTTAATATAATCTTCTTTTTGCGTTTGTCAAAAAAATTATATTGAGTTGTGATAATATTTTTTTTTAACCAATACACGGTAATTTTTGATATATTATTTTTTGTATCAGATGTATTTTAGGTGAGTACTTCTACATGAATATAAATATTTCACTCAAAAACTTGACATATCATGCTCCACTTGATACCAACATATAAAATGGTAGGAAAAACAATTGATTTGGGTGAGAAGTTGAAAAATAAGTTGAGGTATAATGGTATATGGTGAGAATAACTCTTAATTACATTTTAACTTTTTCCATGAAATTTTTTTCTTTGGTGGGTCTGAGAAGAAAAACTTTCACAAAAAATAAAGAAGAATTGATGACATATGCTTATAAAAATGAGTTAAAGATAGAGTGTCTTATTATATCCCTCAACTTATTTTTTAACTTCTTATTCAAATTATTTTTTTTCAATCATTTTTTATATTATTGTAAAAGAAAGTACAAAATTAATTAATATATGAAAAGTTAAAAAACAAATTACAGCCCAATGGCTAGACAACCTAGGCGTATGCTTAGGCTTTAGGGGCCCAACATTTAGTGCTCTTCTGTGCATACTTAGAGCATTCCCATTGGGTACGATAAATTGAGAAATTTACCCCACCACCTTTCATAGCTGAGAGAAATTTAGGCAAAAATTTTGACAAATAGGATAGAGAACGAGTAAATTTACTATCTCACTAAATTTTAGTCATACGATCGTCGCTCACTCATATTATTCATAAGAATTCAGCTCACTTGTATAAAAATAACAAAAAAAAGTGATATAAATGTGGCTCACTCATATGAAGTCATACGAATGAACCACATTCGTATGACTATTGCATCCCCAAGTCATACGAATGAGCTTCATTTGTATGAGCCATTTTATATATATATATATATTTGGACATCAACTATACGAATGAGCTTGTTTCGTATAATTATTTTCTTACACTATCCAATTTGTTTTGCATTAAAAGTCAAGTGTAGAAATACTAAATTATCCTAATTTTTACATTATGTGCTGTGGATGCTCTAAGACATATACGTACATCCCCTTTCCTTGGGCCCCGCTGAGCCCCAACCCAGTTCTCTCATCCTTCCTCACTATCTTAAAAGTCTATATTTTTAGTGTAAATATATATATACACTAAAAATACCACAATATTTTTTTCCTTCTCTTTTAATATAAACTTTTATAGCGCCTTGTAATAAAGTAGTACAATTTTTTTAGGCTGGCCTCCCCTATAATTAAAAGTGCTTATTGACAAGCTAATTTCAATTTTTAAATAATTTATTAACCACCAAACGTATCCTTAGCCAAAATTTCCCAAACATTTCCCAAGTATTTATCAGGATTTCAAAAGATTAAAGAAAATCAGGATACTCTCAAATGCGTATTCGATACGTATCGGAACATATTAGAAACATATGGATTATTAAGTTTATTTTGTGTGTTGCCGAAATAACTCCTTTTTTTTTGGGTTTCAATGGTTAGCCACTTTATGCAAAATTAGCTTCGGGAGCATTGTTTTGGTGTTCTAATTTTTTTGATTGTGAACAAATCCAACTTTTGCAGTCCTTGCTTTAACTCAATTTTTTTTTAACTTATAGATTTTTTTATCGTTTGTTTAATTTATAGCAGTGACCATAATTCAATCGATCTTAACCATTCACATCGACAGATTCAATCCAATTTTAATTGTATTTGGTGAAACAGGTGGATTGGGTTGAATTATTTTTTAGAAAACCACCTCTTCAAAACAAATATAAAACCAATCCGATCCAACGTGTCCTAACCGCTTCTTATAACTCCTGTGTAGCATAATTGACAAGGTTTTTTTCTTTTTTCTTTTATTTAATAAAAGCGATAGGCAAATGTGGGTGATTCTTCGGAAGAGGGGAGGGGACAGGAATTGAACATTGGTTACCTGTGTGGATTACCACACTTTTATCACTAGGGCTACGATCCAGATCTCATAATTGACAAGTTATGATTAAATAAATAATGCATTATTATAGTGAATGTTTTAGGTATAGATAGACTATTTTGGTCTACGTTGTCTTGATTCATTTGTTATTCATATACTGCGTATCCTAGTAATCCTATTACGCGGATGATTGTAATGACTTGTATTTATTTTCATTTTTTGTAGAAAAATTTGAATGAATGAGAGCGAAATACGGCAAAAGGATGGAAAATTCTTGGACCAACTAGTATCTTCATTCCGTATGAACTACGAGATCCTCCCATTCGAAAGACCATCTAAAATCAATCAGCATTTTGAGCATGCATGCAATGGAATAAGCACATTATTGTTCCTACACTCTATAAACATATTAGAAAAGCTGCAGTATATGTATCTTAATTAATTGCCAGTTGTTCATCTAGCTCTCCAAAAACACCATCTTGCACGAGAGAAGACAGGTGAGAAACAAAATGGACAATTTTTATCAAGTGAAAGAGGATTTAGGCAAGACCCTAGAGCCAGATATACATATACCTGGCAATTTGTTGCACGACACGTACGAAATCGATAGGAATTTTACGGACATGGGAAAACATTAACGAGTACGGGTTAAAAATAGGTGAACCTGCCGGGATCGTTTATTAAAACATACCACAAACAAGAATTGAAGCTTTTCAATAATATGAGAGAGAGAGAGAGAGAGAGAGAGAGTAGAAATGTTAGACCAAATCATCTATATCTAAATATTAGCTTCTACTTCATCGTCATCCTCATCATCAAGCTTTCTCATCAAGATCTCCTTAAAATGATGTTTCTCCCTTCTCCATAACTCTAAAATCCAATAGTCTACGCATTGAAGCTTCATCTTTCTCTTCTATAATATGCCCCCCTTTTTTTGCGCTGCTCTCTCCCTTCCAAACTCCATATACTTGTGTAAATAAATCATTATAATCCCACCATACTCATCAAACCCTAGAGAGATCAAAGCCCAACACATGTCGTCCCCATTAACCGTTTGGCGATTATCCTTGTGACATTTGTCAGACGTTTTGCCTGTGACAAAACTGACAAACTCTGATGCGCATTCATGTATTATTTCTTTTGCTTCTTTCGAGATCTTGGCGTTTGGCGGTCGGACTTGCTTCATTATCCGACCCACATTAGCAATTGGAAGCAATTTGTCATATTCATCGCCCCATTCTTCTTATATTTATTTCTAGATTTGGTAATAAGTTGATCTTCTCTAATATAGACGCACAGTCCCCTTTGATCAGATCTAGATCGCATGTAAATATGTGTGTATGTGTATGCATATGTATGCACCCTATGTGACATGTCATCGTACCAACATGCGTTCATAGCTGCAATAGAGTATGTGACATGTGTATTTTGATAGCACATACTCCACACACACACACACATATATATATATATAAATATTGGCTTTGCTAGCTGGAATTTGGAGGCGGAGTGTGAGTGTTTTGTTATGTTTTTTGAAGTCGCTTTTGTTTTTGATTAAGGTCAAAAAGTAATGAATTAGGTTGCCCAAGACAACCCAGAGAGTATTTGGCTGACTATATACACTCATTTACGAAAAAGTGTTTCAGAAAAAGTAGTCCCACAAAAAGGGGTCCCAAACCCTACCAAACTTTTATTTTAGCCTTTTTATTATGCTCCCCATATATGTCTTGATTTAGTATATATTATATATAATATTGGACTCTTTTTAACTTTTTTTAATGCCCCAATATGTCTTTATTTTCTTTATACAGTATATAGTACGTACTGGACCTTACTGTTCAAGTGAATGGAAATGATTTGTACACGTTTGCATATTTTTTGATTTCATATATCAAACGTAGCTAAATTTCCAATTTCTTTGTGTCATGGTCATCACATACATGTAGCAATTACCATCTCATGCATGTTTTCAACTAGAAAGGCTAACACAAGATATATTTTATCCGAATACTTCTATGTGAATATAAATATTTCATGACTTATTAATTTATTAATTACTAATTAATTATAATAAATTGTATTAATATTCTTTTAACCAATAAATGGTGGTCATATTTGATATGTTGATTTTTACGCCAAATTTATTTTAGGTGAATACTTCTATATAGATATAAATATTTCGCTCAAAAAGTGACGTATCAGGCTTTATTTGATAGCAACATGGAAAATGGTATGTAGGAGAAAATGTTGATTTGTGTGAGAAGTTAGAAAATAAGTTAAGGCATGTGATGAGATTTGGAACAAGTTAGAAAATAAGTTGAGGCATGTAGTGAAATTAACTCTTATATTTTAGCTTTCTCTTTGGTATGTGAGAGATGAAAAAACTATCGCAAAAAATAAATAAGAATTAATGACATATACTCATAAAAAAGTGTAAAAGATGGAGACCATCTCAATACATATTTCAACTTATTTTCTAATTTTTCATACAAATACTTGTTTTTTAAATTATTTATTATATTATTAAAAGAAAATACTAAACTAAATAATAAATAGGCGTTATGACATATTTGATCATTGAACTTTATCACTTTTTTCAATTTGGCCATTGAACTTTTTTTTGTCTAAAAACCCACTGAACTTTGTATAATGTTTTAATTTAACCCAACCATTTAACACTGTCAAATTAGAATTAACGGAAAGCAAAGGTGGATAACAAAGAGTCCACGTGGATAGCTGAGCTGGCTTAAAATACCAAGTGAGATGCACATGCTCTGTCTCCTTCTTAAACAAAGAGGGCAATAGTGATATCAAAACTTATGTGGTTTTTTTTCCACAAAAACTCAGTCATCATTCCCTCAATTAAACCCTAGACTGACATAAATCAAAATATACGGAAGACAATCATCAACGGCATCCGCAGTTCATATTGACAAAACTCAACCATTTGTTTACTGTTGAATACGATCATCAGCAGGTATTAACAGTTCATGTTGATTATATCTTCTCTCTATGTTGCTATATTTACACTAACAATGGATGCTTAGAAATTCAATAAGATCACATTCACAATCGGAAATACACTATCTTCTGTCTCTCTTGCTATATTTACTAATGTTAGGGTTTAATTCTTTGTTCTAGGATGGACAAGTGTTTTCTGATGGAGATTCATCATGGGGGTAAATTTGTGAACCACCCTATGTTGTATTACAAGGGGGTAAAGTAGATTATATATATGATATTGACCCAAATAGGATGTCTCATGAGGAGTTGAAGGGTATAATGTCAATAGATTATGGTTACAATGATGTGTCAAAAATTTACTATAATATCATGGGTAAAAGTTTTGTAAAAGGGTTGAGGTTAATTGTGAATGATACTTCCATTTTGCAAATGTTAGCTGAAGTAGTAGATAATGGGGGTATTGAAATATATACAAAGCATGGTGTTGTGGGTGAAGGTGAAAGTGAAGATGAACAATCTGATGATAAAAGTAGTGTGGCAAGCTTAAACAATGTGAATGATGATGAGGAGTTAATTGAAGCTAGAAAAATGAAGGCCACAATAAAAAAATGTGATAAATCAGAGCATGATGATCATATTGAGGTAGAGCGTGGTGATCATACTAAAGAAGAGCATGGTGATCATAGTGTAAGTGATTATTTGTTCAAATGCTTACTTTATTACAATTTGCAGTGTGAAAATGATGTTAGCCTTAGTTGTTCCTTTTTATATATAGGTTTAAATTGAGAATGTGCAAGTAGAGCAGGTGCTTACACATAATGAGCAAGCAAAGCAGGTATCTTTAAAGGCATATATTATTTTTTTTACATGGTTAATATATTGGTTTCATATACTAACAAATTTTTTTTATATATAACTAGGTGCAAACTGAAGTAGAATATATTGGCAGATGGGATGCAATTGATAAGGAAGAAGATTGGTATTCAAGAGCCTATGATAACCCAGTTGATGAAGATGAGGAAGATGATGTTAAAGTGAGAAATCATCCAATTTATAAGCACAAACCTGCGGGTCCACAAATGGAGCCAGTTATTGGTATGAAATTTTGCAAACCTAATCACTTGAAAAATTGTTTAAGATCTTATGCTGTTAAACATGGGTATCCTATAAAATTTCAAAAGAATGAGAGTAAAAGGCTGCTTGCTATATGTGCTAATGTGTGTCCATGGAGGTTATAGGCTACTTACATGCAAGCTGAGGATTCATTTCAAACTAAGTTGTATAATTCAATTCACAAGTGCATTAGGAACTTCAAGCTTAAGTTGATTAATTCTAAATGGTTGGCTAATGAGTATCACGCTAAATTATTAATAACCCAAGATGGAAATTGATAGATATAAAAGCTGATGTGTTAGAGAAGTATTCAATTGATGTTAGCCTTAGTGTTTGCCATAGGGGTAAGAAAAGTGCATTGGGTGAGTTAGAAAAGTCATTGAAAGATCATTATGCCAAGCTTTGGAATTATGGGGCTAAAATATTAAGGTCATATTAAGGTCTAATTTGGTTAGTACTGTTAAGATAATAGTTGATAGGCTTGACCCAAATAGACCTGCATATTTCTAAAGAATGTATCTATGTTTAAATGCAGTTAAATAGGGGTGGTTACAAGGCTGTAAACCAATTATTAGTATGGATGGATGCTTTTTGAAGGGGTATTATGATAGGGAATTGTTAACTGTTGTGGGATGAGATGAGAACAATCAAATGTTCCCTATTGCATGGGTTGTAGTAGAAGTAGAAAGCAAGGATTCATGGTCTTAGTTCTTAGAACTACTCATTGGGGGCATTGGAATGATTGAAGGCAATGGTTGGACTTTTATCACGGACTAACAAAAAGGTTTAGTACCTGCCATTCAAGAGCTTCTTCCATTGGCAGAGCATAGAATGTGCTCTAGGCACATATACTCTAACTTTAGGAAGCAACATACTGGGGCAGAGTTAAAGTCACTTTTTTGGTAAGCAGCTAAGAGTAGTATACCTGAAGAGTTTCAACTTGTGAATGTTGAGATTAAAAAAGTTAAAAAAGAAGCATTCAGTTACTTGATGGATCATAACCTATGGCAATGGAGCAGAGCATTCTTTTCAAATTACTCGACATGTGAAGTTGTTGAAACTAACATGTGTGAGTGCTTTAATGCTTGTATACTAGAGGCAAGGCGTAAACCTATAATATCCATGCTTGAGGATATTAGGGTGTCTATAATGGTCAGAATTCAACAAAAAAGCGGGCAGCTCAGAAATGGGAATATGGGATATGTCCAAGAATAAGAGCTAAATTGAAAGAGAACAAAGATAATCATCGATTTTGGCAGTGCACCTAGAATGGAGACACACTGTTTGAGGTTAAGCATGGTGTAGATGGGTACACAGTGAATTTAAAGAATATGAGTTGTGCTTGTAGGATGTGCGATCTTTCTGGTATCCCTTGCTGCTATGCCATTTCAGCCATATACTACATTAAAGATGACCCCGATAAATATGTATCAGGTTGGTTCTACATAGAAGAGTACAAGAAGTTTTATAAATACTTCTTACAGCCACTTAATGGGGAGAAATTATGGCCAATGACAGAACTTCAACATTTTCTACCACCTCCAAGTAGAAGAATGCTTGGGAGGCCAAGAAAGAGTAAGATAAAAATAGGTTCATGAGTCTCCTTAAAAAGGCAAAAGTTGTCAACTAGTAGAAAAGGAAGGAAGATGACGTGCCAAAATTGCTTGTAATTTGGCCAGAACAAGAAAACTTGTAGAAATCCAACAATTGAAAACACCAAAAAAAACTTCATGTAAGTGCTTCATTTGTTGTTTATGTATATTTATTGCTCTAAATTGAAGGATTTATGATTACTACTTATTGTTTACAACTTGTTTCATTTTCTTAGGTGAAGAGAAAAACTTCAAATAGCTTAAGTGCCCCAACTACAGGAACTACTAGTATTGTTTCCAAGAATACCTCAAGCACCTCTACTGGAACAACAAAAATAGTGCATCACAAGTGTGCAGCAACAAAGAAGAAGGATAAAGTTCCTTGTGGATATGGAGTGTACATATCCCCTGAAAGTGGAAAAACATTATATAGTTGCCGAGCTAACAAACCAGTTCAAATTAGCAGTCAAAGCTCAATTAATGTACCTAGTAGTGGAGGTAATGGAGCACCTGCTAGTGGAGGTAATGTAGTTGCACCACAACCATCTTCACCTAATGTTTTAACAAGAGCAGCAAAGGCAAAAGCCAACTCACCAAGTGTGCTAACCAGGGGTGCATCGAAGGCTATACAAGAGCAAACAGCAAGAAAGAAAGCTAGGTTGCTCTTTTAGTTATTGGTTTTTTTTTGTTAATGGATTGGTAGTAAAATAGGTTACCAATGTATGTATGTTTCTTAGTTTTTTTGGTTAATGGATTGGTAGTAAAATAAGTTACCAATGTATGTATGTTTCCTAGTTTTTTTAGTAATGGATTGTTTTTTTGCTAGTTTGTATATTAGTTTATATGTCAGATAATGTGTGGCAAGTTTATACATCAGTTTGTATAAAAGTTCCTTGCTAGCATGGCAAATTTATATCTATTTCTAGTTTATATATTAGTTCATAATCAGTTTAATGGATTGCATGTTGTTATATATCAGTTTACATGTTTAAATGTGAATGTGTTTGCTTTTAAATTGCTGTGAATGGGTTTGCCAAATATCAGTTTATAATCAGTTTAATCGATTATTGTGAATGAGTTTACCAAATTGCAGTCTAATTCTTATAGAAAACACAAAACTTGGTTGGCATATAAATTGCAAATTGAACCACGAATTTCTTCCCATTCATTTACATCTTACAAAACACCTCTAAGTAGGTTGGTACAAAAAATGATACTTCCATTTTGTTTTACAACTTACAAAACACAAAAGCTATAAGAGAAATAACCAAAACAATGAGGAATTTAACTTTCAATTCCATTAGCTTGCACTTCCTTTTCAACTCTCTGTTTTTCTTTTGCTCATCTTCAACAATCTTCTTCAATTTTTTGTTTTTTTTCTTCTCGATCTTCAATTGTTCAGCACTAGATTCTGAAACTATTTCATCAACCCACTTGAAATATTTACAAGGATTATCCTTGTAATTAGAGCACCCGATGAACATCCTTCCTGGGTTCTTTGAGTTCCTAGAGAAATTTGGAATGGGAGGGCTTCCACAATAGCAAGAAAATCGTGAGTTTGTTGAAAAAGATGAAGCCATCACCTACATAAATTGTTTGAAACTCAAAATATATGAAGAAGAAGTTGAAAGTCAGAATATATATGAAGAAGATGAACAACCCTAACTTTTTCCCTACTCGAGCATTCTTTTTATCTCAAAATCGAAGTAAATGAACAATTTCTAGTAGAAATATACAATGCTAAACTCAAAAAACCATATACAAGAAATCATGCTTACCAATTTTGAAGAAAAAGGAAGATTATACAACTGATTTGTCCACTTTCCCCCCAAATATCATTCGTATATACAACCCTAGATCAAACAGAGTAGTCGTTGCCCTCTTTGTTTAAGAAGGAGACAGATCACGAGCGTCTCACGTGGTATTTTAAGCCAGCTCAGCTATCCACGTGGACTATCTGTTATCCACCTCAGCTTTCCGTTAATTCTAATTTGACTGTGTTAAATGGTTGAATTAAATTAAAACGTTATACAAAGTTCAGTGGGTTTTTAGAAAAAAAAAGTTCAATGGCCAAATTGAAAAAAGTGATAAAACTTGATGGTCAAATATGTCATTAAGCCTAATAAATATAAAAAGTAAATTGAACGATACAAGGCGGCATAACTACTAGACAACCTACGCACATGCTCAAGCTGTAAGGGCCCTATAAGGGCCCAACATTTAGTGCTCTTATGTGCATACTTGGAAGTTGGGACTGATACACACTCTCTCTCACTAAAACATATACATCCCATTCTCCCTGGGCCCTATTAAGCCCCAAGCCAGTTGTCTTAGCTTCCCACTGTAATCATTTAGAACTCTACATTTTCTCTATATCAATTTTTCTACTAAAGTACTAAAGTCTATATATTTCACTGTGTATGTATATATTTTATTACCATTTTATAAGAGTAGCACTAATTATACACACTACTTTATTTGATAATTTTTCATTTCATTTACTCGACCTTATTGTATCGAGTATGTGCACATTACTTTAGTGCAATAAGGCCGAGCTACTGTTGGGAACTAAAAAAATACACTACTGTGGCCCCTATAAGACTGAGGTAATGTGCACATACTCGATGTGCACATTGCCTCGGTCCAAGTATGTACAAATTACCTTGGTCCTGTAGGGCCGAACCAATGTTAAAGTGTTATAGAGTGTTTTAGTGTGCGTAATTAGTGCCGCCCTTTTATAACATTCATGGATTAATTTAGGTTGTCAATATCTGTTTAATATATAAAAAATAACATTCTCCATTCCTAATTATATATAGAGATATATAAATATTTTCTTGTTAAAATGGTGATATGGTTGAATTTCTTTTATTTTAATGTTGTTTATATTTCTAATTTATATCATATCATATTATTTAATTTTTCAATTGATCAATATTGCTAAAATAAAGTGCCACCATACGTACTTCAAATAAGTTCTATGTCACTTTATTATGATCTTTAGTGATTTTAGGGGAGCCTTTATTCATATTTGTAATAAATTTTATAGTGCTAGAGGACTTTATAAGTTCTAATAGGTACATTCACTATATCAAGGGCAGGAGCTGAACCAAACGATAGCAGTTTAATACTAATGCCAATTTTTTTAAATTAAGAAAAAAATTATTATTAAATTCACATGCCCTTGGAAATCACAACTAGAACATCCTATTAGATTTGAAGTTGATGCTTCATTTTATGAATACTTGATGGCCTCATCTAGCCATGGCCAACCATTACATCCTCCTTTCGAGCACTTTTGGATTATTCTATTAAGATATATCTCTGTTTTGGAGAATATTATCATCCAAATACAATCACAACCTTTATTTTTGCATCTTATATAAAACCATGGGCACTCTGAAACTGTGTGCTTTGGAAGGTCACACATTTGACGGGTTGTATCCTATAAAATATTATTATATGGATAAATACAATAATTAGTTTTATCGGCTACTGTTAATAAAAAAATTAGAGTTACCCTCCAATCCGCCATTTTCATCTTTGCTAATGCATACTACTTAAAATTCACCATAAACAGCTAATTGGTGCAGTAACAATGGGGGTTTACTCAAAATGACCTTTTAAAAAACTAGTTATAACTCACGTGCTATTGCACGTGATTAAGAGAAATAATTTTTCTTCCTTAAATAGTAAGATAGTTATTTTGGTAGAATACACCATAATAAGTTAATAACACTAAACTAACATACACACAATATCAATCTTAAAATTACGATTTAGTAAAACTAAAGTATAAAGAATGTTAATAAGTTTTTGAAATTTTAGAAAAATTTATATTTAATTTGATACAATAATGTTGAATTCTCATTTTAGTTGTAATATATAATTAATTGCGTGAATCCTATAATTTATTTTGATGAATTAATTAGATAAGATTAATTTCCTTATAATAATTAAAATTGATTTATCTTATAATAATTAAAATAAGAAATATCTAAAGAAAAAAATAGAAATAAGAAGGGCTTATTATACATTGATTTTTACAAAAATCCAATGAATAATATTTTTTTGAATGAAGGGCCTATTTTTAATTGGTAATTGAATGAAGGGCCTATTTTGTTTTATATATTTAAATGAATGTATTTAATTGGTAAATTAGTGTAGAAATATTTTGTTTTATATTTTAAATGAATGTTATTTGATTTTTAAAAACATGTTATGTATTACCTAAATTACCCCTTTTTATGAAAATTTCAAAATTTTCACAAAAAATATGCTGCAAAGTTCATATTGCAATAAAATATGAACATATTGCAAAGTTACATATTGCAGTGAAATATGTACTGCAATATGAACTTTGCACTGCAAATATACTGCACTTCACATTGCAAAAATATACTGTAATATAACTTTGCACTAAAAATATGGACTGCAAAGTTCACATTGCAGTGAAATATGGACTGCAAAGTTCATATTGCAGTGAAATATATGACTGCAAAGTTCATATTGCAGTCCATATTTTAATGCATATTGATATTTTTTTAGTTTATTTTAAGGGTTGGGATGTCATTTTATAATGAAAAAAAAAAGACACATGTCATATTATCAATAAAATAAAAAATAGGCCCTTTATTTTAAAAAAAATTATTCCTTGGCCTTAGTGTGAAAATCTTTCTCTAATAAGCCCTTTTTTTTAATTGCCCCTAGAAATATAGGCCTTGACTATCTTTATAAAAAAAATTTTGTGGTAGCCGTAATGGAATAATTATTATATTTCTAATATATGAATTCTTTTTGTAGGAGAATAAAGATTAGATTTCTAATTTGTGTGAATCGTAATGCAGTAAATATGATATTTCTATATTATCTTTTGACGAATATATTATAGGAACAATTAGGCATAAGGGCTCATTCTAATAATAACATAATTATAAAGGACACTTAAAAATTAGCCTTATAAATTAAGGACACTATACGAAAAAGATACTAATACCCCTTCCTTATAACATCTTACATATCATTATGACACTAACAGCAACCAGAAGGTGCTAAACGCATTTAGCACCTTCTGGACAGCAACCAGAAGATGCTAAACGCATTTAGCACCACCTGGACAACAACCAGAAAATGCTAAATGCTGTTCAGAAGGTGCTAAATGCATTTAGTACCTTTTGAACAGCAACTAGAAGGTGCTAAACGCATTTAGCACCATAAGTAAAAGGTGCTAAATGCATTTAGCACCTTTTGAACAGCAACTAGAAGGTGCTAAACGCATTTAGCACCATAACCAGAAGGTGGTAATAAATGCGTTTAGCACCTTCTGGCCCAGAAGGTGCTAAACGCATTTAGCACCACCTGGACAGCAACCAGAAGGTGCTAAATGCATTTAGCTCCACAACTAGAAGGTGCTAAACGCACTTAGCGCCTTCTGGACACCAACACCACTTAGACAACAATCAGAAGGTAGTACCACTTGGACAACAATCAGAATGTGCTAAAATGATTTTAGCACCATTACAAAACTTAGAATAACAAAATTAATGAAATCAACATCCACTCTATTTATATATATGTATATATATATATGGATCGACGTAGGGTTTGTAAAAAAAAAAAAGAGGAACGAACAGATTTTTTTTCAAAACCCTACTGAGCTGTCGAAATTGATCAATTTCGATAACAAAACAACCTCTGATCGTCTTGATTTTCACTCGAATATAGTAACTTTGTCTTTTGAATAACATATCCGAAAATCAACTAAATCCAACGGTTCAATCAAAAGTTATATCTGTTTTATGATTGCCCCTATAAAAAAATGAAGATGAGAATGGGGCTTCTCCCGGCGATTCGATCGGAGAATCAAGTGGTGGTGGAGGAGGTGAGGTCGTTGGTGAGATAGCAGAGAGTATTTGATGGTTGAATGAAATCTAGAGAGAGAAAGAGAGAGATGAGGTATTGGTAGTTTAGGTAAAGAGGAAGGGCTAAGAGATATTTATATTAGGGGTATTTTTATCTATCAACATTTATCATTTTTCTTAAAGTAAATTAATATTATGAAAATTGTCCTTATTACAAAACCAAATTATGAAATTAGCACTACTTCTCTTTATTAAACATGAGTTCGTCCTTAGTGTTATAAAACATTACGGAGCGAGACCTTATAACCCATTATCTCTATATTATAACATAAATGGATCAAGAGATTTAATAGAATAGGAGTTCATGTTTAGTTAGTTGTTCGAGTACTAATGGCCTTAATAGAGTATGAGTCCATGTTTAATTAAATGTTTGCTATTTTAGTGTAGTAAGACTAAATATTAGATATTCTAAACCAATTGATAAAAGTGTGAAATACTTTTCGTATAAATCATCTCACCTGACCTCATTCACACTTTTATAATTTATATAGATATATTAGTACTAGTAATTAGATGTGTGGAGTAATACATAACAAATTTTAGTGCTAGCTTATCATTAATTTTATAAAGTACCATTTAGAGACTAATGGAGAAGGAATCAGAAGGAAGTTGCACGTCTTTCTTCTTCGGAATTAGAGCAATGTAATCACATGAGTTGGCTTAGTATAGCTTGTCAACGACTAGAGCCTTGTGAGGATCGATTCATTTAGTGGCATGTAAGTTTTATAAAGCACTTTACAGAGACTAATAGAGCAGAAATCATAAGGAAGTTGCGGATCTTTCTTCTTTAGAATCAGAATACTGTAATCACGTGGGTTGGCCTAGTAACAAGTTTACGATTGGATTTTTGTGAAGATTGATTCATTTAGCGGCATGTCTTGTGTTCGACATGTGCAAATTTCAACAGCATTTTATAAATGAGGATTAGTCTCACATCCAATATAATATGGAACACCTTGTCAAAGACCAAAATATCAGAACAATATGTGCAATTAATTAATAAAAGAGTGTGAATTAAGTACTTGAAAAAGAAAAAAAGTTGCACATGTTAATGGAATCCCCACGCCTACTGTGTCCTAATATTTCTAAAATGGGAAATGTTAACTTTACTAAATTTTCATATAATTTTTTTGTACAAACTTGATACAACACTATTCAAACGAACCAGTAGGGTCATATACTTAATGTGTTATATGTACTACATTCTTTTTATATGATTCGTACTATAATTGTTTATACAAAAAAAATTAGGGTGATTTTAAATAACACCCACTAGATTAGGCTTCTCACCCCACCTAAAATTTTTAATAAAAATTTTTACCTAAATAACCTAATTGAGATCTGTAAACTCACCACCAAAAATTCCATGCTATTGCCGTTGTTACCCGAGCGTAATAAAAACCCCTTCTCTTATTCTTTCATTCCCTTTTTTCTTATTCTTTATCCCATCTGTAGCGAAACTAATTGGAAGAAGATTGAAAATATGATTTTGTCTCTCATTCAAAATAAATTTTCTTCATATTTTATTTGTTTTGATAAAGTGCATTTAAATCATCCTTACTCGGTTCTGTGTTTTGGGGGAACATTGTGATTTAGCACTTGGATTCTGTGTTCTTGTAGTAAGAATGAAATTGGCCAGTTTTTTCGGTTGTGTCAAGCGCTGTTTCGCATGAATTATTGATGGATTTGTTTTATAAGTATGAGATAGCAGTTAAAATAATATTTTCCAAGAAATTTAGGTTTCAACATTTATTTGCTTAGAATTAATTTCCATGTAAATTCCACTCATAATCTATGCAATTTGATTTTTGTGAAAGTAACGGCAAGTTATTGTCACTAAATGTTCATTTTTATAGAGGTATTACTTTAATAAATCACCCCACTAGGGGGTGAGTTGAAAGATTTTTCAAAAATTAATGGGGTGAGAAGAAAGTTCTCTCAAAGTGGGGTGAGAAGCCTAATCTAGGGGTGCATTTAAAATCACCCAAAAATTAATACAAGTGCACGTTTTTACTATGTTTAAAACTCCACTTGACAAATTGGTCACTTAATCACAAGGCAACAAATTAACATAAAAGTACCTAAATATTGATATATAGAAGGTTGATGGAAAATTCAAGGGCAAGAAAATTTTGAACAACGCTACTGAATACTCAAATTAGCCCCAAGGCATGGTGGTTATGAAACATAGTGAGACAAGGAGTATGCGTCCAATCGTTCCCCTCAATTTTCCGAAATTATTTTTATATAAAATTATTCAAATTTTATGAAACTATAGTAAAATGAAATTATGCGGACTTTATTCGCTAATTATTGAATGGAGTTAGTAACACTTTTGACCCCTGAAGTTTGCTAGTAGTTGCACTTTGGTCCCTAATATTTTGATTTAGGCGCATTAAACCTCAAAGTTTAGAAATTGTTTCAATGTAGTCCAATTACTAACTTCTGTTAAATTTTTTAAAGGAATGGGCCATTTAATTTCTTTTTCATTTTTTTGTGAAATTTTGCGTCGCAATTTCGGACATCTAGATGTTTGAATTTGAAAAAATGTTGAACTATAAAATTGAAGCTCTCAAAATTCTCATCGTGATATACTCAAGAAACCCATGATTCGGAGTCTCAGGGAAAAAAATTTGCTTTAAAAATTATTTCAGTCACATTAGGTGTCTCTAAAAAAATATTAAAATGCAAACCCATTTTTTTTTTATCGCTAAGCTCATTTTCTCTATATAATTTATATTCAGGTCGTTTTACACAATTTATGTGTTGTCAATTTAAAGGTTGTTATACCTAATTACGACTTAATTCTTCTTTTTATTTTTAAGTTTTTTTTGTTTTAATATTTTAAAAACTTAATTTTTGGAAATATATAATTAATGGAGGCTAAAAGTAAAATGGACGATGATGGTATCCATTCTTCAAGGATATTGGTTTCAGTTCATCTGATAAGCCGTTTTACGTTTAGCCTCCCTCAATTATAGATTTCTAATAATTAAGTTTTTAAAAGATTAAGCAAAAAAAAGATTAAGCTAAACGAATAATTAGGCCTCAACTGGGTTTATCATCATTAAATTTTTAATAAATAAACTGAGTAAAATGATTTGAATGTAAATTATATGGAGAAAATAGGTTCAGAGAGAGACAAAATGGGTTTACATTTCAATATTTTTTTAAAGAGACCTAAAGTGACTTAAATAAGTTTTAAAGCATAATTTTTTCTAGAGACTCCAAATCATGGATTTCTTAAGTGTATCACTAAGAGATTTCGAGAGTTTCAATTTTGCAGTTTAACATTTTTTCAAATTCGGTCATCTAGAGGTTTGAAATTGCGATGCAAAATTTCACCAAAAAAATGAAAAAGAAATTAAATGGCATATTCCGTTAAAAACTTAACGGAAGTTAGTTAATGGATTGCATTGAAACAATTTCTAAACTTTGAGGTTTAATGCGCTCAAATCGAAACATTAGGGACCAAAGTGCAACTACTAGCATACTTCAGGGGTCAAAAGTGTTACTAACTCTATTGAATGCTTGTAACTATATTTTTGGTTTATCTTAATTCATTGTTTAACTATGATCCACATGAGTCAAGAAAATTATAACTCTCTAGCTCCAGGAATTTTCTTGGGATAGAAATTCCACGAAAAAAGTCTACACAAGTCATGGTTGTTTCATTTCTTTTACCTACAACATTGTTCAACAATTTGTATATTTAATTAAAATTTTCTTATAGTATTCACACATTTAGACTCCGTTTCATAACAATAAGGAAAAGAAAAATAAAGACACTTGATTTTGTAAGGAGTTAGAAAACAAGTTGAAGGCATGTGATAAGATGTCCTCTCCATTTCATGCTTTAGAGGTGTGCATCGGTTCAGAACCAATAGATTTATTACAACCCAACGAAATTTTATATTTTAGAATACAATTCAATTCAATTTGGTTTTAAAATCCAATCCAACCCAATTCAAGATTAGATTGGATTGGTTCGAACCCAATGTCTTTTGTCTAAGGGTTATTTAAGTTTCAATAACATTCAAAACAAATTCAATCAACTTTACAAAGATCAAGATAGTATAAATAAAAAGTTCCCTTTCATTACTAAAATAAAAATATAAATTAAGTCAATACATATTAAAGTCCAATTCATTAGTAAAATAAAAGATAAGTAAATTAGGGTTTACTTATTAATTAAAGTCTTTTATATATTTAGCAATAATTAGGTGTAGCTTAGTCTATATTAATAACTTGGTGTATAATAATAGCCAAGTACATAGGGATATGTGTTACTTTTAATTGAGGTTGAATTTGATCGGTTTGACATTGGTTTCACCAAGGTAATAACCAAATCGATCCAAAGTTTGGTCAATTTTCTAAAACGCAAATCAATCCAATCTGTTAATTTCACCGAATCGAATCAAAATTGGATTGAATTGTATTGGATTGGTTAATTTGAACTTATTAGATTAGATTCTGCACACCCCTAATGCTCATTTTATGAATATATGTCTTCTATCTTTCATAATTTTTTATGAAAATATTTTCTCCGTCAACAACCAAAGAATATTTCTCCATAGAAAAGTCCCAAAGTAAAAAGATATCTTATCATATGTCTCAACTTATTTTCCAACTTCCCCCAAAAATCAATTACTTTTATTTTCATTTTTCATGTTGCAATCAAACGGATCGTTAGAAGTTCCATAATCAAAAGACTTAAGGAGCACAGCATTGCCAATTTGCAGTTGTACGGATGGATCAACAATCAAGAAAAGTTCTTCCTCTGGCATGTGTAATTTACCCTAAAAACAATCATTGGATTGTTATTCCGATTTGTAATTCTTCTTCCACATTCATTGGAGTTGTTGTGAGAGATTGGAGAGGGACTTTTTGTGAGCTTTTGGTGAGTTATGAAGCTCTGAAGTTGGCTACAGAAGTGTGTTTCACAAAGATGGAGTTCAAAGGTGACAACATGACAGTTTCCAAGGCTTTAACCGATACAAAAATTGATCCAATTAATGGTGGTGTCATAGTTTTGGATTTTCTTTCTTTGGCTCGGTCTTGTCGTTTTCGTGGTTTCTCTCCGTTGTTCAGTGTGAGGGGTTAAGTGGCCCAAATGCGGCTTAGCTAGATTCGTTTTGTCAATTGATGATGTTGTGATTTGGTTGGAAGACCCCTCCTCCTTGTTTAGAAGAGTCTCTTTCTATTGATGTATCGTTCCTTTGATAAATTAATTAATGCTTTGTTTTGCTCTCTGCAATGAAAAAAAAACCCTAGTAACTTATCAAGTAACTCAATTTTTTCGTTAAATATACGCGTAAAAGTAAGAATTTTGAATCCCCTAATTTTTATTTTTTTTATTCGTATTATTCATAAGGAACGGAGCTAGAGGAATTGATGTATGACACTTACATTCATGATCCTTGTATCTAAGTGATCCTAATATTCAGATGATTGTAACGAGAAATTTTTTTTTCCTTTTGCCAAATTTTTTTTAAAATGAATGAGACTGAAATATGGCAAAATTAAGGATGGAAAATTCATGGACTGACTGTTATAGTAGTACTGATCTCCACTGCATATAAATTAAACTAAGAGATCACCCCATTTGAAATTAAGACCATCTAAATTCAGTCTGCGTTTTGAGCATCTACTGGAATAAGTTTATAAGTATTACTACACTCTACAAAACCTAATAGAGAAACAGCAGTACATATATATATATATATCTTAATCTAGTGTCATTTGTTCATCTCAATATCCATAAACACCATCCAGCACAAGAGAAGAGATCATGAGAAAGAAATGGACAATTTTTATCAATTGGAACAGGATTCAGGTGCAAGACTCCAGAAGCCGATATTGTTTCGCGAATATTGAAGCTTTTTTAGGGCAGATAGAATATGTAATATTGTTAATTGATTAAAACATACCACAAACTTTCCCCCAATTTATTCAGAAAATGAAACTAGAAATGAAGCTTTACAATAATGAGAGAGAGAGAGAGTAGAAATGTTACACCAAATCATATATACCTAAACATTAAATTCTTCTTCATCTTCATCTTCATCCTCATCATTGAGATTTCTCATCAAGCTGTTTGAAATGAGGGTCCTCCCTTGTCCCTTCCCCATAACTCTACATTCCGGTACTCTACACATTGAATCTTCATCTTTCTCTTCTTCTATAACAGTTCTTTGTTTCACGCGCTCAATTCTCTCCCTTTCAAACTCCATATACTTGTGCCAATACTTCATTATAACCTCACCATACTCATCAAACCCTAGAGAGATCAAAGCCCAACACACATCGTGCCCATTAACCGTTTTGCGATTATCCTTGTGACACTTGTCAGATGCTTCGCCTGTGACAAAACTGATAAACTCTGACGCGCATTCTTGTATTGTTTCTTTTGCTTCTTTGGAGATCTTGGCTTTTGGCGGCAGGATTTGCTTCATAATCCGAACCACAGTAGCAATTGGAAGCAATTTGTCATGCTCATCACCCATTCTTCTTATTTTTATTTCTAGATTTGATAATAGGCTGATCTTCTCTATCACAGACACATCGTACCCTTTAATATGATAAGGATCGCATCTAGAAATGTGTATGTATATGTGTATGCACATGTGTATATGCACCCCATGTGACATGTCATCGCACTAACATGCGTTCATGGGTGCGAATGTGCGATGGTGTATGTGACATGTATATTTTGATAGCGCATACTACATACATATATATATATATAGCTGGAATTTGGATGCTGAGCATGGATGATTGGTTATGTTTTTAATTTGAAGTTGCTTTTGTTTTCGATTCAGGTCGAAAAATATAAAATTGGTTTGTCAAAGACCACCCAAAGAATATTTGGCTGACAATCTACATTCATTTTGGGAAACAAGTGGAATTTGAATATCTATAAACCCTAGAAAGTGGAATTTTATCTTTTAGCCTTTTATTATGCTCCCCATATATGTCTTCAGTATATATTACATATAATATTGGACTCTTTTAACCATTTTTAATGCCCCAATATGTCATTATTTACTTTATTTAATGTTCAAGTGAATGGACATCATTTGTGCACGTTTGCATGTTTTGGGATTTCATATATCAAACGTAGCTAAAATTCCAATTTTTTTGTCTCATGGTCACCATATACATGTAGCAGTTACCATCTCATGCATGTTTTCAACTAATAAGGCTAAGACAAGAAATATTTTGGGAGAATACTTCGCATTTCAAAAAATTGATATATCAATTTGTCAATTACGAATTGATTATAATAACTTGTGATAGTATTTTTTTAACCAATACATGGTAATTACATTTGATATATTACTTTTTACATCAGAAGCATTTTAATTAGATGAGTACTTCTATATGAATATATATATATTTCACTCAAAAACCTGACATATCATGCTCCACCTGATACCAACATAGAAAATGGTAGGAAAATCAATTAATTTTTGTAAAAAGTTGAAAAATAAGTTTAGGCATGTGGTGAGATTAAATCTTATATTTTAACTTCTTTCGTAAAATTTTCTTCTTTGGTGGGTGAGAGAAGAAAAAAAATTCACAAAAACTAAAGAAGAATTAATGACACATGCTTATAAAAATGAGTAAAAGATAAAATATCTCATTATATCTCTCAACTTATTTTTTAATTTCTCACTAAAATATTTTTTTTTCAGTCATTTTTATATTATTAAAAAATTTACAAAATTAATTAATATACGAAAAGTTAAAAAGCAAATTGCGGTCCAACGGCTAGACAACCTAGGCGCATGCTTAGGCTTTAGGGGCCCAACATTTGGTGCTCTTCTCTGCATACTAGGAACTGATACACTCACTCACTCTCTCACTAAGACATATACATCCCCTTTCTTTGGGCCCCACCGAGCCTCAAGCCAGTTCTCTCATCCTTCCTCTCTATCTTAAAAGTCTATATATATTTCTTTCAAAAAAAATAAAAAAAGTCTATATATATATATTATAGGGTATTACTAATTATACACAATAAAATATTTTATAACACTCTAACATTAGTTCGATCATATAGGATCGAGTAATGTACACATACGCGGTCCTATAGCACTGAGTACATGCACATGACCTCTATCTTATAAAGCCGAGCCAGTAAATTGTTTTTGTTCCTAACAATAGTTCGGCTTTATTGCATCGAGGTAATGTGCATATACTCGGTATAATAAGACCGAGTAAATGAGACGGAATGTTATCGAGTAGAGTGGTATGTGTAATTAGCGGCACCCTATATTGTATTGCCATTTTATAACATTCATGAATTAATTTCGATCGTCAATATCCGTTTAATGTATAAAAGAATATAGTTATCCTTTCCTAATTATATATGAAAATTAAATATATAAATATTTTCTTGTTAAAATAGTGATATGGTTTAATTTCGTTCATTCTATTGTTTTATATTTCTTATTTACATCATACCATATTATTTTTTAAGTTGATCACTATTGCCAAAGTCAAGTGCCATCGCACCTCAAATAGGTTCTCTGCCACTCTAATATGATATTTAGTGACATTTTTATTTTCATTTTTATTTTTATTTTAAGGGACTCTTTATTCACAATTATGATAAATTTTATAGTGCTTGAGGTCTAATGGTGGTGGTGGATTGGCTAGCATTTTTTACTGAAAAACCGAACCCAAATAAGCCAAACCGAATGGAAAAAAATACTGAACCGAAATGTTAAAAATCGAGAACTGATTCAAAACCGGTACGGTAACGGTTTTAAAACTCACTTAGTTCTGGTAAACCGAACGAAACCAATTTTTTTAATATGTAAAATAGTCCACAGTCACACACGTTTTGAATCTTTTAACTCAAAACCACGCCTAAATCCAAAACTCTTACTCTCAGTATCTCTCTCGTCGTAAAATTTTCAATCTCACACTCCTGTCTCTCACACTCTCACGGCATAGATCTACCCACTTCTCTCCTCCGACGGCACCATATACACCACTAGCTCGAGATCTGCTCCACCACCACCACCGGTCGTACCTCTCATCATGCCCTAACACAGTACACGAGATCTGTTAGGAAAGCCCTAAAACTTCATTTGATTTCAGAGAAATTTAATCTTAATATGAACTCGATATATAGAAATTTCATGTTTTTATGTACTTATGTTATGTATAAAGAAGATCATTTGGGAAAAAAGATTGGGTGGGGATGATTATTGAGATTTGAGACCAGCCTTTCGACGAAGAAAGTCTAGATTATGTAGATTATTTGGGGAAAAAGATTGTGGGTTGTTCAATTGTTGTTGAGATTTCAGATTTGTATGAAGAAAGTGAGTTGTTTTGTTTTGGTCTAGTTGAATACTTGAATGTATGTTTGTTTGTTCTAAGGTTTGTAATGCTCTTTCGTAAATTATAATGGTTTGTAACCTCTTGATAGTTGATACAATCCAAACTAATTAAGGTGGTAGTAAACTTTTTGTTTTATCGTCTTTGATTGTATGATGAAAATTTGGATAACTGGACTGCTATGGGTTTATATATTTTGGTATTATAATATGTAATATGTAGTATGTTTAATTTGCTAATTGCTATGGGTTTGAAATTGGACTACTGGAGTACTGGACTGCTATAGTTCTGCTTCTTTTTTTTTTGGTATTTTCGGTTTTACCGAACCTACTTAAATGCCGAACTGTTATTTCAATTCCCGATATAAATTCGGCTCAGAATCGTTTTCTATTTTGGTCATACCAAAATTAGTGGTTCGATTTGGTAAACTGAAATTTGGTTCGGTTCTCGAACTGTGTCCAACCTTACTAATAGGTACATTCATTATATCATAGGCAGGGGCAGAGTCAATTTTTTAATGATGGCAGTTTAATACGTACTAATGCCAGTTTTTATAAATTAAAGAAAATTTATTATTAATTTTATTTTTGTTCAAAAATAAGGGGCAAGATCAATAATATTATTAATAAATTTTAAAAATTAAAGGGATGCAAACTTATTTAATATTCATAAATTTACAATTTTTAAAATAACTGTTGGGGTATTACAATTACAGAAAGTATGTCTTGTTGGGTTTTTTTTTTCTTTGGGTGAAGAGAGAAAGGGGGGGGGGGGGGGGGTGGTTTCCCTTTGGCTTAAACATATGTAAGCATTGTTAGGCATCCTTTAAATGATTATACTTTTATAAAAGGTGCTTGGCAAGATATTTTAATATAATATGGCTAGATACTCTTTATTATTATAACTAATACGGTAAGGAGAAAATTAGAATTAATTATATTGAAATTTGGCATATGTACTCATGTCAACATATACATATCTATCTACATTACAAAATAATATCTTTGACCAAAACTATTTTTAAAAAGAATTAGAATCTAATGATTAGAAATATACATATTATGGTGTGCATTATTTCTAGACTATTTGATAAGTTTTATTCACACATCAAAATGTCACATCAAATTTAAAACACCCATACTAATAATATACACACAATAGATTCTCAAACACCAATAATTTTGTCTACATTAAAATTGGAATAACTTAAAAATTCAAAATTTAATATTTAAAATCTATAAATCAAGATCAATTAAACAAGATTCATCATGATTATAGAATTAGGTAAAAATAAATAAATTATTGAGTAACATTTAACGACGTATTTGTACATTATTGGTCATCTCAGTCTGTTGTTTTTAAGAGTGTTCATACTATATCAATCCAATTTTTGGACTATTTTCAAATTATATTGACAGATGTGGTTGAACTATTTTCACATCTAGCCTTGAGTTTAATTTGTTAAAAAGTTATTTTGCTGAGATCAAAACATATGATTAAAAGATTCTTTAAAAAATTCAAAACAAGTTGGTCTAACCCGGTCTACTTTTAGTTTTTGTAGCATGGAGATATATTGAACTTATGTTTCGTTTGTTCAAAATGTTAGACAAGAATGGGCTCAACATAGACTAATTGATATTTGTCGATTTAGATTCGTTACTATACGCGTTACTCCTTTTTATCCTATTATCAGATCTCATTTATTTCAGTATATATATAAAACTAACTTGAAGTCAAATTCATGGTTAAACATTTAAGGTTTATTCATTTATTTTTTAAAAAAAAAATTCATCATGGTGGTAGGTACGTAAGAGGTAGGCAACCTCTACCCTTTCTTTGTTTGTAGGGTTAAGAGAAACACTTAAACCTCCCTTAAATTTTTATTTTAAATTAAAAAAAAGTTAAATTAACAAATTTCGTTGCATATTTGCAAGATTTTTTGGGAAATTTATAAGTTTAACAGCAAAAATATGAATTGCAGTGAAGTTTGGAAGTTTCACTGTTTGCAATAAAATTTTATGTGAAATTTATAAGTATAACGAAAAAAAAAATATGAATTTTTTTGAAATTTGTGAATTTAATTGGAAACATACGAATGTATGAAAAAAATTACAAACAATGGTTTCATAATTTGCATTTCTATTTATATTTATTGTAAATGTACAAATATACAAGTATTTTAAAAAGGATTTGTGTGTACTATTCAATGTAAGTTTGTTTTTCTTTTGTTTTATTGGAAATAAGGTGATTACCTTATTAGATTCTAAATTTTGAAAACTGAATTATTGATCAAAGGCCATGTTACTCCAGAACGATGGAAAGAAAGGAGTTTTAGTTGAAAAAGTTTGTATTTTATCCACGTTGTTTAAATTCATACATACAAATGATTTATCACCGAATGATCCCCACTTGTTTTTACCCCAATATTTTTAATTTAACCCACATCTTTTGAAAAATAAGAAAATGGTCCAGAAGAGTACTGGATAATCTGCAGTAATATTTTTTTATTATTATTTGATTATTATATGAGAGAATTCCCATGCATTTAATATAATTATAAATATGTATTTGTCCTTAAATATTAGTTTTACCTAAATTGTGGGACTTATTTAAATTTAGCGGTATCACACCGTTTTTCAACTCCATTTGAGAATCACACGCACTTTCGAATCTGATTTGTTCTTTATAAAAAGAACGTTTGTTTTGGCATGAATAAAAAGCCTTAAAGTGGTTTTATGCTTTTAAGGTTTTAATCTCTCTCTAAGGTGTAAAAAAAAACTCTTTGAAAACATGTCTAAAAGTGTGTTAAAGTCCCTTATCCTATGAGTCTATTTATATAAAAATATAAAGACTAACTATCTTTAAGAAATGGTTAAAAATAAGTAAAATCAAATTTTTTGCGATAAAAAATCACTTTTCAAAAATAAAGGCTGGGTCAGTCCAACACCAAAAGAATATACCTATCCGAAATCACGAAAAGCAATTCCGAGCCCGAAACACGCTGGACCAATAAACATTATAAAGACGTGTACTAGTCCACCCATAAACTATCTTTAATTCTTTTTAAAACAACAATCTAATAAATGACATATGGCAATGTTCTTTAATTTAAAAACCAAACATATATAAAAGACAACCACACGTTAAAAAATGACACACGTTGGTTTTAAAAATCTGACATTTAACTTTTTGACTTTTCAACTCTTATTTATTTAATTAAATATTTTTCTTTTTAAAACCTTTTTTTTCTCTATTATTTTTGTTTTTGTGTTTCTGCGCATTAAATTTGTTTGAGCTCCAATTCCAGCCAAAATTTTGGAGCAACTTTAGAAATATATTAGAAATGTAATTCAAGAGTTTTCTCATTAATTTGGTTCGCCGAAACCTTACGGACGCGAAAAAAACACAAATAAAAATAGTAAAAAAATACCTTGAAAATTAAATTCAATGCCAATATTCACCGTATGTATCTCGATATAATTCTTTAGTGCATCGCTTCAGTAGCATGGCTTGTTTGTAATTCTTCAGATGCAATCTCAAACAACTCAAATAACTTACAAGTAAACGTATTTTTGTCGAAGAAATAAAGCCAACCAACATATAGACTTTATAGGTACCTACACAATTCCTCATGATAAGTTATATTCAAAATCTAAAAGACGTCAATCTAACATATTAACTAACTTTTTTTTGTTTTATACCGGATGGTGTCCGGGGTAACTTCTATGCACATTGACTAATCTTTCTTTATAACTTAAACCACACTCGCTATTGGCTACAAAATATTTTTGCAACTATTGAGGTTCGACCTAGGGAGCCACCAGTAAACTCTAGAGCTAAACCTAGGAGGTAACTGTTAGGTCAAGTCTGGTGGCTTAGAATTGAAGTAATAGGGTTTTTAATATAGCATATATCAAATTTACAAAATAAGGGTGCTAAGATGCCTAATGTCGGTTAGATTGTTGTTTACATCTATATTTGCAAATTTGTAAAGGGGAGTAGAACTTCATGTAAAAATCTGAATACATTATAGAAGTTAATATCATGTATTAGGAGAATTTGGGCTTGGAATCAATAAGATATGGTTTTTATGTTCAAAGTTATTGAAGTTACAAAAACAGTGTGCTGTAGAATATGAAGTTAGACATATTGTATATATGTTACCAAAACGTTCGTAACTCCTAAAATACAAGTGATTTCTAGTTGAATCCAATTGTGTATAAAACTAAACACATTAGGCTATATTATATAATTTTTCTGGAATTTTAGGATTGTTGGGTAATTACAATAATTTATGCGAAGTTGATGGTTGTGCTTATTACAAGTGTTGTTTCTATTCTTGCTTTGCTTTTGGTGTAATTTGATTGGGAATCTTTAAAATTGAATAAAGAATCCCAAGAAAAATTCCTTAATCCTCCTTAATTACGTCATTGCTCCCTTGAATGATGGGTTTGAGACTTGTTATAAAAGAATTGGGTAAGAAAGTCCCGAATGGTTGTTGTTTTGATTTAATAAAACTTTCGTATATCTAATGGAATATTTTTTATGGAATATGTAAATTTTTTACATATTCATAATGACTTGAGATGTTTTTACACTTGATCTATTGTTGAGTAGACAATTGGACAGTTGGTATTCTTATAGAAGGGCAAGTGTTTAGCGCACAAACGTAGAGTTAGCTTTTCGAAAAACATCAAAACTTTAGATGATTTGCCTGTGTGAGTTTCAATTCAGAGTGACCGCTACCAATACTGATAGACCTAGGGCCGGATAATCTGTGTAGGCCATAAGAGAGTATGGTGAGGTGGTATGTAATTAAGGTGCACACACTAACCAAAATGTCTCACTGTCTAAAAGTATATGACTACTTTTGTTTAATTTGTATCTAATTATTGGATCTCTAAATAATAATCCAAGCACATGAATTCGGAAGGAAATTTGATTATGCACATTTTTCATGTTTTGAGTTTTCTCTAATTCCTTGTCGTTTAGAAGTTATTGCAAATTATTATTTGTCAAAAGTATTTGCATTGAACCATTGTTTAAATATTCTAAACGGTTAAATTTTCAATTTTGGGAACACTAGATAAATCTCTAGATTTGAGTTTAAATATATTTGAAAATTTTAAAGTGAAAAAGAAAAAATTTTTAAAAAATAATAAAAGAAAAACAAGTTTTTTGTGAAAAATGGAGTGCGAAGTTTTCAATGTTCAAGAATTCACTACAAAATACTTAGCGTGTTGGTAGAAGCACTCATATAGTAATTAGAATTTTGGAACTCTTTTATTTAGGCACCGATACTAGTTTTTTAATTTTTGAAAGGCACCCTAACAATGAGAGCACCCAGATTAAAAAACACAAATAAGTGAATATTTCTCAAGCTATTCAACATTCTTAGATAGATTATTGATAAACGCGTAATTTTGTAGTCACTAACGCTCTTTTGATTGTGTTTATCGCGTTTATTTTAGCCTAGATTAATTAAATTAACCCACTTTTGCACACACACTCAAAATATCAAGAATTGCTTTAACATGGCTCAAAGTAGCCTTTTCTAGTGTCTTGATTGTGCTCATAGATTTTGGAAGCAAGTTGGAAAGCTTTGGGAAGGATTCAAGAGAGATAGAAGCCAAAAGAGAAGAAAAAAAGTCTCCCGAAGTGTCCTATGATCAATCAGAGGAGCCTCTGATTGATCAGAGGCCACCTTTTAATGCAAACATGCCCTCTGATCGATCAGAGGGTGCTCTGATCGATCAGAGCCCACCTTACAAGCCAAAATCTCCCCTCTGATCGATCAGAGGATCCTCTGATCGATCAGAGACCTCCCAGAATGCACAGCACAGCCCCCAAAAGCAGCTTTTCTCCCCTTTTGATGCATTGAAACTCACCAACAAGTGCTGGACTTTCTATTTTTGTTCTAGGCTCAGGTGTTTACCCAGGGGTCTCTTAGAAAGTGTGCTAGAATACCCATTTTTGGGCATTGCTCTCCCATTATTTAATTGCTCTTTGTCCCTCTTGTAAGGAATGTAATTTTTCTAGATCTAGATTCAAGTAGCATAAGTATTATTTTCCTGCACTTTGTTTATCATCTATCACTTGTAAGAAATCTAGAGAGAGAAACTCTTGAGAGAAATGGAAATCCCTTTAATGGTTTTTGTTCATACAACTATCATGGAGTAGTTTCATTGCTAAGGCTAAAGGATGAAGTTTGCATTGCATTAATCATGTAAGTTTGTTTCTCATTCCATTGTTAGTGTTGTTAAATACTTCTTGAATCCTTCATCTTCTCTTTTCAATCAACCATTCATAAGCTAGTAAGATAATCCTCATAAGGTGATTTGACTTTGTATGCCTTGTATACATAGATCTCAAGCATTAATGAGAAGATGATGCACTTGTGTATTTCTTATTAGCCTATGTCCATTCCTTCTATGATTGAGATACTTTACATTGCCAAGCATGTTTAGTCTTTGAATATTCATGGAAACACCATAAATTTGAGATTCCAATCCTTGAATGCTTTAATGATATGTTGAGTGCTTTCTACACTTTATGTGATTTTGAGACTCAATATTTTCTTAGTTAGAGTGTTGCCAAGGAGGATCTCTTAAGTTTATGCCATAATCAACTACACTAATCACCTTAAGGATTCAACTTGTATTTATCAAATGTGTCTAAACCGGATGATTGAATCTCCACCTAAACCTCCCAATCTTAGACAAATGAAATGTTATGATTTATTGAGCTAGACTTTTTAGTTGGCCATTTTCATAATCAAGTCAATTGCCTAGGGGAAACTAACAATGAATTCTCAATGCCTAGTTTAATTTTATGCCTTTTCTTTTGGTGTATCTTAAGTTTGCATCTTGGTTGGACATTATATGGGAATGGGTTGCACTTGCTTCACACCCTTTGTTACAAGATAAAAACGAGAGATACATTTGTGTTGAGTTTTACTTACACCCTTTCTTTATATGGCATTTATATGGGAATTGGTTGCTCTTGCTTCACACCCTTTTGCTTAGAAAAGTGTAAGGTACTCAACACTTAGGAATTGCATTGAGAATTTTGAATGAGATTAATTTTACATAACATTGCATAGCAAATGAATTCTATAATGCCTTAGCCTTTTCTTATCAATTGATACACCACTTTAATTTTTATTGCAAGACTTTAAAATCAACAACTAAAATCAACCAAACAAATTCTCTTGAACAAAGCCTTGGACTCGTAATCACCACATCGTCTTTCCGACTATCCTTGTGGTTCGACACTTGGACTTACCAAGTATTATAACTTGACGACCTACACTTGGGTTCCTAAGCGCGGAAGTATTTTCGGGCGCGTCAATTATTTACCTTATTTCTAGAGCTATAGGTAATCCTATTGATTACTTGTAACCCAACTGAAGATTGAGCAAACAACAATTCAACAAACAAAATAATCTAAACTTTAATTTTCTTTATGATAATCACGAAAGATAGCTTTAATTGGCTTATTGGAGTTGTGATGTGATATTTTTGATGATGTTGATTGGCCAGCCATTGGAGTTCTTTCAAAATGTTTAAATCAATCTGCTAACTAATGATTCAAACCAGCCAAAGCATTGAACATTAATTGTTTGGGCACTATTTATAATACTAATCTAAAATTTATTGTTACAGACTTTAATCATATAAATACGAAAACCATAGAATAAATAAATATATATATATATATAGACATATACATATATATAAGTGAGTGTAGGCAAATATATCTTGGTCGTATTATGAAATTAAGTAGGAAAACTTGTTTGTTTTAAATTGATTAATTGGGTAGGGTAGGACATGGATTTAATTGTCAAAGTAATGAAGATACATACTTTTTTTCAATTGATCAAAGGGTATTCTTTCCAATCGTTAAACAAGTGAATTAAGAAAAAGATATGGTCTCAAATTTGGGTGCCTTTAAGTGTAAATAACATATTTATTGTATTCTTAAAATGGGTGTTGAAATAAAATTTTCAGAGAGCCAATACTAACACCCAAATACTTGTTGGGATAGAGAATCATTTTACTGCAAATTTATATTCAAGAAATGTATTATTGCAACATACTTTTCTAAAGCAAAAATAGTCATAAAAACTTGTTTATGACTATTTTTAAAAAGCAATAAAATTGGTACATTTTTGTAGTGATGAAACATACATACTGTGGGAGTGCTGGTGGCAGGCAACTATAATCTATTACATAATATATAATAATAGTAAAATGGAGAAATGACCTTCATAATTACTGTATTAATTATGCCATTAATTACCATAAATTTAATTTCCTCTTTTAATTTAATTGTTAGCCATTTTTCATCTTCCTGATAAACGCGTAATTTTGTAGTCGCTAACGCTCTTTTGATTGTGTTTATCGCGTTTATTTTAGCCTAGATTAATTAAATTAACCCACTTTTGCACACACACTCAAAATATCAAGAATTGCTTTAACATGGCTCAAAGTAGCTTTTTCTAGTGTCTTGATTGTGCTCATAGATTTTGGAAGCAAGTTGGGAAGCTTTGGGAAGGATTCAAGAGAGATAGAAGCCAAAAGAGAAGAAAAAAAGTCTCCCGAAGTGTCCTCTGATCAATCAGAGGAGCCTCTGATTGATCAGAGGCCACCTTTTAATGCAAACATGCCCTCTGATCGATCAGAGGGTGCTCTGATCGATCAGAGCCCACCTTACAAGCCAAAATCTCCCCTCTGATCGATCAGAGGAGCCTCTGATCGATCAGAGACCTCCCAGAATGCACAGCACAGCCCCCAAAAGCAGCTTTTCTCCCCTTTTGATGCATTGAAACTCACCAACAAGTGCTGGACTTTCTATTTTTGTTCTAGGCTCAGGTGTTTACCCAGGGGTCTCTTAGAAAGTGTGCTAGAATACCCATTTTTGGGCATTGCTCTCCCATTATTTAATTGCTCTTTGTCCCTCATGTAATGTATGAAATTTTCTAGATCTAGATTCAAGTAGCATAAGTATTATTTTCCTGCACTTTGTTTATCATCTATCACTTGTAAGAAATCTAGAGAGAGAAACTCTTGAGAGAAATGGAAATCCCTTTAATGGTTTTTGTTCATACAACTATCATGGAGTAGTTTCATTGCTAAGGCTAGAAGATGAAGTTTGCATTGCATTAATTATGTAAGTTTGTTTCTCATTCCATTGTTAGTGTTGTTAAATACTTCTTGAATCCTTCATCTTCTCCATTCAATTAACCATTCATAAGCTAGTAAGATAATCCTCATAAGGTGATTTGACTTTGTATGCCTTGTATACATAGATCTCAAGCATTAATGAGAAGATGATGCACTTGTGTATTTCTTATTAGCCTATGTCCATTCCTTATATGATTGAGATACTTTACATTGCCAAGCATGTTTAGTCTTTGAGTATTCATAGAAATACCATAAATTTGAGATTCCAATCCTTGAATGCTTTAATGATATGTTGAGTGCTTTCTACACTTTATGTGATTTTGAGACTCAATATTTTCTTAGTTAGAGTGTTGCCAAGGAGGATCTCTTAAGTTTATGCCATAATCAACTACACTAATCACCATAAGGATTCAATTTGTATTTATCAAATGTGTCTAAATCGGATGATTTAATCTCCACCTAGACCTCCCAATCTTAGGCAAATGAAATGTTATGATTTATTGTGCTAAACTTTTTAGTTGGCCATTTTCATAATCAAGTCAATTGCCTAGGGGAAACTAACAATGAATTCTCAATGCCTAGTTTAATTTTATGCCTTTTCTTTTGGTGTATCTCAAGTTTGCATCTTGGTTGAACATTATATGGGAATGGGTTGCACTTGCTTCACACCCTTTGTTACAAGATAAAAACGAGAGATACATTTGTGTTGAGTTTTACTTACACCCTTTCTTTATATGGCATTTATATGGGAATTGGTTGCTCTTGCTTCACACCCTTTTGCTTAGAAAAGTGTAAGGTACTCAACACTTAGGAATTGCATTGAGAATTTTGAATGAGATTAATTTTACATAACATTGCATAGCAAATGAATTCTATAATGCCTTAGCCTTTTCTTATCAATTGATACACCACTTTAATTTTTATTGCAAGACTTTAAAATCAACAACTAAAATCAACCAAACAAATTCTCTTGAACAAAGCCTTGGACTCGTAATCACCACATCGTCTTTCCGACTATCCTTGTGGTTCGACACTTGGACTTACCAAGTATTATAACTTGACGACCTACACTTGGGTTCCTAAGCGCGGAAGTATTTCGGGCGCATCAAGTTTTTGGCGCCGTTGCCGGGGATACGGCGAAAGACGGATTACGGGTTTTGTACAAAAACCCGCTTTGTAAGTATATATTCTCCTTTTGTGAATAAGTTTTTCTTGCTTATTATTTTCTTCTTTTATAGGTGGCAATTTTCTTTAAGATCACCTTCCCGGGCTTATGCTCGGGGACTTGTACATTGATCTTCGAATAAGTCCACCAAGAGGCCAACCACCACCAAGGCATCCTTCTCCATCACCTCCTCCATCCGAGATGGATAACGAAGACATTGAGTCAAATGCCGGAGAGAACAATGATCACAATCGTCCGGTCCGCACAATGCGAGATTACCTTCAACCTCCTAGAGGCACTTCAAACTCTTGCATTGTCATTCCCGCAGGACAAGCCGGAACATTTAATCTCAAACCGGGCATGTTGCAACATATACCATCATTTCATGGTATGGATTGCGAAAACCCTTACTTGCATTTAAAAGATTTTGAGGAAGTTTGCTCTACTTTTAGAGATGCTAACACAAATGAGGAAGTAATGAGGTTAAAACTTTTTCCATTCTCTTTAAAGGACAAAGGCAAAATATGGCTCAATTCTCTACGTCCCAATTCCATTCGAACTTGGCAAGAATTACAAACCGAATTTTTAAAGAAATTCTTTCCCGTTCATCGAACCAATGCTTTGAGAAGACAAATTTCAAATTTTTCTCCTAAAGAACATGAAAGTTTTTACAAGTGTTGGGAAAGATACAAAGAACTTTTGAATTCTTGCCCTCATCATGGACATGAGACATGGAGTATTGTGAGCTATTTTTACGAATCACTCACTCCCGCCATGCGCACGTTTGTGGAAACGATGTGTAATGGAAACTTTTTGAGCAAAAGTCCGGAGGAAGCTTTGTTGTACTTTGATGAAATAGCCGAAGGTGCCCAAAATTGGAACACCTACACGGATGAGGTTAAGGGTAAAGTTTCCGAGAGAGGGGGTTTGTACCAATTGTCAAAAGGTGATGACATTAAGTTAAAATTTATGCAATTGTCAAAGAAGGTCGAAGCCATGGAGTCTAGTAAAATGAGATAAGGTAGTGTAGGTACTAGTACCGTTTGTGTCATTTGTGAGAAGGTGGGACATTCCACGGAGGAGTGTCACACAATTCCGGCCTTCAAAGAGGTCCTTCAAAGTCCCTCACAAGTCAATGCTATGAACTCATACCCTAGGCCACACAATGACCCATTTTCTCAAAGGTACAATGAAGGGTGGATAAATCATCCTAACTTTAGTTGGGGGGGAAACCAAAATGCTCATGCGAATTCAAATTCCTACCAACAAAGACCACCTCCACCCCAAAACAACTCTTTTGGTTAAACTAACCCAAACCCAAATTCAAATTTGGAGTCTCTTTTGCGGCAATTTATAGACAAGACCGATAGAGAGGTTAGTGATTTGAAAACCCAAATGTCCAAACTCACAACCGCGTTGTCCACCCAAGAAAAAGGAAAATTTCCATCCCAACCCTTAGCCAATCCCCGAGGCCAAGCTTTAGTGATCAATGAGGGTGAATCGAGTGGAAATATTGAGGAGTTGAAATCCATCACCATCCTTAGGAGTGGGAAAGAGATTGACAAAACTATAGTTCCTAAGGCCAAAAAGCCGGTGGACATAGCCGAGTCAAGTCAAGTTGAGGAGATCACCTTAGAGGAGAGAATGAGGGAAGAAGAGAAAGTTGGAAAAGAGGATTTAGAGAAAATCAAGAATAGTGTCAAAGTCTCTTTTCTGGAGAGGTTATCTCAACCTTTCAAGGAGACCCGAAATGCCGAAATTCTTGATGTGTTCAAACAAGTGAAAATTAACATTCCATTGCTTGATGCGGTAAAACAAATTCCTTCTTATGCAAAATTTTTAAAAGATTTGTGCACCACTAAGAGGCGATTGAATGTTAAGAAGAAGGCATTTATGGCGGAACAAGTGAGTTCAATAATGCAAGGCACCCGCATTCCGAAATTCAAAGATCCCGGTTGCCCCACCATTTCTTGTTTGATTGGCAACTTTAGAATCAAAAATGCATTGCTTGATTTGGGGGCGAGTGTTAATGTTTTGCCATTTTCGGTCTACCAACAATTGGGTTTAGGAGAGTTGAAACCCACGAAAGTCACGATCCAATTGGCGGATCGATCGGTCAAGATTCCAAGGGGAATTGTAGAAGACGTGCTAGTTCAAATTGATAAATTCTATTTTCCCGTGGATTTCATAGTTCTTGACATGCAACCGGTATCCAATCCCGGAAATGAGATTCCCGTAATTTTGGGGAGACCCTTTCTTGCAACATCAAATGCTATCATCAATTGCAAGAATGGGATTGTAAAATTGGCCTTTGGAAATATGACTCTTGAGCTCAACGTGTTTTCAATAAGTAACAAACAAGAAGATTTTGATGATGAAATTGAACATGTCAACATGATAGAGTCATTAATACAAGACCATTTTTCTTTCACTTATGAATCGGAATCATTGGAGGATTTGCTAACCACTCCCAATGATCCCGAGGAATGTGTGCATTTGTTTTCTTTGGATGATAGGAACAAGGAAGAACTCTTGAAGAATGAAGAAAATGCACAAGAAGAGCCACCAAAGCTTGAAGGAAAGATGGAACTCAAGCCTCTTCCTAGCAATTTGAAGTACGCTTTCCTAGGTACTCTCGAAACTTACCCCGTGGTAATTTCCTCCGAACTCTCAAAGGATCAAGAAGAACGGTTGGTAAGTATGCTAAGTAAGTATCGAAAAGCTTTTGGGTGAAAGTTAGCCGACCTCCAAGGAATTAGTCCATTGATTTGCACTCACAAAATTCACTTGGAGGAAGGTGCAAAGCCATCAAGACAATTTCAACGCCGGTTAAACCCTCACATGCAAGAAGTAGTAAGAACCGAGGTGTTGAAATTGCTTGATGCCAAGATCATCTATCCAATTTCGGATAGCAAATGGGTGAGTCCGACCCAAGTTGTACCTAAAAAATCCGGACTTACGGTAGTAAAGAATGAAAATGATGAGTTAATACCTCAAAGAGTCACCACCGGGTGGCGAATGTGCATAGACTACCGTAAGTTAAACGAAGTCACTAGAAAGGACCATTTCCCACTCCCGTTTTTAGATCAAACACTTGAAAGAGTAGCGGGTCATGAGTTCTATTATTTCTTAGACGGATTTTCCGGGTACAACCAAATCGAAATTGATCTTGAGGACCAAGAAAAAACAACCTTCACATGTCCGTTTGGTACTTTTGCTTATCGAAAAATGCCTTTTGGTTTGTGCAATGCACCGGCCACTTTTCAAAGATGTATGTTGAGCATTTTTAGTGATATGGTAGAGAAAACTCTAGAAGTTTTTATGGACGATTTTACCGTTTACGGTAAGTCGTTCGATAATTGTTTGCTCAATGTTGAACATGTGTTAGCAAGGTGTATCGAGAAGCAACTCGTCCTCAATTGGGAGAAATGCCACTTCATGGTGACAAAGGGAATTGTATTGGGCCATGTTATATCGGGCAAAGGCATTGAAGTAGACAAGGCAAAAATCGAGCTTATCTCAAAGCTCCCCACCCCCAAGTCAATCAAGGATGTTCGTTCATTCTTGGGGCATGCCGGATTCTACCGAAGGTTCATTCAAAATTTTAGCACCATTGCTAAACCCATGTGCAAGTTGCTCTTGAAAGATGCCCCATTTGAATGGACCAAGGAATGTGAAGAAGCCTTTGTAAAACTCAAACACATGCTCACTACGGCACCCATCATGCAAACCCCCGATTGGAGTTTGCCATTTGAACTCATGTGCGACGCAAGTGACTATGCCGTTGGGGCGGTCCTCGGTCAAAGAAAAGACAAAAAGCCCGGAGTCATTTACTATGCAAGCCGAACTCTTAATGAGGCTCAAATGAACTACACCACCACCGAGAAAGAACTCTTGGCTATTGTCTTTGCCCTCGACAAATTTCGGTCTTACCTCATAGGGTCACCTATTGTCATTTTCACCGATCATGCGGCCCTCAAGTATCTCTTCACAAAGAAAGATGCAAAGCCAAGGCTTCTAAGATGGATTCTTCTCCTACAAGAATTCAATCTTTTCATAAAGGATAAGAAGGGTGTCGAAAATGTGGTGGCGGATCATTTATCTCGCCTTTCATTCACCGACCACATTGAAGAGAATGCTATTAAAGACTCTTTTCCGGATGAGCAACTATTCACAATCTTCTCTTCACCATGGTATGCCGATATCGTGAATTATCTTGTCACCGGAAAGTTGCCAAGCCATTGGAATGCCCAAGATCGAAGAAAATTCTTGTTCGAGGTCAACCGGTTCTATTGGGATGACCCGTATTTGTTCAAGTATGGGGCGGATCAAATCATTCGCCGATGTATTCCCAATGACGAGTTCGAAAGAGTTCTAAGCTTTTGCCATAATGAAGCTTGTGGTGGACACTTCTCGGCCAAGAAGACGGCCGCCAAGATCTTACAATGTGGCCTTTATTGGCCAACAATGTTCAAGGATGCCCATGCCTTTTGCAAAGCTTGCCCGAGATGCCAAATGCTTGGAGGAATCACAAGAAAAAGCATGATGCCTCTCAACCCGATCCTCGTGGTTGAAATCTTCGATTGTTGGGGCATTGACTTCATGGGACCGTTCCCATCTTCTTTTGGTAATCTCTATATCCTTCTTGCGGTTGATTATGTTTCTAAATGGGTGGAGGCCTTAGCTTGCAAAACAAATGATCACAAAGTTGTGATCCGATTTTTAAAAGATAATATTCTTGCAAGATTTGGCACCCCAAAGGCAATAATAAGTGATGGAGGCTCACATTTTTGCAACAAATCTTTTGAATCATTAATGCAAAAATATGGTGTAAACCATAAAGTGTCCCTCGCTTATCATCCACAAACAAACGGGCAAGCGGAGCTTGCAAACCGAGAGATAAAACAAATCTTAGAAAAAACGGTAAATCCGAATCGCAAAGATTGGTCATTGCGACTAAACGATGCTCTTTGGGCTTACCGAACCGCTTTCAAAACAACTCTCGGGATGTCGCCATATCGCATTGTGTATGGCAAGCCTTGTCACTTGCCCGTTGAATTGGAACATAAATCGTTTTGGGCAATAAAATTGTTGAATAGTGGTTTTGAGGAATCCGGTAAAAACCGGATGTTGCAAATAGAGGAATTGGAGGAATTGAGGAGGGATGCGTATCAAAATTCAAAATTAAGCAAGGAAAGGGCGAAAAAATTTCATGATAAATCGATTTTGAGAAAAGATTTCAAACTTGGTCAAAAAGTCCTTGTTTATGATACTCGTCTCCACCTTTTTCCCGGAAAATTAAAGTCTCGTTGGACCAGCCCTTATATTGTCAAACATCTATTTCCATTTGGGGCCGTGACAGTGGTTGATCCAAAAACGGGTTTCGAATTCAAAGTTAACGGGCAAAGATTGAAATCGTTTTTGGAAATTCCAACGCTAGAGGAGTCCACCCCTCTAAGCGACCCGACCTACGCCTAACAAGCGTAGGTCATGTTTGTATATAATTTTTGTTTATTTTCTGGAGTTTTAGGATGATCGTCACACGTTGGAAAAAGTTCAGGGACTAAAATGCAAAAACAGCAAACTTGAGGGAAAACGGCAGAATGGACCAAAACGCAAAACAGAAAAGTTTGAAAAAAAAAGGGAGTGCTCTAGTGCATGGCTGATCGATCAGAGGTGATAGCTGATCAATCAGAGGTGATTTTTCCTGAAAAAAAAAAAAAAACTTTTTTTTTGGTCCAAAAAGCTCCTTTCTCTCCCACTTCGAGCTTCCTCTTCTCCCATCCTCCATTAACCCCTTCTTCACCTCCCCAAACACCAAAATTACTCTACCAAATCCTCCATTGAAGCCCATACACCCTCTAAACCCTTCTAATCCTTCACCACTCTCTCCATTTTTACCCAAAAATCATCAAACCCATCACTTTCTCTCACTAAAAATTCAAACCTTTCACCCCACCTCCATTTTCGAAATCCTCACCAAAAATTCAGATTTGTGCCTTCTATTCTACCCATTTATCATCTCAAGCACATAACCTT
This sequence comes from Lonicera japonica, assembly GCA_021464415.1. NCBI lineage: Eukaryota > Viridiplantae > Streptophyta > Magnoliopsida > Dipsacales > Caprifoliaceae > Lonicera > Lonicera japonica. The sequence continues at coordinate 40,825,943 of CM038467.1, forward strand.
CACTCTCATCCATTAATTTCCACCCAAATCTTGAATTTTGACCCCATAGATCCCCAATTTCGAAACCCACTTGTCCCAAGCTCCAATGGCATCATCCTCTACCAACCCAAGTCCAAGAAGAAGCATGGTCACTCCTCCTAACTTTGAAAACTCCATATTTTTATTTTATTTATTATTTTATTTTTATTTTTTGCTTTATTTTCTTTTTGGGTTATTAGATTATCTAAACATAACTACTTGTGATGGCTTGAGCTTTAATTTTGCATGTTATGTTTGACTAATGCTAACCCACTTTGTTTAGATTTTTGTATATATTGTAGCTTTGTAATTGATCCTAGCTTATTTTTGGAGAAATTGGAAAGCAATTTTCCAAGCATTCGCCCATTGTTTCGTCGACCTCAAGAGCATTGAGGACAATGCCAACTTTAAGTTGGGGGGTGAGCACTTTCAAATCTCAAATGCTCAAGCATGCTTTCTTTCATGTTAATTTTCTCCATGCTAGGATCGATTTCACCATGTTATCGAAGTTTGAAAAATGATGATCAATTTTTTTTTAGAATTGTCCTTGAATTGATGGTTTTTGGCATGAAATTCTTGATTCGGATAAGTAGTTGAGTAATAATCTCTATGGCATTGCTTCATTTAGATTCTTGAGCCTTGTAGTTTCCTATGAATATGCATAATATTGTGGCTTGATTTAGTCTTTGGTTTCACATAGAGTGATTTTCATCTTGTGTAGAGAGAAGTAATGTTCAAATGCAATAAAAGCTCTTTCGAAAAGATCCTCCTTAGAGGGGACACATGCATGGCACTTACAAAAAAATTTGAGAACTTGGATGACTTTTAAACTTAATATTGACTTTAAGCTTCACTTGACTAAATTCATAAGTCATTTTTTCTAATATTAAGGATAGGCAAAGGTTACCATGTGGAAAAAGGGTGAATAGCTTCCTTTGTGCATTTAAAAAGAAAAAAAAAAGAAAAGAAGAAGCTATGAATGCAAAATCACAAAGTGAGACCGCTGCCCTCCATAGAGATGCAAACCACCTTGAGCTAATTTAGCAAAAAGTCCAAGTAAAAGATAAAGAAAAGTGCTTAAAATTGACAAAGTTCTTGAGCTTTTGTTTTTGAAAGATTTCTCTCTCCCACTATTGATGAATAGAATTATTTGTGATTAAAAATGATTGTGTCAAAGATCTATATGCATAGTGTGTTCATATGGGAATGTGGAGCTAGTTTCTAAAGGAGATTGTAAGCAATGGAGATCGTTATTCAAATGCCAACATTCCGAAAATTGTAATAGTAATGCCAAACACTTGAATCAATTCATGGAAATGCTTCAATTCAACTACTTAGAGTTCAAACTTCGGATGTTTGTGGGTATCATCACTGTAAACCCTCACGAGACACAACTCGTCTTCTAGGGGAACTTAGGAGTTCAAAGGCTTAATGCATGTGCTAAATGCATTTTCGGATATTATACATAGCTATTTTTATTTTGCTTGCTAAGGGACTAGCAAGAGTTTAGTTGGGGGGTGTCGATAAACGCGTAATTTTGTAGTCGCTAACGCTCTTTTGATTGTGTTTATCGCGTTTATTTTAGCCTAGATTAATTAAATTAACCCACTTTTGCACACACACTCAAAATATCAAGAATTGCTTTAACATGGCTCAAAGTAACCTTTTCTAGTGTCTTGATTGTGCTCATAGATTTTGGAAGCAAGTTGGGAAGCTTTGGGAAGGATTCAAGAGAGATAGAAGCCAAAAGAGAAGAAAAAAAGTCTCCCGAAGTGTCCTCTGATCAATCAGAGGAGCCTCTGATTGATCAGAGGCCACCTTTAAATGCAAGCCCCCTCTGATCGATCAGAGGGTGCTCTGGTCGATCAGAGCCCACCTTACAAGCCAAAATCTCCCCTCTGATCGATCAGAGGAGCTCTGATCGATCAGAGACTCCAGAATGCACAGCACAGCCCCCAAAAGCAGCTTTTCTCCCTTTTGATGCATTGAAAAACTCACCAACAAGTGCTGGACTTTCTATTTTTGTTCTAGGCTCAGGTGTTTACCCAGGGGTCTCTTAGAAAGTGTGCTAGAATACCCATTTTTGGGCATTGCTCTCCCATTATTTAATTGCTCTTTGTCCCTCATGTAATGTATGAAATTTTCTAGATCTAGATTCAAGTAGCATAAGTATTATTTTCCTGCACTTTGTTTATCATCTATCACTTGTAAGAAATCTAGAGAGAGAAACTCTTGAGAGAAATGGAAATCCCTTTAATGGTTTTTGTTCATACAACTATCATGGAGTAGTTTCATTGCTAAGGCTAGAAGATGAAGTTTGCATTGCATTAATTATGTAAGTTTGTTTCTCATTCCATTGTTAGTGTTGTTAAATACTTCTTGAATCCTTCATCTTCTCCATTCAATCAACCATTCATAAGCTAGTAAGATAATCCTCATAAGGTGATTTGACTTTGTATGCCTTGTATACATAGATCTCAAGCATTAATGAGAAGATGATGCACTTGTGTATTTCTTATTAGCCTATGTCCATTCCTTCTATGATTGAGATACTTTACATTGCCAAGCATGTTTAGTCTTTGAGTATTCATAGAAATACCATAAATTTGAGATTCCAATCCTTGAATGCTTTAATGATATGTTGAGTGCTTTCTACACTTTATGTGATTTTGAGACTCAATATTTTCTTAGTTAGAGTGTTGCCAAGGAGGATCTCTTAAGTTTATGCCATAATCAACTACACTAATCACCATAAGGATTCAATTTGTATTTATCAAATGTGTCTAAATCGGATGATTTAATCTCCACCTAGACCTCCCAATCTTAGGCAAATGAAATGTTATGATTTATTGTGCTAAACTTTTTAGTTGGCCATTTTCATAATCAAGTCAATTGCCTAGGGGAAACTAACAATGAATTCTCAATGCCTAGTTTAATTTTATGCCTTTTCTTTTGGTGTATCTCAAGTTTGCATCTTGGTTGAACATTATATGGGAATGGGTTGCACTTGCTTCACACCCTTTGTTACAAGATAAAAATGAGAGATACATTTGTGTTGAGTTTTACTTACACCCTTTCTTTATATGGCATTTATATGGGAATTGGTTGCTCTTGCTTCACACCCTTTTGCTTAGAAAAGTGTAAGGTACTCAACACTTAGGAATTGCATTGAGAATTTTGAATGAGATTAATTTTACATAACATTGCATAGCAAATGAATTCTATAATGCCTTAGCCTTTTCTTATCAATTGATACACCACTTTAATTTTTATTGCAAGACTTTAAAATCAACAACTAAAATCAACCAAACAAATTCTCTTGAACAAAGCCTTGGACTCGTAATCACCACATCGTCTTTCCGACTATCCTTGTGGTTCGACACTTGGACTTACCAAGTATTATAACTTGACGACCTACACTTGGGTTCCTAAGCGCGGAAGTATTTCGGGCGCGTCACTTCCTCATCTTCTTATTATTTTTATTACTGTTATAATTTCTCTTGCATAAATCGAAAGTTTGAAGTATAATTTTCACATTAAATGTAGTCATTTAATTGTATAATTTGATTATTCGGTTTCTCTTACCATTACTTATTTATCTTCTAGTGTGACTATTAAAAATGTATCGAACATATAAACAAGACATTTATAATAAGTTTGTAGGATAGTTAGTTAGAATATAATAATACATTTTTTCAAATTTTGACTTAGTAATAATTTGTGGAACAGATATATAAAGATTAAATGATACAACATCCACACGTCAGACGGGATACAAACTAGTCATATACTATACTAGTATAACTAGATAGAGGAAATAGGAGTATTTATGAAGAAATTGATGTAAGAGCGACACGAGGTACGCATTAATATCTCTATTATATATATACTAGATTATAACCCGTGCTATGCACGGGCGATTTTATAAAAATTGTATTTGAGCAAAAAATTGTTACCAAAAAAAATTGTCAGCTATAGTTCTACAAATGAATTAGAAATTTTACTGTCTTGTTTATAAAGTTGAAAAGAAATTCAAATTGATCTATAATATAATAATAATAAAAAAATATAATCAAAGTATAAAAAACAAACACTAATTTGTAAATTTTTGAGGTGTGCAAGTTAAGATTAATAAAGAGAACAAATATTTCTCTTTATTAATAATTGAGGAGATTAACAAATTTTGTTTAGAAAAGAAAAAACAAAGAGAAAAAGGAAAAAAAAAGATTAACAATTAATGTAGCTAATTAATGAGTGCATTAATGAGTGCCATGTGGCAATCCTAAAACAAATCTTCCTCACTCCTCCCATTTTATATATATACTATTAGATATATATATATATATAATATATTTTTTTCAATTTCTTATGTTCTAATGAATCTTACATTCTCATAGTACTAATTATTATCTCATCTTTTTGGCTCCTTTTGAATTAATTTGACGCTACATATTCTTATATTTATTTTAATCATACATTGGCCATAATTTACAGAAAGCATTTAAAAATATCCCAAGCGATTTAATCTCATTCAACTTTACTAATCTTTTATTTGATTTAACTTTTTATACTTTTTACTCTAATTAATTCGTACAATAATAATTCATTTATTAATATATATTGAACTTGAATTAATGGAATTTTTATTTTTCAAAATACAATATCATTGCACTATCTATCTAGAAGAAAAATACAAATATAGCAATCATGAGTACATTCCTCACATGTTGTGTGTTGTACGCCGGTAAAAATTATAAAACACCCATATATCACACACGCGAAAAGCTAGTAGTAAGAAAAATGTTAACATGTACACACCCTACAGCAGCAAATACAATTTATTTATTTTGGGGATAAAAATATTATATTCTAATTTATATTTGAATATATATGTTTTATTTTTCCAAACTCTAGACAAGGATTATAATAATTTTTTTTTAAGTAATGATGGTTCACTATACAAATGGAGTAACATTCCTTAATCAACTACCAAAGGTAGTGGGATTTCAAACTGCCCCCTCGAACTATATCTCCATTGGTCAAAGAGCTTTTCTTTCAAAGATTTGTTATCGCTCAATTTGTAAAGAGCTGTAATTGACTACCATTGAATACTTTATCATCCCCCCCCTAAGGGGTTAGTCAACAGCCTTTAAATATATATATATATATATAATATATATATTTATGTTTAAGAAAAACACTAATCTATCATAATCAATTGTGAATAATATAAGTTATATTTTATCGTGAGATTTAGTGCATTAATTATGTTTCAAAAGGACTTTGCATTGACTATTAAATTTGAGCATCCCAAAAAGATAAGTGTAACTTTTGTTTTGAGATGGAGAAAGTAATTTGATTTTAATTCTTATTGTAATTAAAAATTTATCATCCTTATTCTACAATTTTCGAAATTCTACTAGTTCGGAGTGAAGAGAAATCCTATGTTCACCACTGGTCTCACACGATGCGTAAATGCATCAAAGAAATTATAAACCTTGGCCTCCATTTAATAATGAAGATTGCAAATGACTGGAAAAAAAGATTCACTTATATGAGAAGTTAGAAGAAAATATCAGTAATTTAATGAAATGTTTTCCATTTTGTACTTATATTTATGAATGATATACGTTCTCCATCTTTCCATATTTTTTATGGAAAATCTTCATCCTTACCAGCCTAAGAATTTTAGACCTTGGAAAAAGCAAATAAGTATCGCTTAACTTATTTTAAAATTTCTCACACAAATTTTCTTGCTATTGCTTTCAACATACTATCTAACGAATCTTTAATATATAATTACACGCATTCATTTCAAGCTTAGCGAAGCAGATTAGAGAGAGGCATATCAATCTCAGTCAACAAAATTATATTCCCATTAACAAATGAGTTTCATCAATATATGAAAATAATGGAGAAGTGGTCCCAAGAACAGAAACCCTAGAATAGATGAAAAATAAAGAGCTCACATTCAGTCAAGCACTTCTCTTTATGTTGGAAAGCCACAAACACATAGTATATAATTTTAAAAGCTGAACCCTCCAGTTTGCTCAGATTTGATGATGAATTTCTTGGAAATAATGTAAATAAAGCATGGGTAAGGTGGAAAACAGAAAGATCAACCCCATTTGTTCCTAGTTCAAAACCAACACTACTGCGCTGCCACACTTTAAAGAAAAAACAAGGTGTTTTACTTTAAAAAGTTATTAACACTTTTGACACTTGAAATATAGTCTCGGTCTCACTTTTGTCCCCAACGTTTCAATTTGTGCGCATATGTGTACTTCCAATTAATGTTTGGAGATTGTTCCAAGAGATTGTTCTAATTGAGTCCAATTGAAGTCGGCCAGTCAAAATTGATAACGGAAATATCACTCGAGTATCCAGCGCTCATTTTCCAAGGGCAAATTTGGTATTTTACGTATGATATTTCTGGTCATATGTTTATTGTGATGTAACATAAACCACCTGTGTTCAAAGGATATTAGGGTACAAACAATCAACAGATAACTGATAATGTTAGATCTTAAGTACATATTGTGCCCTGAAAAATAGATACATGACACGCCCGTGCTATTTACAGTGTCTTGAATTGGACTAAATTTGAACAATCTCCAAATGTTGGCGTTTTGTGTGCACAAACTAAAATATTAGGGACAAACATGAGATGTGGGCCATATTTCAAGGGTCAAAAGTGCTAGTAACTCAACTTTAAACGAAGTAACTCCTTCCATCACAAATTAAGAGTCCATTACAACTTTCGCACCTTCTTAATATATGATTACAAACACATATATCTTGTTTATTATCAAGAAATTTGGAACAACCATTAATTATATGGCTCAAAAAAGGAAACTAAACTCCAAATTGTGAAAACATGAAAAAGGAGGAAGAAATAAATAGAAGTGTCAGACAAACTTCCCTTTTTCCCTTAGAAATGTATACAGTGTGCATAGTTCAATCAATGGTGGTGTGCTTTGAGTTGCATGAGCATATATATATATCCACATATATATATATATATATATCTGTGTGTCTATGAGCAGATTTATATAAATACATATAAAGATATTATAAAGGACAGGATCAATTTAACTTTAAACATGTATAGCTAAACTTGCACTCTGGAATGATGTTAAAGGTCACATGGAGAACTCATTAGCCCTTCTGTTATCTGTACGTCATGGAAAATGTGTACACAAAACGCCGTGAAATCCTATTTTTTTTTCCATAATAATCGCGAAATTACTATAAGCGGATATAATATCTCCTCGAATTCATGGATCCATAACATGGTGTGAAGATCGATAACACAATTGCAGGGTGTATACCAGGACAGACCCATGGGACATGTGTGATAGGCCACCACCTACAACCCTAATTTTTAACAGTTAACATTTTAAGGACACCATCAAAATATAGGGTTCATTGCGTATATAATTTGCTGAGTCAAAAAATTATACTTTGTTTTATCTTCAAAGACTGATAACTAATTATTTTAAATACCAAAAAAAATAAAATAGTATTTTATAATTTTAAAAAAATCTGGATTTTAGGAAAAAAAGACAAATATGCTTATTAGTTTCATTATCTGATTATTCAAACCGGATGCATCGGTAAAATAAACATTGGAGAATAAAAAACTGTGGGTGCATGTGGTACTGCTGCATAGTTGTTCTTATTTAAATTAATTTAGGTACTGAAAAATATTTCAGCTTTTGTCTCTACTTCTGCCTCATAATCACTTTCCCATCTTTCCTTCCAAATTAAAATCTTCTGTATACATCCAGGAAGTTATCAATTGCACTTCAATTCCATTCAATAAATTAATTAAGAATCCGTGGATTAAAATAAAAATAAAAAAATTTATGTTTATATTTGTCCGAATTCTCTTAATTAGAGCCAACTTGGTTGTTCTTCTGTGAATTAGACAATTTAGGCACTAGCTTTATGAAACAACATTGAGGAATTTGATGCCTCTAAACAAAATATGAAAGCAAATAGATGAATTTAGGACATGTTTAATTTTAGTCCAACATTGAGAATTTCTTGCATAGGTATTCCAAATACTCTATGAACTAGAATTAATTTATTTATAAATGTACAAATATACAATTCATTAATTAAAAGTGAACTAATTTTAAATTTAGGCAATTTATGCAAGCAAACGGGCCCTTAATCATTAACCTCAATGGTTATTCAAGTATCTTTTGAGAGAGAGAGAGAGCGTGCTAATGAAAGAGAGACTGTAAGAGGGAATTGTTCTGTATATATTTATAGTGAATGTAGTGTCACATGGTACATCGCACACCCGAAGTTAAAAGTGCATTGAGGGATAGCTATGCCAATGGGATCACTAATGTGAAGAACCAATCCTTAAATGATCAATCAGTTTTATTTCACATGGTATCACTAGCCACCTTTTGTAAGAGTAGGCAGGGTTCGATTCTTGTCAAAGGCATTTTCAGATAGGTCCCTCTGAGAGACAATTGTTAGATAGGGCTACCCCTAGTTCTATAAGTGAGTACGTAGCTCAATTGTAAATTATTTGTACTACTATATCATATTGTTGTTTACAGTTATAATTTTTTTTTTTTGGGGGGGTGGGGGGGGGGGGGGGGTGGTTGTGATATTTCCACCCCACAAAACACTGAGTTCTACTTTCACTTTCATTCAATCTTGAGAACTTAATATAGGTATTACAAATAATTATAGTATAATCGTTTATGGGTCATTTTCGAAAAACATATATAGGCCAAGAATTTTCCTTGGCCCCCAAACAGAAAGAAATCATTACTTTCTTTTTTTTTAACCCCCTTAAATTAAATTTTGGATCTGTCACTTTGCCATATGTTTTATTTTTTCAAAAGGAGCGAAAACTTAATATAACAAATCATTTTAACATTTACATAGTTATAATTATGACAAAACTCTGCACAGTGTTTAGCGTGTCGTCACCTACAACAATCTTTCCGTGATACAAGGATTTTTACATTTCATGCGGTACGTGGGCTATAAAATATATAAAATTCTCTGAGAAGGATCGAGAAGCTGAAAGAGGAAGTACACATTTAAAATAGGGTAGGGTTCCCATTAGCAAATTAGTTATCATGAAGATATTGGAGAAGTGGTGTCCCAAAAATAGAAACCCTAGAATGGATGCTTAAAAGCCTAGCTTTATAACTCTGACATAACCCATTAAGAGCTCGCCTTTTATCAAAGTGCTCTTTATTGGAAGATTGCAAATCCTTGCAACAGGATAGGAAAAATAACATGCCTCATATTTGTTCGAGACACATCATGTTATGTAAAGCCAATTACCATTGGGTCCGGCCCTTTGAGACTATAAATCCCACACCGAGAAATCAAAGTAAATTAATTTTGGGTTGAATATTCTGAACTCTAATATTGTACAGAATGCAAGCTATTCTCCCACATCATAGGTCCAAACAGCTACACACAGACTCTACATCATCCAATATCCAATCCATGTGTTTGGCTCAAAATTACGCCGCATGTGACGGGAGGTGTTGGGGCCATAAATTCCACATCGGGAACCCAAAGCCAAATATTTTTGCGTTGAATACTCTAAACTCTAATACGGCCAAGTACTAAGGTTAAGAATACTAAAACCCTAGTTTTTTAAAATGAAGGACAATGCTACATGTACCTAAATTTATATATGTAGAAAATTTATCGAAATGTATTATATGGTTGTACTTTCGATCACCAAGGATATAAATATTTAAGAGCTAACTACCGATATATCACACAATCTCATCTATCCTTCATCTTTTACCCTTTTTTTGTTGTTTTGCTCAAGAATCCATTTTAAACACCACCGCCCCCTTCTCCCAAAATATGTAGTTTGTATAAAGTTGAGAAATAAATTAGGCTCTTGTATTATACAAATGGGTCCAAAATATTATAAATTTATAATATTTGCATTATAAACTTTGCATTATACAAACAAATAAATATTCAAGGAATAATATATCTCACTTATCATTTGTTGTTGTTTTACTCAAGAACCTATTTAAAACCCCGGAAATTGGGTAAAAGGTCTTGTCACACAATAATTTTTCACCAAAAATTCAAGGGATAATATTTTTTTGAAGGAAGTGCATATTTTTAATTGGTGATTAGGGTAAGAGACCAATTTACCTTTTGTATTTTAAATTGAGGTCTTTGACAAAATTTAAATATTTTTTAATTGTTAAAAGTGTATTACCTATTACCTAAATTACCCTTCCCTTATTTCTTTTAAGTTTTCAATTATACCCTTCTCTTATTTATAGGCCTTCTCTTATTTATAGGCTTTTCCACTGCAATATTAACTTTGTAGTGACCATATTTATAGACAAATTATGTGTAAAGACAAGTTTGCATCCCTTTTTCTTCCAATTCAATATTAATTTTGCAATAAGCATATTTATAAACTAATTTTGTATAAAGACAGGTTTGCAGTCTTTTTTACCACTACATTATTAACTTTGTAGTGAACATATTTATAAACTAATTATTTACAAAGACAAGTTTGCAATAATTTTTTTTAGTAAAATATTAACTTTGTAATAAGCATATTTATAAACTAATTTTATGCAAAGACCTCCCTTAAGGTCAAGGGTTCGACTCATGGGGTGGGAGGGGAGGGTTTTTCTTTATTTGTAGGATTAAGGGAGAGACTTAGACCTCCCTTAATTTAAAAAAAAAAAAAAAAAAAAAAAAAAAAGCTTGTAGTAATTTTTTCCACTTCAATATTAACTTTGCAGTGAGTTTATTTATAGACTAGTTATGTATAAAGACAAGTTTGCAGTCCTTTTTTTCGCTGCAATATTAACTTTGCAGTGAGCATATTAATAGACTAATTTCGTGCAAAGACAAGATTTTAGTCCTTTTTTAGTGCAATATTAACTTTGTAGTGAGCATATTTTATAGATTAATTTTGTGTAAAGATAAGTTTTTTTTTAAAATTAAAAATTGCAAGGGTATTGTTGTCTTTTTAAACCGGAATATATTGGTATTATTCATTTAGTTCTAGGGTCCAAAGTGTTCTTCAAACTTTTTTTTGAAAGAAAATGGGCTCTTGATTTAAATTTTTTTAAAATTTGCTTTTTATGCAAAAATCTTTTTTAACTAAGTCCTATTTTCCAACTACCCGTTTAAACCACCCCCTTTCCCCACCCCTTCTCTTCCCCTTTCTATCAAAATATGATGTTATTATAAACTAGACAAATAATTAGGCTCCCGAATTATACAAATGGGTCCAAAAAATTATAAATTTATGATGAATAATTTTTTTTTTTTTTTGCGGGAGCCATTTTGCCTAATTTATTTTGACCCCTTCCCTAATTTTTCCTTATTTATAATTTATTTGTATAAAATAATTATAAAATAAAATGGCTCAAGTTTAGGCTAGCCAAACATATTTAAGAAAAATTAATTTGGGAGCCATTTTTTAATATGGACAAAATAAAAATGGCTCCAGTTTAACCTAATTTAGATTTAGACAAATATTTTTTTTATAATATGGGAACCCATTTTGAAACTTTCTCTAATTTTTTTGGTCCAGTTTATAAATTAGACAAATAATTTTTGTTGACCTCCTCTCTCTCCTCCCCATTCTCTAAAACAAAAAGGCTCCCCCGTAAACTCAGTTTATAAAACATAAAATAATGCTTTTTTTTATCTATACTTTCCTTTTCACTTTCTCTTTGATTCATTCAAAAAATAAATTGAGCGAGTTAAATTGATGGATTAAAAATTAAATCATTTTTCTCAACAATATGATTATGTTAGCTCTTTTGACGATATTTCTAAAAATGGCGTACTGAGTTAGTGTGTTTTTGAAGCATATATGTTTTGATTAAAACCATATTTTTGTATGCTTAAAATTTTGTGTTTTTGAAGTATATATGCTTTGATTAAAACCCTATTTTTGTTTGCTTTCATTTTTTTATTCCTATTTTTGAGTGCTTTAATTTGCAATTGTTCTTACTTTCTTGCAAGGGATTTATCAATAAATTCATTAAATTAAATTCTTTAAGTTTGATTATTGATTGCTTTTACCTATCAATAACCTAAAATATTAAACCTATGACAAAATCATCAACAAATCATCAACTATTTTACCGGAGCCTTTTTGTGTCTAATATTTTTCCTAATTGGGTACCAATTAACGTGCCCAGTTGGATACCATTTTGTACACGAATGTACCTATAGATATTCACACATGTACTTGTTTTACTGTGTGCAATCAAGACCAGTATAAAAAATTTATAAACTAGTTTACGAGAGTCTTTTTTTTGTCTAATATTTTGTCCAATTGGATACCAATTTTATCTAATTTGGTACCACATTATACTAGAATGTACCTATATATGTTTACATATGCATTAGTTTTAATCCATGCAATTAAGTCCGGTACAAAAAAATTATAAATTGGTTGTTAAATAAAATAGATTAATGAAGGCCAATACACTGAGTGATTATGATAAAAAAGGACAAAAATGTCACACCACTTTGCTGCTTTGATAATTATTTCGCTAAAGTACATTTTTTTTTTTGTAATTAAATTTCTGACAGTGCCCTGTAAGTAACATTTCTGGTTTTTGTGCCCCGTTGGTATTTAGCTCAATATTGTTAGTACATGCGCATATATTTTCCGAAAAAAAAATGATGGTCTACTATATGGAACCAAATCTTGTTACGCTCCTTGCACATACACTAGAGTCAATAACAAAGTTTACGTGGATGCTATCATGCATGAATGTTATATATCACTGGCTTTAGTGTACCTCTGCATCATGCCACGTTACGCATCACACATATCAATTCAATCAACCTTATCTTATATATATATGAGTTCAATCAATCTAAAATACAACTTGTCCATGTTAGCCTTTCTAGCTAGGTAAAAACCTAGTGACTACATATATATGGAATGAGAAGGACCATTTAAAGGAAACATAAATTGTAAAGTTTAGCTGATTTTTATATTTGGATGTATGAAATCCCAAAACATGCAAACGTGCGCGCAGACCATGGCCACTAATTTTAATTGTATGGTTCAATATTATATAAACTAAATCAAGGCATGTTGGGCATTACAAAAGGTTAAAAGCTAGAGTCCAATACTATATACTATGTAAACTCAATCAAGAAATATTGGGAGCATTAAAAAAGGTTAAAAAGGTAAGCTATGGGAGGTGTGGGGACCCCATGTTGTGTAATTTGTGAGAAATACTTTTTAGGGTTTATGGATATTCAAATTCCTTTTCTTTCCCCAAAATGAATGTATCTTGTCAGATTTCCAGCCAAATATTCTTTGGGTTGTCTTTGAGAATCCAAATTTATAATTTTGTGACCTGAGTTGAAAACAAAACGGCAATTTTTATAAACATAACCAATCATCTACATTCAGCATCTAAAATCCAACAGAGCCAAAAAAATACAGATAAAAAAAAATTTCGCTATAAAATATACGCGTCACATGTACCATCGCACCCATGAATGCATGTTGGTGCCATGACATGTCACATGTGGTACATATACACATGCGCATACACATGCACACACACACACACAAATATCTAGACGCGATCTAGATTTTTGATTAAAGTGGATAACGTGTCTGTGTTAGAGACGATCTACCCATTATCAGATCTAGAAATAAAAATAAAAATAATGGGTGACGAGCATGACAAATTGCTTCCAATCGCAAATGTGAGTCGGATTATGAAGCAAATTCTACCACCAAATGCCAAGATTTCCAAAGAAGCGAAAGAAACAATACAAGAATGCGCGTCAGAGTTTGTCAGTTTTGTGACAAGTGAAGCATCTGACAAGTGTCACAAGGAGAATCGCAAGACAGTTAATGGGGACGACGTTTGTTGGGCTTTGAGCTCTCTAGGGTTTGACACGTTTGGTGAGGTTATAATGAAGTATTTGCACAAGTATAGGGAGTTTGAAAGGGAGAGAGCTGCACAAAACAAAGGGCCTGTTATAGAAAACGACAAAGATGAAGATTCAATGGGTAGAGTTTTTGAGTTTAGAGTCATGGAGAAGGGGGAAAGTACACTGGTTAGGAGATCTTGGTGAGAAAAAATGAAACTCTAGCATTATTTCTTAATTAAAGTTTTCACTATGTACAATTGATTTTATGAACAAATTTGGGGCAAGTTTACGGTACGTTTTAATTATCCTTATGTACTCTCTCTCCTTCTAAGGCTTCACCCTCTAGTATTGATCAGAAATTTTGAACTCATTGTAGTATTGATGAAGATGAAGAACAAGATAATTGGAATATGGGGGGTTTTATTTGCCATGTTGGGTGTATATTTCAAATGTGGAGAAACTTCATTCTGTAAGACTGATTTCAAGATATATATATATATATATGATGTGGTATCTCTCTCTCTCTCTCTTTATATATATATATATATATATCTCCTCTTCCGAAAGCTTCGATATTGATCTATGACAACAGGAAAAAAGGAAAGAGTGGCAGTTTAGTTTCATGCTTTTGGTGCAGTATTGTATAGCTAGTTCTGCAATAAGTTTTGATTAACTCTTGTAGTGAGATAAACAACAAGAGTTCAATAAGTACTTCTTGATAATATTAAAATTTTTGTAATGAGGTTCTCTATATGTATATTTATAGAGTTCAATAAGTACTAAAAGCTAGTTCCATTGCAATCTCGAAATGCAGCCCGATTTTAGGTGTTCTTTGAAAAAAAAAAAAAAAAAAACACAAACCTCTAGTGGAGCACTAGAGCATAAATTCTTATTAAGAAATAGTAATGGGTTACACAAATGAGGGTAGCCCACCCAATCAAACTGCAAGGGATTTTGAAATTGCCACTAAAAAAGTTCGAACTTGCTTCACTACCGTTTTCCTCAACCTCTTCTCCGTATTTGGCTCTAAGTTGTTTCATTTATCTCAAAAAAGCAATAAATAAAATAAATTGATTATTACATTAATCATCCGAATAATAGAATCACTTAGATAAATGAATAATGAATCTCTCTCTCTCTCTCTCTCTCTTATGTATGACCTATAGAGATTAGTCATTTTTATAAAAGCACCTTACACAGGTGAATGTGGTTTTTTTTCTAAAGCAAACGTCTTTTACTACAAATAATTAAAAAGTAATTCTCGCCTCAAATGAGACTCAAATCCTAGATCACTCGAATTCAGATGGGCGTCTTCATCACTAGATTAACTCGTTCACTCAAACACATTGCGTAAAGTTTAATATACAGTAAGTAAGGTAAATACTATATTTACCTAGCTAGTATGCGAGTAAGTGTTGTCCGGGGCATGCTTTCCCATACTTTTTTTCTCCCGCTCTCCCTTATTTGCATTTCACTCGTACTCCGTATAACAAGCAGCAATTTTTGACAGTCATAGGGAAGAGATTTAGTTTCACGTAGTTAATTTGAGCATACCACTAATTTACATAACATTGTCTAATTAGCATACTAAATATAATTCTTGCATATAGTAGCAGAGCCAAGATTTGAATCAAGTGGGGGCGAAATTCAAAGAACACCAAATAATATTTTAAAGTCTTAAAATTTTAACGCAAACATAATAGCACTAATAATAATAATTTATACAACTAAAATAGTAAATGCGAAGTTATTTGCGTATACGTACGTACTCACTTTATCTATTATGGATGCTGTAGTACTTAATTTTCACTCTCTTTAATTTATGTATGAAATAATAGGAGTACAAAATCTTATCGTTATGCGAATATAATAAAAAAAAAGTTAGAATAAATTGATGACTTCGTAACGGTTGTGGGGTACGTACGTAGTACATAAAGTGACGATTTTAATTTTTTTCGTTCTAAATTTTATATTTTTTTCCCAGGATTTTCTTTTAGATTTTCTCCTAAGTTCAAAATACTCCTTTTACTTACCACAAAATTTTCCTTTTCATTTGTATACATTTTAAAAGAGAACAACACCCTTTGTGGGTGGTTGGATATGTCCACCTCTTATGTGGGTGGTTGGAGATTTGTCCACCTCTTATGTGGGTGGTTGTTGATGCATATGGTATGGTTCGTGTGGTTGTGTGGTTGGTGACGCAGAAGCAAGCTGAAGCTGCTCTCTCGGTTCGGTTCGATTGAGAGACTCTCATGAGGGTGACGCGAAGTAAAGCTTACTTGTTCATCTCTTTGGTCAGCGAATTATGTAGTTCATAGTTAGCTAGGGCGACAGAATTCTATGTCTGACTCCATGTAATTGTCTTTGATATGAATGATTAATCAAAAAAAAAAAAGAGAGAACAATTAATTTTTTGTTATTGAACTTTTGCTTTTAATTATTAAGTAGATACAATGACCTTTCACAATTCCTAACAATTAAAATTAAAATTTTACTTTTGTAAAATTTTTAGAAGTTGTCTTTTAATTTTCTAAAATACTTCATTTATATTTTTATTTAAGCCAAATATAAAAAAGTAATTTAACTTTTCAAGAAAGAAAAATTCATATTCATCAAATATTAGCAAGATATCCTAAACGGTATAAGATACAATCTTTGGAAGAATATTGGATGACTTCATTGAGATAAATTCATCTCTCAACATTCAAAAGTGTGAAGGCTTTGTAGGTGAGAGAGAGAGAGAGAGAGAGAGAGAGAGAGAGAATAATTAATACAGGATATGCACGTGCTCTTTGAATCTAGAAACTATCTGAAAGTGGTAAAAAAATAAATCTAGAAACTATTTGAACATTGTTGTACTTAAATAAATGAAATGAACAGGGCAACTGTTACTATTAAATTAAAGGATATTTTTAAATACATCTATAAAATTAGTCTTCTCATTTCAGTGTCAGAATATTTTATTCTCACTCGATCAAATCTTTGAAAAATCTTGCATCACCTCAGTGCTGGGGTGAGTTTATTAAAACAATGCAGAGATGATACAATTTTTTTGTTAAAATTAAGAACATTAAAAAATATTAAATTTTTCACTACTATAAAAAATAATAAACAAAATTTACATTGTTCTTAATAAATTTTATTAAAAATTCCATCTAAATAGTACCTTTGAAGGTACAAAATATTAATTGTGATAAATATAGTTTTAGCAATTATATGATATTTCATATAATCTTTTATTATTCATTACTCTTAAATGGTCATTATTCATATTTTGAATTTGTCTAAAATTTTTATTTTTATCAAATACGTAAATATAAGTCTTAATTCACTACATCAAAAATATTAAAAGATCAAAAACTCAGATCCTTATATATATATTGTAGTATGTTTGATATACAAAATAAATTTTCCATGTAGTTGAAATATTTGCCCCGTTTCCAATTAAATTTATACCATCCTTTAATTTTTAAGCATTTTGAAAAAATTATTAATTATTTTGAACACAATTATTAATAAAACAAATTTAATTTTTTTTATAATATGAAAATTTAAACATTAAATATTTAAAGAAAAGCCCTTATGCTATTTTTTTCTTTATTATTTTTTTTATACATACATTATGTAAACTCTCTCTCTGTCTGTCTCTCTCTAAAACGTACATGTGGGCGATATGGAGCAATAAGGTAGGTTAAATTTCAAAGACTCGGAGGAGTCGTTGAAATTAACTAATTAGTTAACAAAAGTAATAATTAAGTCTTATTCTATATAAATATATGTCTTAATTTACTACATCAAAAATATTAAAAGATTAATTTTATTTTTATCAAAAATATGAGAAGAAAGATGACAGAGAAAAAAAAACTCTTGGAAAAAAAGAAGTGAATAGTAATGTTTTTTCCTTAGATAGAAATCGGGGTGAAGAATATTTTTTACGCTGTTTTTTAGGATATGTTTGACTTAGTTTTGAATTTTGGTTGGGTGAGAAGACTAATTTTGTGAGTGCATTTAAGAACACCCAAATTAAAATAAAAGTGCACTAGACTCATGTGAATCTAATTAATATTATTATATTTATTTTATCTATACTGTAAATCAAACGCATTGAAGGTGCTTATTATGTACACAAAATTACTAAATTACTCCTATTGCGTCGAAAATTACTATAAAATACTACTGCATGAAAAATACATTTTTTCTTACCACTGGATCAAATATAATTATATATATTCTTATTAACGTGAATAATTACTGAGTATCCCGTTGCAAATACGTAGAATATGCCCATAGGCTAGTCTAGATATAAATGGAACCCTAGTCATTTAGGTTTGGACACTAAATTTTGAAATTTGAAATTTTTTTATTAGTAATTGGAACTCGTAACCTTTTGGTTAATAAGAGTAATTTTAACCCACTAGTTGAAGAATCGTTCTACATTTTATTTTACCCCTTAATATATATAAATTACATACGCATAGAAATAAGACGTGCACATGTATCACATGTACTTTTGTGTATAGAGTACAATATATAAAAGAAAAAATTGTTCCTAGCATTATATAATTAGGCAATAATCAAAGCCTGCATATTTTTTAAAAGTATTTCTTTCACTTGAATATCATTCGAAGAATTTAGGGGATATGGTTGCATCTTAATATATTGGACATACGTGTGTACATGTGAACTTACATATCAACGTAACATTGCAAATTTTGTATGTTAATTTGTATGTTCATCAAGCGGAGTGCGGGTCCATAGCTCCAAATGCATGCACATGATATAAGCTTGAGAATAATATCATTCAAAAGGGTGAAATAAGTCCCAAGTTCCTACTTATTAAGCTATATACAAAATAAATTATAAAGGTGAAATAAGTCCCAAGTTCCTCCTTATTAAGCTATATACAAAATAAATTATAAAGGTGAAATAAGTCACTACCAAAATTCCTTTGAGGGACAGTTGCTAAGAGAGGGCCAACTCCTCTTGTGTGGCCTGCATTTCGTAATAAATTATTAATACTTCTACTACTAGTACTACTACTACTACTAGTAGTCGTCTACTACTACTACTACTATTATTGCTTAATGCAATTTCTCCCTATTCATCCCTCCAACAATTCCTCTCGATTACCTATATCATTCAATTCTGTATAATGAGATCTAGTTCGAGAATTAAGATGATGAATTTCTTCATAAAAATTGGTGGAGATGATCTCTATGATACTCATCTCTGCAAATTTCATCAAAAAATTCTAACCAGAAGTGGCCGTGATAAAAATTTGAGACATATGTTCATTTTCGACCATTAAAACTTTAGATGATCATTTTATCTAATTTTAGATTTAATCTTATGATGAAGATAAAATCTAATACGTAGAAACAAATAATTAGCACGCATGTCAACGACTTATGCAAACATTAAAATACCCAACACACAATACCTTTGCTCAAAGGTGGATGCTGCTACGCGACTTGGGTGGTGTCCCACTAATTCCTGCCTCTGATACCAAATTGTTATAGGATCGTAGATGAAGAGCAAACTTAAATATTTTATTTATTTAAACTGAAGTATTGCAGTAGAAAAGGAAATTACAAAGAGAGATATTACAGAGAAAGAAAACAACGGAGGGAGAGAGAAACACCAAAGAAAAAGGAAAACAAAGATATCCCCTACTGAATCCAAATCTCACAATATAAAGGGGAGAAAAGATAAACAGACAAAAGCAAACAGTATTACATAATTAAAGCAAACAGTAATTATAACTTTAACTTTACATAAAGTTTTCAGCTTTACTTTAATAAAGTAGTTAGAATCTCATCATAATGTTTTTGTTTAATAATTACTCCACTTGTTTCTTTCCTTTGTCTTCTTTGGCAGGTGTGGTATCAGCGTCTTCATGTAGACGGACGAGCCATCTACCCATAT
The DNA here is from genome assembly GCA_021464415.1 of Lonicera japonica. Lineage (NCBI taxonomy): Eukaryota > Viridiplantae > Streptophyta > Magnoliopsida > Dipsacales > Caprifoliaceae > Lonicera > Lonicera japonica. Next base: position 40,845,782 of record CM038467.1, read on the forward strand.
GAGTAGTCATATTTTCATTTAGCTCCGCAAAATTATCTTCTTTGTCAATATCAATGAAGAGATTATTAGATTAAGATTTAACTGAACGTATCTCAAATTTTGAATCTTGAGACATAGACATTATATCTTCATCCATATCTAACTGAGAGGCTAGAGTTTGGAGAATCTTAGGTGTAAGCTCTTTAATTGAGGTATTAGGAAATTTCTCTTTAAGAGAAGCAAGAGAAGGAGTTTTAAACTCAAATTTTTCAATATTTTGTTTCTTTAAGAAAGCTTCATCATCTTCAGCATGTTTATTGAATTCAAGAAATTCAAAAAGTTCCTTTTTTTATCTGGGCTATAAGCTCAATGGTTTCAAATTTTTGCCACCATTTATAATAATAGTCACGGACTAAAAGAAATAAACCGTTACTACGGTGATAAACGCATAATTTTGTAGTCGCTAACGCTCTTTTGATTGTGTTTAACGCGTTTATCTTAGCCTAGATTAATTAAATTAATCCACTTCTTGTGCACACACTCAAAATATCAAGAATTGCTTTAACATGGCTCAAAGTAGCCTTTTCTAGTGTCTTGATTATGCCCATAGATTTTGGAAGCAAGTTGGAAAGCTTTGGGAAGTGTACAAGAGATATAGAAGCCAAAAGAGAAGAATCAAGTCTCCCGAAGTACTCCTCTGATCAATCAGAGGAGCCTCTGATTGATCAGAGCCCACCTTTTAGTGCAGAACATGCCCTCTGATCGATCAGAGGGTGCTCTGATCGATCACAGCCCACCTTCTGAGCCAAAATCTCCCCTCTGATCGATCATAGAAGCCTCTGATCGATCATAGACCTCCCAGATCTCAAAGGACAGCACCCAAAAGCAGTTTTTCTCCCCTTTTTATGCATTGAAACTCACCAAAAGTGCTGGACTTTCCATTTCTAGATAGGATGAGGTGCTTACCCATTGGGTTCTTTAGAAAAGTGTACTAGAATACCAATTTTTTGGGCATTGCTCTCCCATTATTTATTTGCTCTTTGTCCCTCATGTAATGGAGGCAATTTTCTAGATCTAGATTCAAATTAGATAAATATTATTTTCCTGCACTTTCTCTCTATCTATCACTTGTAAGAAATCTAGTTAGAGAAACTCTTGAGAGAAATGGAAATCCTTTTAATGGTTTTTGTTCATACAACTATCATGGAGTAGTTTCATTGCTAAGGCTAAAGGATGAAGTTTGCATTGCATTAATTATGTAAGTTTGTTTCTCATTACATTGTTAGTATTGTTAAATACTTGTTGAATCCTTCATCTTCTTCATTCAATCAACCATTCATAAGCTAGTAAGATAATCCTCACAAGGTGATTAGACTTTGTATGCCTTGTATACATAGATCTCAAGCATTAATGAGGAGATGATGCATTTGTGTATTTCTTATTAGCCTATGTCCGTTCCTTCTATGATTGAGATACTTTACATTGCCAAGCATGTTTAGTCTTTGAATATTCATAGAAATACCATAAATTTGAGATTCCAATCCTTGAATGCTTTAATGATATGTTGAGTGCTTTCTACACTTTATGTGATTTTGAGACTCAATATTTTCTTAGTTAGAGTGTTGCCAAGGAGGATCTCTTAAGTTTATGCCATAATCAACTACACTAATCACCTTAAGGATTCAATTTGTATTTATCAAATGTGTCTAAATCGGATGATTTAATCTCCACCTAGACCTCCCAATCTTAGACAAATGAAATGTTATGATTTATTGAGCTAAACTTTTTAGTTGGCCATTTTCATAATCAAGTCAATTGCCTAGGGGAACCTAACAATGAATTCTCAATGCCTAGTTTAATTTTATGCCTTTTCTTTTGGTGTATCTCAAGTTTACATCTTGGTTGGACATTATATGGGAATGGGTTGCACTTGCTTCACACCCTTTGTTATAAGATAAAAATGAGAGATACATTTGTGTTGAGTTTTACTTGCACCCTTTCTTTATATGGCATTTATATGGGAATGGGTTGCTCTTGCTTCACACCCTTTTGCTTAGAAAAGTGTAAGATACTCAACACTTAGGAATTGCATTGAGAATTTTGAATGAGATTAATTTTACATAACATTGCAAAGCAAATGAATTCTATAATGCCTTAGCCCTTTCTTATCAATTGATACATCACTTTAATTTTTATTGCAAGACTTTAAAATCAACAACTAAAATCAACCAATCAAATTCTCTTGAACAAAACCTTGGACTCGTAATCACCACATCGTCTTTCCGACTATCCTTGTGGTTCGACACTTGGACTTACCAAGTATTATAACTTGACGACCTACACTTGGGTTTCTAAGCACGGAAGTATTTTCGGCGTGTCATACGGGTAGTAGTATTAAAATTGATAAACGCATAATATTGTCATGCATAAGCTCTTTCCCAGAGTCGCATGACGCGTTTGTTGCTTTAATTATGCCTAATTATCCACTTATCTCGAGATTAGTGTCTTGGCGAGTTTTGTATCTAACATCGTCCCGCTAGGTGTGCTTTTGTTGTGTTTCTATGTGTTTATAGGCATAGGATGCAATGGCCTTCGAATGATTGATCAAGCGCTAGTGAAAAGCTCGCAAAATACTGATCTGAGGAATTTCCCAGAAGCATGATCGATCATGGGTATACCATGATCGATCATGGTACAAATTGGCATTCAGGCAGAAGACCCCATGATCGATCATGGGTTGGCCATGATCGATCATGGCCCTGGCAACTTGGCCATTTCACACCCAAAATGGGCTATTTTAGTGGTTCAAGCTATTTTAGATATTTAGTTAGATATTTTTCTACCTTTTAATATATATTATTTCTTTTACATTAAGAGGGAGATTTTATCTATTTTGAAACACACTTAGAGTTCTAGAGAGAGGGGAGAGCTCACTTGTTGATTGTTCTTCATTTCTCCATTGTAAGTGCTTAATTTGTAAGAATGATTTCTTCTTCTATGATATTTGTTCTTGCATCTATTATGGAGTAGTCTATTACTAAGGTTACGGAGGTTGATTGTGATATGATTTTTGGTGATTAATGGCTCAATCCATATCTAAAGTTTGATAAATATTTGTGAATCTTCTTCTTCTTCATCATATCTTCCATTATTTCAAGCTTTCTAGGTATTTTCATATTAAGTTAAGACTTTATATGCCTTGTATATTTAGTTCTTGGTTGTTAATGAGCATACAACATATTCATATGGTTCTAGAAAGCTTGTAGTCTTTTTCCCCCATCCATGGAGTTTTTCCCTCTTCATAGAAATTATGAATAGTTCTCAAAACTCCATAGATGGATTTTAAATTTGTTTAGCTTATCTTTGATTCATTTATTGATATATTGAGTGCTTCTTACACTTTATGTGATACTTAGACTCTTTATTTTCTACCATATGTGATAAACGATGAGTTGACTAATTTATCCCATAAACTTTATTCCGTTTCATTGTTAGGATTCACTTTATAATTTTCATTCTTTAAATCATGAGATTACTACACTTGCTTTATGTTAAATCGTTTAATGATGAGTTTGTCATATCTATCTCGGATTAGCTTCATCGGGAATGGGTTGCCTTGCTTCACACCCGTAGCTAAGAGGTAGGAATGATAACCCCGTCTTTGGTGGAATGTCGTTTGTCTCTTTCTCGATATAGCTTCAACAAGGGAATGAGTCGCCTAGCGTCGCACCCTTTGCTATTGAGAGATACACCAACATTCCCCATATTTCGAGAAATCTTGTGTTGTAATCTTTGTATGAGCTAGTGATCACCGTCTCTTTAATCGTAACTAACCTCCAACTACCTTAGTGCTTTCTTATTAATTTTCACAACCATTTTACATTTACGTTGTTCGATAACCATTTCATCTTACAAGAATCAGAAAACACTTTAATCCGTAATCCATTCCATCCCTTTTCACTTATCCCTGTGGTTCGACACTCGGACTTCCGAGACTATATTACTACTTGACGAGCCTGCACTTGGGCTTTAACACAACACACTATTTCGGATGCGTCAAGTTTTTGGCGCCGTTGCCGGGGATAAGGCAAAAAGGCGAATTTCGGGTTTTGTACAAAACCATTCTGTAAGTATTTCTCTCCATTTAATTAATTTATTTTTTTCCCTTATTTTTGTTTGATTTTGTAGAATTCCCGAGGAGCGATTCGAATCGTTGTCCTAGCTCATGCAAGGGCGACTGTTTGTGGACATTCGAATTAGCCCTCCCACATCTCCAAGAATGGCAAACCAAGGTAGAAACGAGGATCACGAGAGCGATAATGAAGGGGAAGGGGCCAACAATGTTCCTCCTGTTAGGACTATGAGAGACTACCTTCAACCGCCTCGGGCAACTTCAAACTCATGCATCGTGCTTCCTGCTGGTCAAGCCGGAGCGTTCTCTTTCAAACCGGGTATGCTTCAACATATCCCTTCTTTTCATGGTATGGAGTCGGAAAACCCATACTTGCATTTGAAAGACTTTGAAGAAGTCTGCTCCACATTTCGTGAGGCAAATGTTAACGAGGATGTCATGCGTTTAAAACTCTTTCCTTTCTCCCTAAAAGACAAAGGAAAAATTTGGTTAAATGCTCAAAAACCGCAATCAATTCGGTCTTGGCAAGAGCTTCAAGCGGAATTTCTAAAAAAATTCTTCCCCGTTCATAGAACCAATGCTTTAAGAAGGGCGATATCAAATTTTTCACCAAAAGAACATGAAAGCTTTTATAAATGTTGGGATAGATACAAGGACCTTTTAAACGCATGCCCTCACCATGGTCACGAAACGTGGAGCCTTGTTAGTTTTTTCTATGAATCTCTCACCCCTGAGATGCGTACGTTTGTTGAGACCATGTGTAATGGTCAATTCTTGAGTAAGAATCCCGAGGAGGCTTTATTGTATTTTGATGAATTAGCGGAAGGTGCTCAAAATTGGAACACCTATTCCGAGGAACCCAAAGCCAAAACTCTAGGAAGGGGTGGGTTGTACCAAGTGTCCAATGAGGATGACATGGGGGCAAGGTTATTCCAATTGTCTAAGAAGGTAGAGGCAATGGAAGCAAGTAAGCTTAAGGAGGTCAATGTAGTATCCTCGAGTCAGTTGTGTGTCATTTGCGAAAATTCAGGACACACTACCGAGGATTGTCCTACCATTCCCGCTTTTCGGGAAGTCCTCAAAGATCCCGCCCAAGTCAATGTTTTGCACCAGTACAACCAAAATAGCAACCAAAATCGTAACCAAAATGATCCTTACTCTCAAAGGTACAATGAGGGATGGAAGAATCACCCCAATTTCAGTTGGGGAGGAAATCAAAGTCAGAACCACAACCAATATCATCAGAACCAAAGGCAACAACAACCTCAAAACTCTTTTGTTCCACCTCAAAATCAAAACCCCAACCAAAACTTGGAAGCTTTGTTAAGGTCATTTGTGGACAAAACGGATCGTGATGTAGGTGAGTTAAAAACTCAAATGTCTAAACTCACCACCGCCCTAGCTACTCAAGAGAAGGGAAAATTCCCCTCTCAACCTTTAGTTAATCCTAGAGGGCAAGTTCAAGTCATGGAGGGAGGAGAGTCTAGCACCAAGATAGAAGAACTCAAATCTATCACGATCCTGAGAAGTGGCAAGGAGGTAGACAAGACTATTGTTCCTAAAACCCCCAAGGTGGCGGACATAGTTAAATCTACTAGTGTTGAGGAGTCGGAGGTTGAAAAAGTTGTGAGTGAAGAAAAGAAGAGAGAGGAAGAGAGACAAGGGAAGGAGGATCTTGAAAAGATCAAAAATGGGATCAAAGTCCCATTTCCGGATAGATTGAACCAACCATCCAAATCTAACACCGAGATATTGGATGTCTTTAGGCAAGTGAAAATCAACATTCCATTGCTTGACGCGGTCAAGCAAATACCTTCGTACGCTAAGTTCCTCAAGGACTTATGTACTACCAAACGAAGGTTGAATGTCAAGAAAAAGGCCTTTATGGCGGAGCAAGTGAGCTCCCTCATGCAAGGCACGAGAGCCCCCAAGTTCAAAGACCCCGGTTGTCCCACAATTTCGTGTATCATAGGAAATTGTAGGATCAAGAATGCATTGTTAGATTTGGGAGCAAGTGTGAATGTGCTCCCATACTCGGTATATCAACAATTGGGGTTGGGTGAGTTGAAACCCACGAGGGTTACTATTCAATTAGCGGATCGATCCGTTAAGATCCCAAGAGGGATAGTCGAGGATGTGCTTGTCCAAGTCGACAAGTTTTATTTTCTGGTTGATTTCATCATCCTCGACATGCAACCTGTGTCAAATCCCGCCAATGAGATTCCGGTCATTCTCGGACGACCATTTCTTGCTACTTCTAATGCTATAATAAATTGCAAGAATGGAATCGTGAAGTTAACATTTGGCAACATGACTCTAGAGCTAAACGTGTTCTCTTTGAGCAATCAAAGAGATGACGATGATAATGAGGAAAATGAACACGTGAACATGATAGAGTCATGTATCCAAGACCACTTTGTGGCAAATTTCGAATTGGAGTCAACGGAAGGTTATTTAACCACTTCCGATGAACCCAAGGATTGTATGCAAGTGTTTTCTTTGTTTGACAAACAGGTTGAATTCTCGGAGAAAGAAGAAAACACACAATCTCCCACCAAAAAGCTTGATGGAAAAATGGATCTCAAGCTATTACCGAGCAATTTGAAGTATGCCTTCTTGGGAACTTCAGATACTTTCCCTGTTATCATCTCATCCGAGCTTTCGGATGACCAAGAAGGAAGGTTAGTTCATTTGCTTGGCAAATACAAAAAAGCTTTTGGGTGGACTCTGGCCGACCTTCAAGGCATAAGCCCTTTGATTTGTACACATAAAATTCACTTGGAGGATGGGGCAAAAACATCGAGACAATTTCAACGCCGGTTGAATCCTAACATGCAAGAAGTGGTTAGGAACGAGGTGTTGAAATTGTTGGATGCAAAGATCATCTATCCAATCTCGGATAGTAAATGGGTTAGTCCAACTCAAGTGGTACCGAAAAAATCAGGTCTTACGGTAGTCAAGAACGAATCAAACGAGTTGATTCCGCAAAGAGTCACCACCGGGTGGTGAATGTGTATCGACTACCGTAAACTCAATGAGGCAACTCGTAAAGATCATTTCCCCCTCCCCTTTTTGGATCAAACTCTAGAGAGGGTAGCGGGTCATGAATATTACTCTTTCCTCGATGGTTTTTCCGGGTATAATCAAATTGAGATTGACCTAGATGATCAAGAAAAAACCACCTTTACATGTCCTTTTGGCACCTTCGCTTATCGGAGAATGCCATTTGGTCTATGTAATGCACCGGCCACTTTCCAACGGTGCATGCTAAGTATTTTTAGTGATATGGTGGAAAGGACTTTGGAAGTTTTTATGGATGACTTTACCGTCTATGGTAAGTCATTCGACAATTGCTTGACTAACCTGGAACAGGTTTTGGGAAGATGCGTGGAAAAACAATTGGTGTTGAATTGGGAAAAGTGCCATTTTATGGTTACCAAGGGAATTGTTTTGGGGTACATCATTTCGTCTGAAGGAATTGAAGTGGATAAAGCTAAAATCGATTTGATTGCTAAACTTCCTACGCCCAAGAATGTCAAAGATGTCCGATCATTTCTAGGACATGCTGGGTTTTATAGAAGGTTTATCAAGAACTTCAGTTCCATTTCCAAGCCAATGTGCAATCTGCTTCTCAAGGACGCACCGTTTGAGTGGAACGCCAAGTGCGAGGAAGCTTTCGTCTCTCTGAAGCATATGCTCACCACTGCACCGATTATGCAAGCACCGGATTGGAGCTTGCCATTCGAGCTCATGTGCAACGCAAGTGACTACGCGGTGGGAGCGGTTCTTGGTCAAAGGAAAGACAAGAAACCGGGTGTGATATACTATGCAAGTAGGACTTTGAATGATGCGCAAATGAATTACACCACGACAGAGAAAGAGCTCATAGCAATTGTTTTCGCCCTAGACAAGTTTCGATCCTATTTGATAGGATCGCCAATTATGATTTTCACGGATCATGCGGCGTTGAAGTACCTATTCACAAAGAAAGATGCCAAGCCGCGGATTTTGAGGTGGATACTCCTATTGCAAGAATTCCATTTGAGCATCAAGGACAAAAAGGGAGTCGAGAATGTGGTGGCCGATCATCTGTCTCGACTCACTTTTACGAACAACATTGAAGAAAGTCCGATCCAAGATTCGTTTCCAGACGAGCAATTATTGGCAATCTCAACGCTCCCATGGTATGCAGACATAATAAATTATCTTGTAACTGACAAGATACCAAAGTCATGGGGCGCACAAGATAGAAAAAGGTTTTTGAGCGAAGTGGGTCGCTTTTATTGGGATGAACCGTACCTGTTTAAGTATTGTGCGGATCAGATTATCCGGAGGTGCATCCCGGAGGAAGAAGTGGAGAGAGCTCTATCCTTCTGTCATAATGAGGCTTGCGGAGGACACTTTTCGGCAAAGAAGACCGCCGCGAAGATTTTGCAAAGCGGATTATACTGGCCGTCGCTGTTTAAGGATGCACAACGCTTTTGCAAGGCATGCCAAAGATGCCAAATGCTTGGAGGGATCTCTAAAAGGAACATGATGCCACTAAATCCCATCTTGATGATTGAAATCTTCGATTGCTGGGGCATCGACTTCATGGGACCTTTCCCATCATCCTACGGTAATCTTTACATTTTAGTTACCGTAGATTACGTTTCAAAATGGGTAGAAGCCCAAGCATGCAAGAAAAATGATCACAAAGTGGTGATCCGATTTCTGAAAGAACACATTCTTGCACGTTTTGGTACTCCCAAGGCAATAATAAGCGATGGCGGTACTCACTTTTGCAACAGACCATTTCAATCATTAATGCAAAAGTATGGTGTAAACCACAAAGTTTCGCTCGCTTATCATCCTCAAACTAATGGTCAAGCCGAGTTGGCAAATAGGGAGATCAAACAGATTCTAGAGAAAACGGTAAACCCGAACCGCAAGGATTGGTCGTTAAGACTGACCGATGCACTTTGGGCTTACCGTACTGCGTACAAAACAACTCTAGATATGTCTCCCTATCGTATAGTGTACGGAAAACCATGTCATTTGCCAGTAGAGTTGGAACACAAATCATACTGGGCAATTAAGATGGTTAATTGCGATTTGACAAAAGCCGGGCTTGACCGTAAGTTGCAAATTAATGAAATTGAGGAGTTAAGAAGAGATGCTTATGATAATGCAAAAATAAGCAAGGAACGTGCCAAAATCTTTCATGATAAATCCATTTTGAGGAAAGAATTCAAACTTGGGCACAAAGTTCTTGTTTATGACACTCGGTTGCATCTCTTCCCCGGGAAGTTAAAGTCTCGTTGGACCGGCCCCTATGTTCTCCGTCAAGTATTTCCTTTTGGGGCTGTGAATGTTGAGGATCCCAAAATCGGCTACATTTTCAAGGTGAATGGACAACGTCTTAAGCCGTTTTTGGAATTCCCAGTTCGAGAGGAGTCCACCCCTCTCGAAGACCCGACTTATGCCTAAAAGGCATGGGTCGATTTTGTAAATAATGTTTGTTTTTGTTAGTGTTTTTGAGTTTCAGGAATTGTCATCGGAGATTCGGGTGTCATTAAGTCTGAACGGACCAAGTTGAGGGGAGAAATAAGGTGTTTTAGATCAAAGAAAGCAAAGAAAATTTTTGGCTGGCAGATTGGTCCATGATCGATCATGCCCTACCCATGATCGATCATGGGTGAAAATTTTCTCAGGCAGCATAGAGCATGATCGATCATGGAATTCCATGATCGATCATGGAAGATGGAGCATTTGGTCAGAAGGCAGCATGATCGATCATGGAAATCCCATGATCGATCATTGTATAAAAGATCAACTGGGCAGAATGACCCATGATCGATCATGGGTATACCATGATCGATCATGGTCCCGTAATAAAACAGGGGCGCCGTTTCTAAACCCCCATTTTGCACTTCCCCTTCTCCCAAATCTCTTCCAAACCCTAGCCCCTCTTCCCCCTTTGATCCCAAACCTTCCCCAAACACCATTACCAACCTCCCCCACCTAGAATCAACCCTCAAATCTTCCAATTTCAAACCTCAATCATCAATCCCATCCCAAAAATCCCCATTTCTCTCTCTTCTCACCAATTTCGAGCCATATCAAAGCAAATCTCGAAATTTCCCATCTCTTCCTCCTCTAAAGCTTCACATTATCCTTCTATGGCTTCATCTAACCCTCCCACCAAACCACTTGAAATCCAAGCCGCAAGGGGTGGCTACCGCGGATTTCGAAGCCGCCAAGAATTCGAATGGTGGAATTATGCTTTCAAGACGAGGACGGTAGTCATTGAGAGGCCAGTATACATTGGTTCTCTCGACAATTTTCCTCAACGAGCAACGTTTGAGCAATATCCGGGGTGGATTAACTACTTGCGTCAACAAGGTACTCAATGTAATCTCACCATTTGTCGTGAATTTGTTGCAAGTTTAATTCAAGTTCCAAATGCACCATATACATATGTTGCTCATGTTCGAGGTAGGACGGTTCATTTTAACCTCGAGGTCTTGAGTGAGATTACGGGAATCCCGGCTTTGCCGCCCAATGCCCACGATCTCCCTTATTCTGATGGAACCCCTTTTGAGGAACCAAGAGCTAGCGATTTAGCTACATATATAGCTGGTAGACAAATGGAGTGGATTGGAAATCAATTTGATAGGGCCAATTTACATGATAGCCTTAGGACGTTGTGGCTTGTAGTTGCCAATGCTTTGGACCCAACATCTCATACCCAGCACCTGTACCCTTCTCAAGCGTATGTACTATACGCTATCGCAACGAACAAGCGCATTTGTTTATTTCGCCATATCATTGGGCGAATTGCGAGAATCATAGACTTAGTCGCCCACAACGAAACAATCAAATTTGGGTCTTTAACCACTAAGGTCTGTTTGCGAGCGGGGGTAACTGAGAGAGATGAGGATGTGAAGAAAATGCCTCGAGCACCGCTTAACCGATCTACCCAAACTCGAGCCGCTGGTCAATTGAGGAACCGGCCAAGTTCTTCAGCCGCACCTCCTCAAGTCGAGTCCGAAGAAGAGGGGGCAGAAGAAGCAGGAGCAGATATCTCGGGCCCCTCAAGGCGGAGAAGACGGGCAAGCTCCGGACCGGTAGATGACACGAGGGAATTCATGAAAGAGCAGTTTGAGCAGATGACTGCTTTGATGCAGACCGGGTTTGCTAGCGTCAATGAGAGGGTAGAGATTATGGTATTGCGTCAGGACCGTTTGGAGGCAGATATTGCAGCCCAGGTCGAGGCACGAGTTGCAGCTCAGATGGCGACCCAGCAGGAGTTCATACGCCAGCAGTTCGAGGCGTTGTATGGTCGTTTTCCACCACCCCCACCACCTGAGATGTGATGATGATGAGATAGCCTGAAAACTCTTTAAGTAGTTATATTTATGCTTAGTTTTATTTTATTCCTTTTGGGTTGTATTAGATTCCTGACATGATGTTAACTTTAGAACTTGGTTTTATTAGTTGAATGTTATGGTTTTTGTTTTCGAATTCTAATTCTAACCCGTTTTGTGAATAGTTGTTGTTTATCTCTGATTTTTGTCTCATGGAAAGCAAAGCCAAAATAGCCCTCCCGTGCGTTGTTATTGTTCTCTTTCCATTGAGGACAATGTTTGTTTCAAGTTGAGGGGGGTACGTTGTTATTGTATGGCTTGCTATTGTTCATTTCCATGAGTAAAAGAGATATGTTCAAATTTTTTTTTGAGAAGTTTGAAAATTGATGATTGACTGATGTTTTGTTTAATGAAGACTATGGTTTCATTAGCTTTCGGCATGAATTCTTTGATTTGGATAGGAATTTGAATGATAATCTAAATTGCCTTGCTCCATTTAATCTCATATCCCGTTATATTCTCTTGCTTTGCATGCTAGATTGCTTCGGTTGTTTCCAATTCAGTAATAACACCTAGATTGATTTTCATTAAGAGAAGAGGAATTTTTGTCCAAAAATGATTGAAGCTCTTTCGAAAAGATCCTCCAATGAGAGGGCAAAAGCATAGCACTTTGATAACTTGGATGACTTTTATCCTAATATTGACTTAAAGCTTCACTTGACTAAATCTTAAGTCTCTTTGTCTAATATTACGGATGGGTAAAGGTTACCATATGGGAAAGGGTGAATAGCTTCCTTTAAGCTCCAATGAATGAGCAGTAATGAGAAATTTCATAAGTGAGACCGCTGCCCCTCATAGAGATGAAAACCGCCCTGATCTAATTTAGCAAAAATTTCCAAGAAAAGATAAAGAAAGTTTTTAGAATTGACAAATCTCGGAGCTTTTGTTTTTGAAAAAGATCTCTCTTCCTTCTCAAATGACTATGACTCTTTGTGTTTATATTGAATTGCTTGAATCGAAGTCTAGTATGTGAGCATTGGAGAATATGGGATTGTGTTCTAAAGGAGATAGGCGAATTAGACAATCATTCAAAAGTCCATCGTTCTGGAAAATTGATAGTAATGCCTTTTGCTTTGCAAATTGAAACTTGAATCTTCATTCTCATCATTCATCATGATCAAACTTCTAATGTTTGTAGGTATCATTTCTGAAAACCTTCACGAGATGCAACTCGTCTTCTTTGGGAACTTAGAAGTTAACAACCTTTTTTGTAATTATATATTTTTGTCTTGCTAAGGGACTAGCAAGAGATAAGTTGAGGGGAGTTGATAAACGCATAATATTGTCATGCATAAGCTCTTTCCCAGAGTCGCATGACGCGTTTGTTGCTTTAATTATGCCTAATTATCCACTTATCTCGAGATTAGTGTCTTGGCGAGTTTTGTATCTAATATCGTCCCGCTAGGTGTGCTTTTGTTGTGTTTCTATGTGTTTATAGGCATAGGATGCAATGGCCTTCGAATGATTGATCAAGCGCTAGTGAAAAGCTCGCAAAATGCTGATCTGAGGAATTTCCCAGAAGCATGATCGATCATGGGTATACCATGATCGATCATGGTACAAACTGGCATTCAGGCAGAAGACCCCATGATCGATCATGGGTTGGCCATGATCGATCATGGCCCTGGTAACTTGGCCATTTCACACCCAAAATGGGCTATTTTAGTGGTTCAAGCTATTTTAGATATTTAGTTAGATATTTTTCTACCTTTTAATATATATTATTTCTTTTACATTAAGAGGGAGATTTTATCTATTTTGAAACACACTTAGAGTTCTAGAGAGAGGGGAGAGCTCACTTGTTGATTGTTCTTCATTTCTCCATTGTAAGTGCTTAATTTGTAAGAATGATTTCTTCTTCTATGATATTTGTTCTTGCATCTATTATGGAGTAGTCTATTACTAAGGTTACGGAGGTTGATTGTGATATGATTTTTGGTGATTAATGGCTCAATCCATATCTAAAGTTTGATAAATATTTGTGAATCTTCTTCTTCTTCATCATATCATCCATTATTTCAAGCTTTCTAGGTATTTTCATATTAAGTTAAGACTTTATATGCCTTGTATATTTAGTTCTTGGTTGTTAATGAGCATACAACATATTCATATGGTTCTAGAAAGCTTGTAGTCTTTTTCCCCCATCCATGGAGTTTTTCCCTCTTCATAGAAATTATGAATAGTTCTCAAAACTCCATAGATGGATTTTAAATTTGTTTAGCTTATCTTTGATTCATTTATTGATATATTGAGTGCTTCTTACACTTTATGTGATACTTAGACTCTTTATTTTCTACCATATGTGATAAACGATGAGTTGACTAATTTATCCCATAAACTTTATTCCGTTTCATTGTTAGGATTCACTTTATAATTTTCATTCTTTAAATCATGAGATTACTACACTTGCTTTATGTTAAATCGTTTAATGATGAGTTTGTCATATCTATCTCGGATTAGCTTCATCGGGAATGGGTTGCCTTGCTTCACACCCGTAGCTAAGAGGTAGGAATGATAACCCCGTCTTTGGTGGAATGTCGTTTGTCTCTTTCTCGATATAGCTTCAACAAGGGAATGAGTCGCCTAGCGTCGCACCCTTTGCTATTGAGAGATACACCAACATTCCCCATATTTCGAGAAATCTTGTGTTGTAATCTTTGTATGAGCTAGTGATCACCGTCTCTTTAATCGTAACTAACCTCCAACTACCTTAGTGCTTTCTTATTAATTTTCACAACCATTTTACATTTACGTTGTTCGATAACCATTTCATCTTACAAGAATCAGAAAACACTTTAATCCGTAATCCATTCCATCCCTTTTCACTTATCCCTGTGGTTCGACACTCGGACTTCCGAGACTATATTACTACTTGACGAGCCTGCACTTGGGCTTTAACACAACACACTATTTCGGCTGCGTCAAAAATTCCACTGAAGAATCCAGGGAATATGGTATTTAGTAAGAAAGTGTAATAATTCAAAATTCTTAATAGGGTATTGCTCCTTAATAAGCAGCCTAGGATTATTTTTGCTATAAGCAATAAAAAGTTTATATAAATCATTTGGAAGGACATCCTCCTCTGGCCCATTAAGCATGAACCATTGGAAAAACCAATGAGGAAGAGTTTAAATTATTATCCAAACCTTCACCTTTAAAGCTGTCAATACGAAAGAGCCAAGTATGAGTATTATACTGGTTTTGGTATAGGAATGCCTTCTTCCAGGCGTCAATATAATCCCAATAATTGTACGTATAAGGTCCTGATCTTGATTCAGAGTAATAATTCCATAGGCTTTGTTCTTTATTGGGATTTAATCCCCAGTCCTCAATACTTATAATCCCTTTGATAATTGCCTTACTGAAGGCAATTTTTGGATTTCGGGATCCCACATTTCGGTTCATGTGAGTAAATTGTACACCTTCAGTGTTGATAAGGACAGCCTCGTAATAATCTCAAGTTTTTCCATTAAGAAGCGGAAATTCCATCTTGTTTTCAAAATACTTTTGGGCAATAGTCCTAGGGTTAAAAGCAAATCTTTTATCACTCTCTTGTAAGTATAAAACAAAATCTTGTTGCGGCTTCTTTAAAGCCACATGAACTTCCTCTTTAAGAGCTTCTCTAAATGTCGTAGGAGACGGTGGTTTAACCTGAGAAGAGCTTGCTTGGGATTTAATCCCAGAGGTACCAATATTAGTTTAAGGACTGCGACTTTGAGATTGTCCTCGTCCCCTTCCTCCACGTCCTCTATAAGAGAAGGAGGAACCTGTTGGTCTACTCATGAGACCGCATCCTGCAAAAATTCTCTAGTTAAGAAATCGGGAAGAGAATTTGATTCTTTTTTTATAAATTCTATTTTAAAGTCGAACACCGATAATATAGCCTACCATCTAGCAAATATTTGTTTTGAAGCAATATTCTTAACATCTTTTTCAAGCACATCTTTAGCAGCTTGGCAATCAATACGTAGAAGAAATTCTTGATTTAATAAATATTATAGGAAATCAGAAATGCATTCTATAATAGGTAATATTTCATTTTTAACAGTGGAATAATTTTTCTGGGCATCATTCCATCTTCCAGAAGTAAATCTAGATAAGATTTTTTTATCAGAGTTTTTAAACTTTTGTTTAAGAATACCACCATAACCAATATCTGAAGCATCAGTCTTAACTATTTTAAAAGAATAAGGTGAGACAAGAGCTAAACAAGGAAGTTTTTTAACTTTGGATTTAATAATTTTAACTGCTCTAGTATGTCTATTAGACCAAGGAGGAGGATTTTTTTTCTTAGTCTTTCATACAAAGGAATACAATCTGTAGCCAGATTTTGGTAATAATCACGAATATAATTCAAAGAGCCTAAGAATCTTTGTAACTGGGTTTTATCCCTAATTTCACTAGGGAACTTATCTGCAAATTCAATAGCCTTAGTGATAGGGATAATACTTCCATTGGTTATTTCGTGACCTAAAAATCTTATTTTAGTTTGGAAAATACTCATGTTTTTAGCTAAAACAACCAATCCATCAATTTTCATGATTTTAATAAAAATCTGGACGTGTTTAATATGTTGATCAATGCTTTAAGAAAATATGAGAATATCATCAATATAAACAATGGAAAAAAGTACTATAAGGAGTGAAAATATCATTCATAATATTTTGAAACTCGAATGGGGCATTTTTAAGCCCGAATGGCATAACATTCCATTCATAATGTCCAAAGGGGATAGTGAAAACAGTTTTATACTTATCAGCTTCAGCAATCTGAATATGCCAATACCCGAATTTTAAATCAAATTTAGAAAATACAGTAGCAGCTTGTAAACGAGCAAATAAATCCTTTTTATTGGGAAGAGGATATGTAATCCATTTTAAAACTTTATTTAAAGGTTTATAGTTAATAACCAACCTGGAAGCACCTCTTTCAATTTCAGAAGCCTTGTTGACATAAAAGGATGTACAACTCCAGGGGGAATAACTTTTCCTAATAAGGTTTTTCTCTATAACAGAAGAGATCTCAGTCTTGCAATATTCTAATAAAACGGAATTCATTTGAGCAGGTCTAGCCTTAGTAGAAATATTTCTCTCATCAAAATCTTCCTCATAAGGAAGGGGAACAATATGTTTCTTTCTATCCCAAAAGGCAGTAGGGATATCACTACAAATTTCACGAACAATTTTTTCCTGTAAATTTTTAATAGAAAGTTTTGTTTTAGGAGCATTGATCTGAAGATCTATATTCATAATTTTGAAATCTTCTTGTAAATAGCTTAAATGCTTTTCTTTAAAAACAAGTTTATCTTTAATCTCATTAACTTCCTTAATCCGAGGTTGGGTAATAAATCGAAACATAATTTCTTTATCTTCAAATTTAGTGACCACTCCTTCAGCAGTTTTTGAAAATGGTTCTATAAGGCTTAAAAAGGGAGTACCTAATATAATACGTTGGGATAAATTTTTAATCAAAATAAAAGTACTTTTAATACACATACCGTCATTACAAACATAGGCATTAGATAACTTAAATTTAATTTTTAGTATATTACCTCCTACACTAGTCATAGACTCAGAGGTTTCTCAAAATACTTGGTGGGGACTAAACCCTCCCTAATACAATTCATATTAGCCCCAATATCAAGAATGGCTATATCTTTAAGAATAAAATCTTTATCAACCACAATAGTAATATTTATATACCATTTTTCATAAGTAATTTTATCTATAAGACTAAGAAAGTTATCACTAGTATTAAGAACAATTTCTTGAGAAGAACTTTTAGTTCTGATAGTAGGAGTTTTTTTTATAATATAGAAAGACGAAGTCTAATATCTTTAATTTCAGTTTTTAAACTGTTGATTTATGTCCGTATGTCATAAATAGTAACTTCCTTTTCTAGGGTTTTATAAAAACTTTCAAGATTATGCAAAGAATATGGTTCTGTACTTGGTAAAATACTTTTTTCAGTTTTAAACGTAGCCAAGTATTGTTCTATAAGTTTACACTTAACATTGTTATCTTCAACCTGATCTATAAGATCTAGAATAGACTGTTCTTCTTTAGTTAGAACGTTAATACTAAGACCATTGGTTTCTAATATAGCCTTATAATAGTCAGTCTGAGACTTATACTTGCAATCTGAATCAGACTCGGAATTGCTGGTAGAGGAACTAGAAGGGGATGATTTAATTTCGTTAACTTCTTCCTCTTCACTCTCTTCCTCACCATCACATGGGTTCAATAAAATCGCCATAAGTTGCCTTTTAATGCATTCATCAGCTATCTCACAAAGCTTTTGCTTAGTCCAACACTTATTTGCATAGTGGCCAGCCTTGCCACATTTTCTACAAATAATTTGACTCATATTGCGCTTCTTACTCAGCCCAGACTTCCTATGAGAAGTCTTAGAGGTAGAGGCTACAGGGTTTTTTTTATGAGACTTCTTACGCTTCTTCTTATGTTTTCTAGTTCTATTAGAACTATCTGTGGTTTTTTTAGTCCTATAATAAGGAACACTAAGATCATAGGCAAACTGGTCACAAAAGTCTCCTATTTGTTTACGGCCAGTCAAATTCTGAGCTTTAAGTTGAGCTTTAAGCTTAATGTCATTACACAGGGATAATCCTTCAGTAATACACTCATTAATAAGGTAGCCATAAGTATAATCCTTATAAGGGATATATGTACCACCATGTTTTTTACTAATACGGTCCTTAACCTTTTGGGCAAATAGAGTAAGAAGACCGGCTATATACTTTTCTTTCCAAAAATCAGCGTTAGCGTCTTCTCTTGTCATAACTTTGGATAAAAATACATTCTTATACCACCTAAAATGGGTCAAAGTAGGGCACTTTAAATTTATCAATAAATCCTTACTTCTATCTAGGATAGTAGGATGGGGACCTATAAAATGGTGAACAATAGCAGTGAGAAGAGAATAAATTGCATTCGCCTCGGCTTTAGGTTGGACTTGGGAAATATCCTGGCCTTGCTCATTTTTAATAATGAAATTAATATTAACTATCTTAACAGAGTTTTTAATCTCACTTCTTTGACTATCAGTCAACACGTTATCCCACCAACCGCTTAATTGGCCGAAAAATCCTGCAATCATAAACTCAACAACACTTTTGTCACTGCTACCATTGGCTTTACAGTTAGTACCATACATAGTCATCCTGTAAAATTGGGTTAATATCTGATATTCAGACATTCCATCAATATACCATTCATAAATAGTTTTAGAACTAAAATTAGCTAGCCACTTAATTAAAAGAAGCTTTTTTTCTCAAAAAGCATATCTTGAGGGGTAGGACGAGGATAATAAGTCCTAGTGGGAGCTGTGGAGGTGGAAGTATGATTTCTTCCAAAAGTTATTTTATTAAGATCTCCTTCCATGGGTAATAGCTCATTTTTAAATTGAGTGATATCTGAGAAATCAGTCTCATACTCAGAGACATCACCAGTTTGGGAAATAGGAAGGATCTGTTTTCCGTTAAATAAACGAAGTTTTTCTAACTTATCAGTTAGGGCTTCAACTATTTCCTTATTTTTATCGTTGTGCTTAAATTTCTCAGTGATTTCTATAGCATGTTTAATATAAGAGGTTTCTACTTTGGGTTTTTCTATAATAGGGACATGCTTTTTCTCTTCTAGAGCTTGAACCTTTTCTAAGGTTTCCTCTATACGAGTTAATTGACTCGCCATGGTTTGTATATGCAGGTTGGTATAGTTGTTCTGTTTGATAACCTTGTTAAGGTCGTCAGGTCCTATATGGGACGGAGTTATCCTAATATTGGACAAGAAGGCGTTAGTTTCTAGGGATTGACTATCCCCTACTTCTATCTTAAGGGCTTCAGTAGGAGGGTAGAGAGACTGAACCAAATTTTCAGAAACTGTTTTCCAAGTTTTATAAGAACTATCAATAGTACAAACATTAGGATAATCTCCTTCGTAGTTGTTATAAAACCATGTGACAAAAGGTATAACTTCCTCATTTTCATTAATATGTTCATAAAATTTAGCTTTAAAACATGCCTTTTGCTCATCAGAAAATTCTGCGAAAAACCATTTTTTTAAATCAAAATATTTTTCTTGCATAAACTCTGCATTACAATCAGTTCGTTTATAAGAAAACTCATTTTTAGTGAGAGTCATAATTTGTTTCATAGTAAAACCTAATTCTAAAACAGTATCAGGTTCATTTTTTGAAGGTTTAGAATAAACACCATGAGGAATATTTTATTGAGAATTAATAATTCCTTCGAATTGTAAATCATCTTCTTTAGTACCAGAAACTCCTACTGCCTGGGGGTTTCTAGGGGTAGGAATACTAGAACTAATAGTAGGAGCTGATGTATAAAATCGTTGGCTTTCAGAATGGGAAGCCGAAGAAGGTCTCCTAGAAGAGGTTGATAACCTAGCAGTCTTATTATTACCAAATCTAATAATAACATCTCCATCATCAAATTGAAGAATTTCCTTAATTTTCTTGTTTTCAACAGGGACGGGTGGAGCTGCGGCTTCAAGGAGCCATTGCTCAGGTAACTCGACTTCACTCCACTTAATAGTTTTAGGCATAGCTATATCCGATTTTAAGAAATTGGTTTCAATAAGTGTAGTTCTACCCTTAGGATCATATCTCTTAGCGTTAAGACTAAGGGTGTTCATAACTTTATAGTGTACTCTATAAGTAACATTCAAAGGTTCACTACCCTCTTTTAAATCATAACCATTCATTTGAATATTTAAAGTCAAAACATCTAATAAATGTTTATCAGATAAAGAAACAGAATAATCAGGGAAGCAATTGAAATAAACTGGACCATCACATAAACTTGTTTGAATTATTCCTAATAAAGAATCCTTAAATTTATTATGTTTACAATCACGTAAAGCAATTAATAAAGAGGTATTTAAGCCAAGAGAAGTTAGGAAATTTGGTTCAGTCTCTCTACCCTCCTACTGAAGCCCTTAAGATAGAAGTAGGGGAGAGTCAATCCCTAGAAACTAACGCCTTCTCGTCCAATATTAGGATAACTTCATCCCATATAGGACCTGACGACCTTAACAAGGTTATCAAACAGAACAACTATACCAACATGCATATACAAACCATGGCGAGTCAATTAACTCGTATAGAGGAAACCTTAGAAAAGGTTCAAGTTCATCAAAAATTTCTAACCGGAAGTGGCCTTGATAAAAATTTGAGACATTTGTTCATTTTCGACCATTAAAACTTTAGATGATCATTTTATCTAATTTTAGATTTAATATAATGATGAAATTTTATGGAGATGATCTACTACTCATAAAAAAGATCTTCTCCACTTAATTTCATGAAGAAAAAAAAAAGTTCTTCCGTTTAACCCTTGTACTAAACCCTATTAGTCGAAATTGGACAGAAGGATAAAGGAGAGGACCTAAGTCCCCTACAACATGGTTCTATCTAAAAAAAAACAAAAACTACAAGAATTAGGGTTTAAGATTTCTGCCAGATTCATATAATTCGAGGCAAGGCCATTTCTTAAAACTAATAAATAAGTAGCTCTGGTATTTGCAATGTTCCCATAAGGAGCACTTTGTTGAAAATCGGAGCATTTACATATTGTTTTTTTTAGAGTTGTCTAGGGTTTAAGCATCCATATATTCTAAGGTTTATGTTTTTGGGACCACTTCGATCTGCAATATCTTCATGAATGGAAAACCGTTGGCGGGAACTCTAGCTATATTATCTAATACCTACTCTCTTAATTCTCATTCTCAAGAATTGTAATGATCTGTAAAACTTGGGAGGGTTGTTCTATGTTAATTTCGACTAGGGACGGAGTTAGAAATTTATTTTTTTAAGAGAGACAAACTCAATACAAAAGTCACTTTTTTCAAAATTAAAAAAGAAATATAGTACTCATATTTTTTTTTCAAGATTAATTATTTGTGGGCATAGGGTGTTTTTTTATTTGGGGGGGGGGGAGGGCTGGAATTAATATTGTTACGAATTTAAAAAATAAATAAATTAAGGGTGGATAAACTTAACTGATATGCATATCTTTACAATTTTAAAAAATAATTATACCAATGGCGCTGGCATGCAACACGGCGTAAGTGTTAACATGTTACACCACTGTGCAGATCTTCACGTTCTTGCAATGTGATGCGCCAGTCAAAGTACATTGTCCCACACTAGCCTAACCCAAGGAGGATAATATCTTTCTATAAGGAGTGCGCCAGTCAAACATATTGGATGTGCATGGGTAGTGATTAGATGAAAGCTTCACCATTACCCGATGAAATTATACACCCGGATTATGGGTAAATCTATATGCCGTACTAATAAGAGCGATCACGAGTATATATGTTCTAGTCTTCTCAATGCACCTATAATTTAGATGTATCACGTGACACTACATCTAGCGTACCATATATAATATATATGACCTCTCCCTCTCTCCCGTCCTCCCTTTTCCTGCTCATGATAATTGAATAGCTTTTAAGGTAAAATATTTGCCATAAAGAAAGAGAATGTGCGTCTAAAGTAAAAAATCAAAATTACGAAATAAGTGGCTGGACCTACCATGTCATTTGTAAAAGGTGGTAATATTTTCATATTTTCAAAACAGCTATACTTATTGCGAAAATAATTTAAAATTTGAAGAACATATAATATTACTTCTCACAATAGTTTTATATTCAGATAAAAATAATAATTTTTTGGTCAACATGATAGCCTAGTTAAATACCAATACTAAATTGGTTCAAGTACTACTTTAATTTCTTGGATGGAAGTGCTATTGATGACAGGATGGATGATGTATATTCGAAGATTTTTAGAGGGCGAGAGAAAGGTGAGTATATAAATAAGGCAGAAATAGAGACAAAAGCTTACAATTTTTCCGTACCTAAATTAATTTAAACCAGCATGCAGCAGTACTACATCAATATATAGTTTTGTATAATACATCAAGTCACTTGGTAAATAATTATTTTGTGTCTTCTTGGTATAATACATAAAATCACTTCATTTCATAACAAAATAAAAAATGATAAAAAAAATAATTATTTTGTGTAGAGGGTATGTTAGAAAATAAATTGAGGTATGTGGTAATATGCTTTCCCTTCCATATTTATTTTTATAAGTAAATCAATGGCAACCATTTTAATTTTATTTTTGTGGAAAATTTTATTCACTACCACTACACCCAAAGAAAAAAAAATTAGGGAAAAAGCCAAAAACTAAGAGTTGGCCGTTTGATAAAAATATGAAAAATAAAAATAAAAATAGTTGATTTTTGCCTGCAGTTGAAAAATAAGTTGAGGCATGGGGTGATATTTTTTCTTATTATTTCCCCTCTTATTATCAAACGAAGCCTGAGAGAACATGTTACAACATCATTCAACACATTTTTTAATTTTTTTTCTCACAAAAATCAAGTGTCTTCTTCTTCTTCTTCTTCTTCTTCTTCTTCTTCTTCTTCTTCTTCTTTCCCTTCTTATTGAAAGAAAGTTTGGAATGAATTTGTTAAGACAGTCTCATGATATCGAAAAATTGAGCTTGTTTAAAAAAAATTTGTAAAAGAAACAAAAAATAATATTTTTGTAAATTAAGGGCTATATTTGACCAAACTCCAAAAGGAGTGCAAAGTTAACTTTGTAATAGATTTTTAAATTATATTATTTTTATGGAATCATAGAAAATTAAGCTTGCATTACATATTTTTTTAGCATATTATTATAAATAAGTGTTTAACTGGCAGTGTTTTAGAATAATTTTAACAAATTACATATTCTAAACCTATTTATTAATAAAATGCAGAAAATATTTTTTTCGGAGTTAGGCAAAGTTAATTAAGTTTGCACTCCTTATTTTCTAAAACATTACTATGTATTTGTGTTTATTTGACATTGTTTTAAAGTTTTCTGAATGAAACATACGAATATACTTGTTAAAAAATATAAACACATCATGTAAAAAATATTTGCATTAAATTTTGTTTGATCGCAAAGTTAAGTTTGCACTTGGTCAAAACCCTTATTTTTGAAAAAATTTGATGAACAAAACATTATTTCAGAATGATAATAATATCTAAACCCTTATTTTTAAAAAAAATTATTTGTTAGTTTTTTTAAGAAAAACATTATCACGTAAGGCATTTTATCTCTTTTCTAGATTTTTAAATAGACCCGCCTAACTTGCTTCTTATCACAATTAGAGATAACTTTCAACTCACCCCTACTATAATTTTCAATTTCCTTTCAACTCACCCTATCTTGTTTCGAATTGCCAAACAAAACCTTAAAACTTCAAATTATCTTCAATAATTAGCCAATCTATCCCAAGCTGTGGAATATCTTCTCATTTCCACATACAAATCCCAAATCATGGTGAAGAGGGTACACAATACATGCACATATATATATAAACACATACGCATACAATTTGTTAGCAGTGATCTAAAAATTCAAAACACTAATAGCCATGGATTCCATGATTTCTTACTAATATCGCATCAATTTCTATTTTTCTCCAACTACAACTAAAATTCACATTCAAAAATTACTTTCCAAATTTCAAGAAAATAGCAGATACGAGAATTGTAGAATTTTTTTTAGCAAGAATTTTAGAAGTTGAAGAGGCGAAATTTGGACGAAATTGCCATTTATTTATTTGAAAATAATAGATGATGAGAGAATCAAAGTGAGATGCCCATAGGGGGGTCTGTGAATGTGATTCAATCAAAGTAATTGAAAGAATCCATTTTGGGGGATTATATTTCAAAAGTCCAAATTCAAAATGGAACTCTGTTTCAGTTAAAATTAAGAAGGTTGAATACGCTTTTGTAATCATATATATATATGTGTGTATGTGTATACATAAAGTGTATATCTATTTGTTGCCTATTTTCTTGCACAATGGGGGTGAATGCCCAAAAGTTTTAGTTTAGGTCTACCTGGCAAAGTTGTTTTGAACAATATACAATAAAGGGTTTTAAAGAATAAAAGATATATATTAGCATATGTTTGGTTAGCCTTAGCCATTTTTTCAATTAAATTTTAAAAATTAGATGGAGTAAAAAGAATATTTTCGTAATCACCCTCAAAATATCTTGAGTGTCCCCCTAAAATATTGCTCACAATTAGGGTTATAGGCGGTGGCCCCTCTCTGACCTGTTAGACGCGGAAATCACGGTATTGATGTTCGCACTATTGTTATGGATTCAAGAAGAGCAATGTTATATTTACTAGGCATTCATACCATCTATGATTACTGGCATGCATTACATGGGTTGTACCTTTACAAAATATGACAAAGTACAACTCATGTAATGCACTTAATTGATAAAAATTGGTGGTAACAATTGTAGTTAAGAAAAGCATTTTCCACGAAATCGAAGAGGTATTTCGTAATTAATTACTTTTGAGAAGAGAAATTAGTGGGATGACACTGCATTCCATTTTCCATGACAGATAACGAAAAGGTTAATGATATCTCCATATAACAACCTTTTCATAGGGCAAGGTTTTTTTTTTTTTTTTAAAAGAAAAGAGGATCAATAATGTTTTCACACTTCCCCCTTAGTGGGACTTGAACCCATTCCCCTAGGACAAGTTTAGGTATACATTTTTAAGATTTATTTAAAATTTTCCTCCGTAGATATAAGCGTGCGTGCGCTCTCTTACACACAAACACATATACACATTGGAGTAGTACATTTATACAAATGCAGAGATATAATTTTTTTTAAAGAGATCAAACTTAATACTAATATCATTCTTTATAAATTAAAGGAGAAAATTTAATACTAATATTTTTTTGGCAAAGACTATCATCTATCGTCTTCACTTTAAATCCAACATTTACCAGCAAATCAAGAATTAAGCCAATGACAACCCAAATACATGCAATTTTTCATTAGTTTCCACGACTACCTTTAGACTAAAAGAATCCAATTCAAGAGAATATTAAAAAACAGAGTATATAGCCACATCTGTCTACATATACATATACACATTGGGGTTCCCAAGCAGGGGTTTGTTTTATTAAGAAAAGCAGACGCATGAGTTTTTGGCAGTTTATTATGCAAAGTTTTCACTTAATTATAAGAAAAAATATTTACACTTTGTCACGGATCCGGAATTCGAGGAAGCTTGGCCATGGTAATTCGTGGTTAATTTAGACCAAAAGAAAATATAGTATATATTACACTATGTTTTGTGAATTGATTTTCTGTGTGTTGTGTTTGGCTTGTAATCAATGCAAGCAGGTATGGTGCAAAACAGTTTTTGCACCAAAACAGTGCATGCGGATTGGGTGCAAAAAGTCTTTTGCACCAAAACAGTGTACTCGGCGGAGGTGCAAAACATGTTTTGCACCAAAACAGTGTACTCGAGAATGGGTGCAAAATGTGTTTTGCACCTGGGCGGGTAAAAACTTTTTGTCTTGTTTTTTCACTTGGTATAAATAGGAAGGCTTATTTCTATTTTGGATATACTTGAAAGAGAGTTGCTTTGTGAGAGTGAAAGAGAGAAAGACTTGTGCTTAGCTAGGGTTTAGCTAAGGTGAGAGGTGATCTTTGGAGGTTTGTTCCATTGATCTAGAGTAAGGATTATTGTGAGAGAATTCTTGTAAGTTCTTGGTTATCAATAAAAGTTGCTCCCTCTTGGTGGAAGACCCAAAGGGTTCCACAAAAAAATACAGTGTGTTCTTTCTTGCTTTGTTTTGCTCTTGTTTGTCATTGCTATTTATCTTCCATCTATATTTGCTTGAGCTTGTGTTGGTGATTCTTGGTTTGATCAACGATCCTATTGCTTGACGGTTTCCGCCCGCCAAGTGTTTGTGGAAATTCCCGAAAGGGATTTCTCGGGTTTATCGGTGGATTTGGGAATTGGTTATTGTTCCCACGTTCACAACAAGTGGTATCAGAGGATTTGGTTGGTGCCTAGTGTTTGGTATCAAGGTTTGGCTATTGGGTGCAAGGTTTGTGCGCCAAGTGTTCGATAAATGGCCGAAGGGACTCAAACCGGAGTTGTTGCAACACAAGCTAGTTCTTCTACCATTGTAGGTGTTGGGAGCACTATGGAGGTTAAGATAAAGCCTTATGACGAGGTTATCAATTTTGGTATTTGGCAAAGGCGGATGCGGGGGGTACTCGTCCAATCGAATTTGCAAGTTGCATTGCTTGGACTTGAGAAAAAGCCGCAAGAGATGTCCGAAGACCAATGGAATGAGATTGATAAGAAAGCTATGTCCGCTATAGAGATGCATGTGACCGACGAAGTGTTGAGAAACTTGATGTCGGAGAAGAATGCAAAGGATATGTGGACTAGGATGGAGGAGATGTACATAGGGAAGTCTATGTCCAACAAGTTGAACCTCAAGAAGCAACTTTTTAAGTTGGAAATGAAGGAGGGGCAAGATTTGAACAAGCACATCAATGTCTTCAAGGCAATAGTGCATGACCTTGAGAGAATTGATGTTGTATTTGATGAGGAGGACCGCGCCTTATTGTTGCTTGCTTCATTGCCGGACTCCTATGATCACTTTGTTACCACATTGATATTTGGCAAGACAACGCTCAAGGTTAATGAGGTTGTCAAGGACCTCCAATCGCATGTGGCCATGAAAAAGGGAGGTAACGGGGCAAGCTCTTCATCAAGTGAAGGCTTGGTTGCCAAGAGTGGTGGTGGTGAGCGAAGTGGGCGGTCAAGGTCACGGGGTGCCAAGAATAGAGGCACGGGTCGGTCTCAATCACGAGATCGAAGTAATTGGGAGTGTTTTAAGTGTCACAAGGTAGGCCACATCAAGAAGAATTGCCCGGAGCTAAAAGGTAAGAAGGCGGACGCGCCAAGGGAGGTTGCAGGAGTTGCGACCCAAAAGGTGGACCAAGAGGTTAACACCGATGTTCTTACTTGTTTTTTAGCGGATCAAAGTAATGGGTGGATTCTTGATTCCGAATGCTCCTATCACATGTGCCCGAATCGTAATTGGTTCGTTGATTACACGGAATGTAATGGAGGAGAAATCTTCATGGGCAATGATGCTACATGCAAAGTTGTCGGTATAGGCACGGTGAAAATAAAGATGTGGGATGGCGTGACCCGTACACTAAGTGATGTTAGACACGTACCCGCTCTCAAGAAGAATTTGATCTCCTTAGGCACGCTCGACTCAAAAGGGTGTGTGATTCAAGCCGAAGACGGGGCTATGAAGGTGAAGAAGGGATCAATGGTGATTTTGCGCGGCACAAAGTCATCGAACAACCTTTATAGGTTGAAAGGAACCACGGTGGTTGGTGGAGCGGCGGTTTCCACGGAAGCGAAAGGTGATGAGCTTTTGTTATGGCATATGAGGCTTGGCCACATGAGCCAACGGGGCATGGAGGAGCTTCATCGACGAAAATTGTTGAAGGGGGTCCATGGGTGCAAGCTCGATTTCTGCAAGTATTGTGTGATGGGCAAGCAAACTAGAGTTCGATTTGATACCGCGGAACACAAAAGCCGAGGTATGCTTGATTATATTCACTCCGATGTGTGTGGCCCTTTAGAGGTAGTTTCTTTGGGCGGTTTCAAATATTTTATGACTTTTGTTGATGATTTTTCACGTCGAGTTTGGGTCTACTACTTGAGGGAAAAATCCGAGGTTTTCGGAAAATTCAAGGAGTGGAAGGCTATGGTGGAAAATCAAACGGGTCGGAAAGTAAAGTATTTGAGAAGTGACAACGGAGGGGAGTATAAGGATGGAGAATTCGTGAAGTTTTGCAAGAATGCCGGCATCAAAAGGCACTTTACCGTGAAGAAAACTCCACAACAAAATGGAGTTGCGGAGAGAATGAACCGTACCATTATGGATAGGGCGAGAAGTATGAGGATTCATGCGGGTTTGCCGAAAACATTTTGGGCGGCTTGTGTTGATCATGCCGTATACTTGGTCAATAGGTCACCGAATGTGAATCTTGGTTTAAAATGTCCGGAAGAAGTATGGTCGGGGCGAGAAGTGGACTACTCTAAGTTAAGAGTGTTCCGGTGCCCGGTATATGCTCATATTCCTAGCGACGAGAGATCAAAGAATGACCCGAAGGCTCACCGGTGTATCTTTCTCGGTTTTGGGGGAGAGGTGAAAGGGTTCAAGCTTTGGGATCCGGTAGCGAGAAAGCTTTTGTTTAGCCGGGATGTGACATTTGATGAGGGGGCTATGCTTAAGGAACGGGAATACCAAGAGATCAATGATAACGGTGGGGTTAATACGGTCAAGATTCCAATTCTAGTTCCAAGTCCGTCGGTTACCGGAAGTGGTGGAGCATTTTCAAGCGGTAGTAGAGATGATTCTCATGAAATTCAACCGAATGACGACGCGGTTGAGGTGGAGCTAGAGGAAGAGGAATCCGAGGAAAGACCGGGTGAGGTGGAGCCGGAACCATTGATAGCACGAGATAGACCACGACGGGCAATCAAACCACCCTCAAGGTTTGGTTGGGAAGACGAGGTCAACTATGCCCTTATTACAAGTGAGGGTGATCCAACTAGTTATAAGGAAGCCATCAGTGTCGAAGACAAGGATAGTTGGATGGGTGCTATGGTAGAGGAGATGGAGGCTTTACGAATGAATTCCGTTTGGGATTTGGTTCCTAGGCCCAAGGACCGGAGCATTATCGGTTCTAAATGGGTATTTAGGAAGAAAGAAGCAATGAACAAAGATGAAGCACCGAAATTCAAGGCACGGTTAGTAGCGAAGGGGTTTGCTCAAAAGGAAGGGGTTGATTATGATGAGATTTTTTCCCCGGTTGTGAGACACACTTCGATACGGGTTTTGCTTGCTATGGTAGCTCAATTTGATTTGGAGCTTGAGCAAATGGATGTAAAAACGGCTTTTCTTCATGGTGATTTGAAGGAGACGATTTACATGGCGCAACCGGAAGGGTTCAAGGAAGTAGGTAAGGAAAAATTTGTTTGTCGGCTCAAGAAGTCATTGTATGGACTAAAGCAGTCGCCAAGGCAATGGTACCTACGGTTTGATTCATTTATGTTGCGGATTGGTTATCGTCGGTGTGATGGTGATCATTGTGCCTATGTTCGGAACTTTGATGATGGCTCATTTATCTTGTTGATGCTTTATGTGGATGATATGCTTATAGCGTGTCGAGATATGTCAAAGGTGAAGGAGCTCAAGGTGCAATTGGGCCGGGAATTTGACATGAAGGATCTTGGGGCCGCACAAAAGATCCTTGGTATGGAGATTCGGAGAGATAGAAAGGTTGGCAAGTTGTGGCTTTCGCAAAAGAAATATATTTCTCATGTCATTGAGAAATTCAATATGTCGAGTGCGAAACCGGTTTCTACTCCGTTAGCTCCTCATTTTGCTTTGTCCGCAAAGCAATGTCCTTCCTCTCTTGATGAGTGTGCCGAGATGTCGACAACACCGTATGCTTGCGCGGTTGGTTGTCTAATGTATGCCATGGTGTGTACAAGGCCGGATCTAGCTCACGCGGTTGGAATGGTTAGTAGGTATATGTCGAATCCGGGTAAAGAGCATTGGAATGCGATTAAATGGGTTCTTCGATATCTACAGGGTACCAAGTCCTTGGGTATAGTGTTTGAGCGAAAAGATGGGGCTGATAGTGTTGCGGGATTCGTAGACTCCGATTATGCGGGGGACCTTGATAAAAGAAGGTCAACCACGGGTTATGTGTTCACTTTGGCAAGTGGGCCGGTTTCGTGGAGATCTATGTTACAAGCAACAAGCGCTTTGTCTACCACAGAGGTAGAGTATATGGCACTCACGGAGGCGTCGAAGGAGGCGGTATGGTTGAAAGGCTTAGTGAGCGAGTTGTGTTTGAAGCATGAGAGTATTTTGCTACGGTGTGATAGTCAAAGTGTGCTTTACTTGGCAAAGAATCAAGTGTATCATGCTCGCACGAAGCACATAGATGTGCGGTATCACCGAGTTCGGGATTGTGTTAATTCCGGGGAAGTCGTCCTAGAAAAGGTGAATACGGATGAGAATGCGGCCGATATGCTCACAAAACCGATAACCGCGGAGAAGTTTAGGCATTGCCTAAAGCTTCTTAATCTCACTTCATGTTGAAGGAGGATGGTGTGACCTTGGAGGTGTCGGGATAATCTCTAAGGGGATGCATGGTTCTTATCCCGAGGTGCAGCAATCGAGGTTGGCTTGTGATTACTCGCCAAGGTGGAGATTGTTGTGTTTGGCTTGTAATCAATGCAAGCAGGTATGGTGCAAAACAGTTTTTGCACCAAAACAGTGCATGCGGATTGGGTGCAAAAAGTCTTTTGCACCAAAACAGTGTACTCGGCGGAGGTGCAAAACATGTTTTGCACCAAAACAGTGTACTCGAGAATGGGTGCAAAATGTGTTTTGCACCTGGGCGGGTAAAAACTTTTTGTCTTGTTTTTTCACTTGGTATAAATAGGAAGGCGTATTTCTATTTTGGATATACTTGAAAGAGAGTTGCTTTGTGAGAGTGAAAGAGAGAAAGACTTGTGCTTAGCTAGGGTTTAGCTAAGGTGAGAGGTGATCTTTGGAGGTTTGTTCCATTGATCTAGAGTAAGGATTATTGTGAGAGAATTCTTGTAAGTTCTTGGTTATCAATAAAAGTTGCTCCCTCTTGGTGGAAGACCCAAAGGGTTCTACAAAAAAATACGGTGTGTTCTTTCTTGCTTTGTTTTGCTCTTGTTTGTCATTGCTATTTATCTTCCATCTATATTTGCTTGAGCTTGTGTTGGTGATTCTTGGTTTGATCAACGATCCTATTGCTTGACGGTTTCCGCCCGCCAAGTGTTTGTGGAAATTCCCGAAAGGGATTTCTCGGGTTTATCGGTGGATTTGGGAATTGGTTATTGTTCCCACGTTCACAACACTGTGCAGATAACAGAAGGGTTCATAACACTTCTCCATGTAATTAGTAACAACTTTTTCATTATGAAAGTTTATCTACGTATGCTAATAAATCAGGTGTGAAGCCACGATATTGAAATATTGAAGGGGGGCAAAATTTTAAAATTATGGTAAAATTATTGAAATGTTATCGTAAATTACCATAAATGAAGGATCTGTACTATTTGTTTTCCATAATTAATAAAGTTTGTTACCTAGCTAACTTTTATTATATTTGTACTTTAGCCCCAAAATGAATCGATGGAACTGTTAGTCAATGTAGTCAAAACATTTGTCACAATACCCTTCATTCACGACTGTCGTTTAAAAAAACCTATAATATATTGCTTTAGTATAAGCAAAATATGCTTTTGCGATAACATTTCACCGAATAAATCCGAAATATATTATTTTCTTGGTTTATAAATAACAACGTTCTCACGAATTAATGAATATAGGATAAATTTAATGTTTTAACTATCTAATGACATGCACATCAAAGCCAAAATTTTAGGTCAACGTTAGAATAACGTTCAAAAGTGAATTTGGGTTATTGGCGGTGGCCTCTCTAGCCTATTTCATGAAAAAAATAAAAAAATAAAGGCAAAAAATTAATTTATTCAATACACCTTTTTATAAGACAAAAAAAGAAAAGGAAGTGCACCCATTTTCCATGACATATTATATAGTTCTCCATGTGATTATTAACAATTTGAATTAGTTCGCACTTGGTTGTTCTTCTGTGAATCAGACAATTAGGCACTAGCTTTATGAAACAACATTGATGAATTTGATGCCTCTAAACAAAATATGAAAGAAAATAGATGAATTTAGGACATGTTTAATTTTACTCCAACATTGAGAATTTCTTGCCTAGGTATTCCAAACACTCTATGAACTAGAATTAACTTATTTATAAATGTACAAATATACAATTCATTAATTAAAAGTGAACTAATTTTCCTTGGCCCCCCAAACAGAAATAAATCATTACTTTCTTTTTTTTTTAGCCCACTTAAATTCAAAAAATTGGATCTGCCACTATGCCACCAGGTTTAATTTTTTCAAAAGGAGCTGAAACTATACATATAACACATCATCTTAACAATTACATAATTAATATGCGACAAACTCCACACAGTGTTTAGCTTGTCGTCACCTACAACAATCCTTCCGCGATACAAGGATTTTTACATTTCCATGCTGTACATGGGCTATAATATATTTATATATATATATGTATATATATATAAGTTCTCTGAGAATGATCGAGAAACAGAAAGAGGAAGTACACATTATAAAAATAGGGTAGGGTTCCCATGAGCAAATGAGTTATCATGGAGATATTGGAGAAGTGGTCCCAAAAATAGAAACCCTAGAATGGATGCCTAAGAGCCTAGCTTTATAACTCTGACATAACCATGTTAAAAGTTCACCTTTTATCAAAGTGCACTTTATTGGAAGATTGCAAATCCTTACACAGGATAGTAAAAGATTAACATTCCTCATATTTGTTCGAGACACATCATATCATGTAAAGCAAATTAGGCCCAGCCCGTTAAGACTATAAATCTCATACCGATAAATTAAAGTTAACTAATTTTGGGTTGGATACTCTAAACTCTAATATCGTATTAGAGTATCAGAGTTCAGGCTATTTTCCCACGTGTTAATCCCAAACAACCACAAAGAGGCTCCACTTCGCTCAATAGAACCGATCTACGTGTTTCACTCAAAACTATGCCACACGTGAGGGTTTTGTTGAGACTATAAAGTCCAAATCGAGATTGCATGTCCAATTATTTTTGCATTGGATGTTCTAAACTCTAATATGGCAAAGTATTGAGGTTAAGAATGCTAAAATGGTAGTGTTTGAAAAGTAAGAACAATGCAACATTTACCTAAATTTATATATGTAAAAAAATTATTAAAATTTATTACATGGTTATACTCTCACCAAGGATATAAATATTTAAGAGCTAACTTCGACAGAGCACAAAAGACAACAGACAACAATATTTACCAACGGGGTAATTGCAGGCAAATATTACAAAAAGAGCGTACTGTTTGCAAATACAAAACAGCATAATGCAGCCTATTATTTACCAAATAAGCATAAATCTTGTCTATCCTTACTATTTTACCCTTTTTTGTTGTTCTCCCAAAATATGAAGTTTTTATAAAGTAGACAAATAAATTAGGCTCCTATATTATACAAGTCGGTCAAAAAAAATTATAAATTTATAATATTTGCATTATACGAATAAATAAAAATTCTTTCATTGTAAACTTTGCATTATACAAATAATTTTTTTGCATTATACGAATCCAATATAAACTTTGAATTATAATACATTATTTACAATAGAGAATGAAATATTCCATATCTTATTTATCTTTTGTTGTTTTACTCAAGAACCCATTTAAACCCCTAGTAATCGGGTAAAAGGTCTTGTCACACAATAATTTTTCACCAAAAATTCAAGGAATAATATTTTTTGAAGGAAGGACCTTTTTTTAATTGGTGATTAAGGTAAGAGACCTATTTACATTTTGTATTTTAAATTGAGGTCTTTGACCAAATTTAAATCTTTTTTAGAAAAAATGGGTTCTAAGTGCCTTTTCCATAATTATATTCAAGTTAAGAACACCTTATTATTTCAAAGTAGATAGAGGACTTCCTCCATGGTTTATTTTAGCTACAAGGACAATTTTCAAATCTTTGTGCACTAAGAGGATACACCCCTTTTTTTGAATGGTCAATTACACCCTTATTACAATTTTTTTTTATTACCACTGGTTGTTAAGCCTAACTAACTATCTCCGCCACCACCGCCCACCGAAGTTCCGGCTGCCATTCCGGAGCTATGGCGACCATTGTTGTACATCCAACAAGGACAAGAGTGCTCCGGCAAGAATTTTTAAGTAGTGCAAAAATAGATTTGCACTCAAATCTACATCTTTAATTGCTTGCAAATTTAGTGCAAAAATGAATCTGTCCAAAAAAATTTATTTTAATTCGTCAAATGTTTTTGGTGCGAAAACATATTTCTACTAAAACTTATAACATTAGTTGTATGCGGATTTAGTGCAAAAACAATTTTGCACAAAAAATATATCATTAGTTGCTTGAGAATTTAGTGCAAATCTGTTTTTGCACTAAAATATGTATCATTTGCTACTTGCGGATTTAGTGCAAAAATAGATTTGCACTAAAATATGTATCATTATTTGATTGCAGATATAGTACAAAAATATATTTGCACTAAAAATTAATATATCATGAGTTGCTTGAAGATTTAGTATAAAAACATATTTTCACTAAGATATGTATTATTTTTTGCTTGTGGATTTAGTGCAAAAATAGATTTGCACTAAAATATGTATTATTAGTTGCAACCGATTTAGTGTCAAAACAGATTTGTAGTATCAATGCTAGAACTCTGGTGAGGTCATAAACACTCGGTACTAGAATAGCTCTGAGAGGCTGGAAGAGGGGGACAGTGGTGGTGGTGGTGATAAATTTATTCTTAAGAAAAAAATAAAAGATATGGATGAAGAGTATTTTAGATAAAGAAAAATGAGCGTATTTATTTTAAAATGAAAAATGTAAAGTGTTCTTTTCTTGAATATAACTCTGGAGGAAGCCCTTTTAAGTCATTGCCTCCATTATTGAATTGTTAAAAGTGTATTACCTATTACCTAAATTACCCTTCCCTTATTTCTTTTATGTTTTCAATTATACCCTTGTTTTATTTCCAGGCTTTTCCATTGCAATATTAACTTTGTAGTGAGCATATTTATAAACTAGTTATGTACAAAGACAAGTTTGCAATCCTTTTTTTTACTACAATATTAACCTTGCAGTGAGCATATTTATAGACAAATTATGTGCAAATACAAGTTTTTATCCCATTTTTTCCAATTCAATATTAATTTTGCAGCGAGCATATTAAAAGACTAATTTTGTAGTCTATTTTTCCATTTCAATATTAACCTTGTAGTGTACATATTTATAAACTAATTATTTGCAAACACAAGTTTGCAGTCAATTTTTTAATAAAATATTAACTATGCAATTAACATATTTATAGATTAATTTTATGCAAAGACAAGCTTGCAGTATTTTTTTTCACTGCATTATTAACTTTGTGGTGAGTATATTTATACACTAATTATGTGTAAATGCAAGTTTGCAGTCCTTTTTTCCGTTGCAATATTAACTTTGCAATGAGCCTAAATTTTAGGCGAAGACAAAATTGTAGTCTTTTTCTTCATGGCAATATTAACTTTGTAGTGAATATATTTTATAGATTAATTTTGTACAAAGATAAGTTTGCAATCCGTTTTACAAAATTAAATGATGGGAGGGTATTGTTATCTTTTTTCACCGGAATATATTGATATTATTCATTTAGTTCTAGGTACGAAGTGTCATTTAGACTTCTTTCGAAAAGAAAAATGGAGACACGTGACATCTCTTGCATAAAGTCAAAAATGGGCCATTGAATGATTTTTTTTATTCCTTGGTTTTTTATGTGAAAATAATTTTTTAATAATCCCTATTTTACAATCCCAAACCCACACCACCCCCCCCCCCCACAAAAAAAGTTTACCCCTCTCTCTCCCTTTCTCTAAAAAACGACTTCCCATAAACTCAGTTTACAAAACATAAAATTAGGCTTTTTATTTTTTAATCTGTACTTTCCTTTTCACTTTTTCCTTCGACTACATCTATTAATTTAAATTAAATTGATGCTTAAATTTGGAATAACTGTTGGATTAAAAAAATGAAATGTTTTTACTCAATGCAATTAAAACCTTTTTGATTCTTTTAATTGTTCCTTTTAGTATATGCTTTGCTTAATATGTATGAGTTAGTATTGTTTTTGAAGCATATATGCTTTGATTAAAACCATATTTTTTTATGCTTTTAATTTTGTGTTTTTGAAGTATATATGCTTTGATTAAAACCCTATTTTTGTATGCTTTTAATTTGTTTTATTCCTATTTTTGAATTTTTGAATTTGCTATTGTTCTTACTTTCTTGCAGGTGATTGATCAGATTAAATTCAATTAATTCAATTATTTAAGTTTGATTATGGATTGATTTTACCTTTCAATAACCTAAAATATGAAACCTACGAAAAAAAAATCATCAACTATTTTACTAGAGCCTTTTTGTGTCTGATATTTTTCCTAACTGGGTACCAATGTGTCCAATTGGATACCATATTGTAGACAAAAGTAGCTACATATATTCACATATGTACTAGTTTTACTGCGTGCAATCAAGACCAATACAAAAATATTATAAACTCGTTTATAGGAGATTTTCTTTCTTTTTTGTCTACTAGTTTGTCCAGTTGGCTACCAATTTTATCCAATTTGGTACAAACGATTACTAATTAGTTGTTCCTTAAATAAAATAGGTTAATGAAGACCAATACAATGAGTGAATATGATAAAAAAGGACAAAAATGTCACACTGCTTCGTTATTGTTGCTTTGATAATTATTTCGCTAAAAATGTCACACTCATTCGACATTTTTTTTGCCCTATTAGTAATGAGCTCGATATTTAACACACTTTGGCAGTCATTCTGTACATAATTGTTAGTACATGCACATATTTTCCCCCCAAAAAAATTATGGTCTACTATCAGGAACCAAATCCTGTAATACATACGCTATAGTCAATGACAAATTTACGTGGACGCTATCATGCATAATTATTAAAAATCACTAGCTTTTAATTCAGTGTACCATTGCATAATTCCATGTAATGACATCCCCATAGGCAAAGCCATGTGTGGTTTTAGGATTTTTCTACTATATATAGGGTATTTTTTGACAAAATATATATATATAGGGACTTATGTGCAAAAACTTATACTTGAGAGTAACCAAAGTGTAAGGGGTAGAACCATATATAAAGAGCCTTATTTTTTTTAAATACTTATCAAGTTCATAAGAGGTTGTCTCTTATAAACCTATCAATTTTTTCACAAAATTCTCATGTGGGAATTACTTATTTTTATTCTATTTTTCTATCTCAAGTAGCTCAATTTTGGTGACAATTTCTCATAAAATTAACAAATCTACTATTTCAATGTTCTCATAAAGGATAACACAAATCTATAATAACCTTTCACAATTGTGTGTGAGGTCCCACTGAAAAGGGGCAATTGGGCATAAGGGCTCCTTATAATAGTAACATAATTATAAAGGATACTTACAAATTAGCTATGTAAAGTAAGGATACTGTACAAAAAATACAC
Organism: Lonicera japonica; assembly: GCA_021464415.1. Taxonomy (NCBI): domain Eukaryota; kingdom Viridiplantae; phylum Streptophyta; class Magnoliopsida; order Dipsacales; family Caprifoliaceae; genus Lonicera; species Lonicera japonica. The sequence goes on from CM038467.1 coordinate 40,883,472, forward strand.
TAATACCTTTTCCTTATAACATCTCATGTCTCATCAGAATTGGTGTAAAATCTGTTTTAGCACGAATGGTGCTAAAACATTTGTGCTAAAATAGTTTTAACACCAATACAAAACAGAAAACAACAAAATTCATAGTGCTAAAACAGATTTAGCACGAATCCAATGCTACACATCAAGGTGGTTTTAGCACCAATGGTGCTAAAACAATATTGGTGCTAAAACGGTTTTAGCACTAATACAAAACATAGAACAACAAAATTGATGAGATCATCATCTACTCAATTTATTTATCTATATATATATATGGATTGATGTACTGTAGGATTGATGAGATCTTAGGGGTTGAGAAAAAGAAACAGGAGTGAGTGAGCGAGAGAGAGCGACGTTGTTTAGGGTATTTTTGTCCATCAACATTTATCATTTTCCTTTAAATAAATTAATATTATAAAAAGTTTCCTTATTGTAAAACTAAATTATGAAATTAGCACTACTTTCCTTTATTAAACATGAGATCGTCCTTGGAGTTATAAAATATTATGGAGCGAGCTGAGTCCCTATAACCCAATTATCTCCACTGAAAATACCTTCAAAATGGCTTGAAAATTGCATTTTACTCATTTTTCCAGCACTACCAAGGTAAATCATTTCTTAAATCTACTTTTTAATATTAGGTATAATTTTATTTCTTAATTACTTACATAACATTAGTTTTTTTTATTGATTAATTGCATAATATTATTAATGTTATTATATTTGGGTTGTATTATTGTAATTTCTTAAAATTGTTCACATTCACTATTTGAGTTATATGAAGTATTATTATTAATACTATTATATTTACGTTCAGATTTTATGACATTAAATATGTTTTCGCGCGTTTTGAATTTTGCCTCCCTTAGTCAGATTCTTAGCTCTGCCACTGGACATCCCACATATCGGTTCAATCAACCTTGACTTATGTATGAGTTTAATCAATCTAAAATACAACTTGTACATGCTAACCTTTCTAGCTAGGTAAAAACCTAGTGACTACATTTATATGGAATGAGAAGGACCATTTGAAGGAAACATAAATTGGAAAGTTTAGCTGATTTTTATATTTGGATGTATGAAATCCCAAAACATGCAAACGTGCGCAAACAATGGCCACTAATTTGAACTGTAGTGTTCAATATTATATAAACTAAATCAAGGCATGTTGGGCATTAAAAAAGGTTAAAAGCTAGAGTCCAATACTATATACTATGTAAGCTCAATCAAGAAATATTGGGAGCATTAAAAAAGGTTAAAAAGATATATTATGGGAGGTGTGGGGACCATATATTGTGTAATTTGTCAGAAATACTTTTTAGGGTTTATAGATATTCAAATTCCTCTTCTTTCCCCAGAGTGAATGTATGTTGTCAGATTTCCAGCCAAATATTCTTTGGGTGTTCTTTGAGAATCCAAATTTATAATTTTGTGACCTGTGTTGAAAACAAAACGGCAATTTTTATAAACATAACCAATCATCTACACTCAGCATCCAAAATCCAGCAGAGCCCCAAAAAACAAAAATCGCTATAAAAGTATAAATGTCACATATACCATCGCACCCATGAATGTATGTTGGTGCCATGACATGTCACATGTGGTGCATATACACATGCGCATACGCATTCACATACACACACAAATATCTAGACGCGATCTAGATTTTTGATTAAAGGGGCTGGGATAACGTGCCTATGTTAGAGACGATCTACCCATTATCATATCTAGAAATAAAAATAAAAATAAAATAAAAAGAATGGGTGATGAGCATGACAAATTGCTTCCAATCGCAAATGTGGGTCGGATTATGAAGCAAATTTTGCCACCAAACGGCAAGATTTCCAAAGAAGCAAAAGAAACAATACAAGAATGCGTGACAGAGTTTGTCAGTTTCGTGACAGGCGAAGCATCTGACAAGTGTCATAAGGAGAATCGCAAGACAATTAATGGGGACGACGTTTGTTGGGCTTTGAGTTCACTAGGGTTTGACGCGATTGGTGAGGTTATAATGAAGTATTTGCACAAATATCGGGAGTTCGAAAGGGAGAGAGCTGCGCAAAACAAAGGGCCTATTATAGAATTCGACAAAGATGAAGATTCAATGGGTAGAGTTTTTGAGCTTAGAGTAATGGAGAAGGGGGAAAGTACACTGGTTAGGAGATCCTGATGAGAAAAAAGGAAACTCTAGCAATCCTAATTAATGTTCACTATGTACAATTGATTTTATGTACAAATTCGGTGCAAGTTTACTGTAAGTTTTAATTAACCTTATGTACTCTATCTCCTTCTAAGGCTTCATCTTCTAGTATTGATCAGAAATTTTGAACTCGTTGTAGTATTGATGAAGATGAAGAACAAGATAATTGGAAAATGGCCGGAGGGTTTTATTTGCCATTTTGGGTGTATATTTCGAAGTGTGGAGAAACTTCATTCTCTAAGACTTATTTTGAACAAGTTAGTGATATGTTTAGCCGTTTAGTTATGATTTGCTCTCTCTCTCTCTCTCTCTCTCTCTCTCTCTCTCTCTGTATGTATATATATATATATTTACCTATCTCCTCTTCAAAAACTTCGATATCGATCTGTGACAACAGGAAAAGAGAAAAGAGTGCCAATTTCCTGTTTTTGGTGCAGTGTAGTATAGTTATTTCTGCAATACGTTTTGCTTAACTCTTGTAGTGAGATTAACAACTAGCACTGCGTGATGATATTTAAATTTTTGTAATGAGATTCTCTCTCTATATATATATATTTATAGGGTTCAATAAGTATTAAAAGCTTGTTCCACTGCAATCTCGAAATGTAGCCTGATTTTAGGTGTTCTTTAAAAAATAAAAAAAACAACTCTAGTGGAGCACTAGAGCGAAAATTCTTATTAAGAAATAGTAATAGACTACACAAATGGAGGTAGCCCTCTCAATCAAACGGTAAGAATTTTAAAATTTCCACTAAAGAAGTTTGAACTTGCATCATTACAGTTTTCCTCAACATCTTCTCTGTGTTTGGCTCTTAGTTGTTTCATTTATGTCAAAAAAATCAATAAATAAAATAAATTGATTGTTACAATCATTCGAATAATAGAATCACTTAGATACATGAATAATGAACCTCTCACCCCCCCCTCTCTCCCTCTCTCTCTCTCTCTCTTATGTATGACCTATAGAGATTAGTCATTTTATAAAAGCACTTACATAGGTGAATGTATTTTTCTTTCCTAAAGCAAACGTCTTTTACTACAAATAATTAAAAAATAATTCTCGCCTCAAGTGAGACTCAAACTGAGATCACTTGAATCCAAATGGGTATCTTTATCACAAGACTAATCCATTCACTCAAACACAATGTGTAAAGTTGTGCGGGGCATGCTTTCCCATACTTCTTTTCTCCAGCTCTCCCCTATTTGCATTTCACTAGCGCGTACTCCATATAACGAGCAGCAATTTTTGACAGTCATAGGGAAGAGATTTAGTTCCACGTGCTTAATTTTAACAAACCACTAATTTACATAACATTGTTTAATTAGCATACTAAATATAATCGTTGCGTATACTGGCGTTGCCAGGAATTTGGATCATAGTGGGGGCGAAATTCAAGCAACACCAAATAATTATTTAAAGTCTTAATAATTTTCAACGCAAACATAGTAGCCATAAATAGATAATAATTCATACAACTGAAATTAACAAATGCGCAAAATTTACTTGCGTATACGTATTCACTTCATCCATTGTGGATGCTGTACGTATTACTTAATTTTCACTCTCTTTAATTTATGTATGAAATAATAGGAGTACAAAATCTTATATATTGTTACGCGAATTTAATCAGAAAATTTAGAGTTACTTGATGACTTCGTAACAGTTGTGGGGTACGTACGTAGTACATAAAGTGATGATTTTCATTTTTGTTCGTTCTAAATTTTTTTTTCCCATGATTTTCTCCTAAGTTCAAAATATTCCTTTTACTTACCACAAAGTTTTCCTTTTCATTTATGTACATTTTAAAAGAGAACAATCATTTTTTTGTTATTGAACTTTTGCTTTTAATTATTAAGTAGAAACAACTACTTTTTACAATTCTTAACAATTAAAACTTAAATTTTACCGTTTTAAAATTGTTAGAAGTTGTATTTTAATTTTATAAAATACTTTATTTATATTTTTGTTTAAACTAAATATAGAGAGCTAATTCAACGTTTCAAGAAAGAACAATTTATAAGTCATCAAATAGTAGCAAGGTATTCTAAATGGTAGGATAAGATCTTTAATTTGGAAGAATATAGGATGACTTCATCGAGATAAATTCATCTCTCGACATTTAAAAGTGTGAAGGCTTTCTGTTGGGGGGGGGGGGGGGGGGGGGGGGGTAATAATACAGGATATGCACGTGCTCTTGGAATCTTTTGATATATTGTGTGATTTTTAATATCTGAAGTGGTAGTGGGTAAAAAAATCTAGAAACTATTTGAACATTGCTGTACTTAATTAAATGGAATGAACAGAGCAAGTGTTACTAATAGCATGAAAATAAAAGTGCACTATACTCATGTGAATCTTGTTAATATATTATATTTATTTAACTATAATGTAAATTTAAACGCATTAAAGGAGTTTATTTATGTATACAAAATTATTAAATATATTTTTATCGCGTCGAAAATACTATAAAATACTGCTGCATGAAGAACACATTTTATTTATTTTTACCACTAGAACAAATATAATTATAAATTTTTATTAACGTGAAGAATTACTGAGTATCCCGTTGCAAATACGTAGGATATCCCCATAGACTAGTACATATAAATGGACTCTATTCATTTAGGTTAGGACACCAAATTTTGAATTTTGAAAAAATTTAGTGATGTGATTCGAACTTTTAAACTTTTGGTTAATAAGAGTAATTTTTACACACTAGTTGAAGAATCGTTCTATAATTTGTTTTTCCCATTCTATATATAAATTATGTATGCATAGAAAAAGGTGTGTACATGTATCATGTGTGTTTTCGTGTTCAGTGTAAGATATATAAAAGCAAAAATTGTTACTAGCATTATATAATTAGGCAATAATCAAAGTCTGCATATTTTTTAAAAGTATTTCTTTCACTTGAATATCATTCAAAGAATTTAGGGGATACGATTGCGTCTTAATATTTTTGACATACCTGCGTCATGTGAATACATATCAACCTAACATTGCAAATTTTTTATGTTAATGTTCGTCTTGTGAAATTTAAGTGACTAATTCGTCAAGCGGAGTGCGGATCCATAGCTCCAAATGCATGTGCATGATATAAGCTTGAGAACATCTGTATCCTACTTATTAAGCTATTTTACAAACCAATTAATTTATAAAGGTGAAATAAGTCACTAGCATTATATAATTAGGCTTTGATGGTTGCAAAAGCCCTTTAAGGGACAATTGTGTCAGGAGAGGACTACTACTACATGCCATCCTTCCAACAACTCCTCTCCGTTACTCTTTCGGTCCAATTCCATTTATTGAGATTTCGTTTAAGAATTAAGATGAGGAATTTTTCATAAAAATTGTTGGATATCTAGACGCCCTCTATGATACTTATCTCCTCAAATTTCATCTAAAAATTCTAACCAAAAGTGGGTGTAGTAAAATTAGAGACATATGTTCATTTTCGACCATTAAAACTTTAGATGATCATTTCATCAACTTTTAGATTGAATCTTTTGCTGAAATTTTATGAAGATGATCTATCATCACAAAGATCATCTCCATCGAGTTTCAACAATAAAATATCTGTTTAATCCTTGAAATAGACCCTATTAGATGAATTAGACCAAAGGATAATGAAGAGGAACCAAGTACCCTAAACACGGTTCTGTCTAAAAAAAAAAAAAAGACAACAGCAAGAATTAGGGTTTAAGATTTCTGCCAGATTCATATAATTCGAGGCATGGCCATTTCTTAAACTAATAAATAAGTACCTCTGGTTTTTGCAATCTTCCATAAGGAGCACTTTGCTGAAAATCTGAGCATTTTTATATCGTTTTTGTCAGAGTTGTCTAGGGTTTAAGCAGCCATATATTCTAGGGTTTATGTTTTTGGGACCACTTCGATCTCCAATATCTTCATGAATGGAAAACCGAGCGGGCCGGAACTCCAGCTATATTATTTAATACCTACTCTCCTAATTCTCAATCTCAAGAATATATGCTATACATGCTGACTACCAAATTGTAACGACCTGTATGTTGTGGGAGGGTGGTCGTATGTAAGTTCTGACTAGGGACGGAGCTAAAAATTTATTTTTTTAAGAGAGACAAACCCAATACAAAAGTCACTTTTTTAAAATTAAAGAAGAAACTTAGTACTAATATTCTTTTTGAGATTAATTATATGGGGTGGGGGGGGGGGGGGGAATTAATTTTTAAAAGAAAATTACAAGTGGACAAACGTAACTACTATCCTTATCTTTACAATTTTTTAAAATAATTTACCAATGGTGCTAGCATGCAATACACCGTAGTGCTGACATGTTACACCACTGTGCAGGTCATCACGTTCTTGCAATGTGATGCACCAGTCAAAATACACAAGTCTTTTTTGGGAAAAAGCGTCCTATATAGCCTAACTCAAAGAGGATAATATCTTTGTAAGGAGTAGACCGAAAATATATTGGATGTGCATGGGCAGTGATTAGATGAAAGCTTCAGCATTAGCCCATGAAATTGTACTGGGGACTCAGTGGCGGAGTCAGGAATTTTATTCGGGAGGGGCCAAAATTAATAGGTTATTAAGAATTTTTTGCGTATACGGTAATAAAGTCAAAATTAAAATATTATATTAAAATATTTAACATCATATACGTCAAAAATCAAAGTCACATATTCCCATTCGAGACTTCGTATTTTGAAAACACTAAATCATATTTTCATTGTCAATAGTTTTAAAAATATATTTCTTAATATATGTAACAAATAATTTATTCATTAGATCATCTCCTAATCGATTCCGGAGATTGAAATAATTTGATGATTAATAGCTGTAAATAAAAATTAGAAAAAAAAAATTAAAAGCCACAAATAAAAACCATAAAAAAAAAAACAAACATACCAAATAACAAAACAGAACCATTATAAATGAATAATATATAAAGGAATAATATATTTTTTATCTTTCAAAACGTAATGGTTACTGATCAATAAATACATTAATAGCTGTAAATAAAAATTACAAAAAAAAAATTAAAAGCCACAAATATAAACCATATAAAAAAAAAACAAACATACCAAATAACAAAACAGAACCATTATAAATGAATAATATATAAAGGAATAATATATTTTTTATCTTTCAAAACGTAATGGTTACTTATCAATAAATACATAAATACATACTCTATCCTTAAACTTTTACATGTTATTACACATACGCCCCTCGTCCATCTCTCCCCTTCGCCGGAAAGATACGCCTCAATTACAAATCCCGCCCCTCCGCTTTTGCAAACATCACCTCTCGCCTCGCCTCCCCCCCTAACTTCCAACATTTAGCAAAGAGGCCCGACATCCCATGTGGAGCAGTGGCGGAGCCCCCCGTCCACACGTCCCTCCGCCCCTGCTGGGACTACGGGACTACGGGATGACAAGTATGTTCAAGTCTTCCTCATGCACTTTTAATTTGGATGTTTCAGGTGGCAGTACAACTAGTTTACCATATATATATGACCCCTCTCTCTTTCTCTCATGATAATTGAATAGCTGTTAAGATCAAATATTTCCTAGAGGAAAGGATGTGTCTAAAGTAAAATAAAATATTAAATTATAAAATAAGCGGCTCGACCTACCATATCATTTCAATATATATAGTTAAAAGGTTGTAGTATTTTTAAAATAGTTATAGTTATTATTAAAATAATTTAAAATTTTTTAAAAAATATAGTATTAATTTTTAAAACAATGTTATACTCGAACAAAAAAATAATTTTTTTGTCAACATGGTAGCCTACTTAAATACCAATACTAAATTGCCTCGAGTTCTATTTTAATTTCTTGGATGGAAGTGCCATTGATGACAGCATGGCTGATGCATATTGAACATTTTTAGAGGGCGAGAGAAAGGTGAGTATATAAATAAGGCAGATATGGATACAAAACACATCAATAGTTTTCTATAATACATCTTGCCACTTGCTAAATAATGGACTCGTAGAATCGCTCCGTCTCATAATAAAATAAAAATAATAAAAAATTAATTATTTTATGTGGGAACTATGTAATGAGATATTTTCCTTCTTATATTTTTTTTTATAAGTAGATTGATGTCATCCATTTTAATTTTATATTTGTGGAAAATTTTATTCACTACCGCACAAATAAAAATTTTCCATGAAAAAAGGTCCATTGATAAAAATACGGAAAATAAAAATAAAAACAGTTTATTTTTTGGAGTAGATGGAAAATAAGTTGAGGCATATTTATGATTTTCCTTCTTGTTATCAAACGAAGCTTTAAGAGATCATCTTAAAACGTCATTCAACTTATTTTTCAACTTCTCACAAAATCAAGTATTTTTTCCTATCATTTTCTATCTTATTATCAAACGGTTGAAATTAGATTTTTAAAACATACTATAACATACTAAAAATGTGTTTTCGTTTTTTTTTCTTTTGGTATTTAAAATAATAAGTTCATACTTTCCAGGATAAAATAAAAATATAATGTAACCAACTAGTGAGAGGTCACGGGATTCCTTCTAAACGAAAGTGAGTTTGGATTGAATTTGTTGTGACAGCATATAAGATGATGATTTGTGATGTATCCCCACTTTACCGATTACTGGCTCTTCCCCCACAACCCAAGACTAAATTAGGATTATTGCTTGTACAAAAATAAAAATAAAATTATATATGCATTAAAAACGGGAATTTTTCATTAGACCCACCAAAACTTGCTTCTTACCCCAATTAGAGATAACTTTCAACCTACCCCACCTTATTTTCAACTGCCAAACAAAATTTTAAAACTTCAAAATCTCTTCAATACCTAGCCAATCTATACCATCTCAAGCTCTGAAATGCTCACCTGATTTTCATCTCCATACTTGATCTACTTAAGCTATGCATCATCTCATTTCCACATAACAAATCCCAAATCACGGTGAAAATGAGGCCCACAAATATATATATATATATATATATATACGTGCATATACAATCTGTTAGCTGTGAATTAAAAATCCAAAATCACTATTTAATAGCCATGGATTCCATAATTTCTTACTCAAATCTCATCAATTTTCGTTTTTCTCCAACTACAACTAAAATTTGCTTTCAAAAATTACTTTCCAACTTTGAAGAAAATATCAGATAAGAGAATTGTAGAATCCTTTTTTTTTAGCAAGAATTGTTGAAATTAAAGAGGCGAACTTTCAAAAAAGATTACTCCAATTCCCGGTGGACAAAATTTTCATTTATTTATTTTAAAATAATGGTTGATGATTAGAGAATCAAAGTGAGAGATGCGCACAGGGACTATGAACCACGATTGAATCAGAGTAATTGAAAGAATCCATTTTGGGGGATTATATTTCAAAAAGTCCGATTTCAAAATAGAACTCTCTTTCATTTAAGATTTAGGTTAAATATGCCTTTGTAATCATATATGTATGTGTATATCTATATATATTAGTGTTGCCCATTTTCTTGAACAACGGGGGTGAATGACTAAAAGCTTTAATTTAAGTCAGGCTGGCGAAGTTGTTTTCAACAATAGGCAAATAGAATTGATGAAGGAGAAGAGGCGGATATAGTAAGAGAAGAGGGAGATAAAGGGTTTCAAAGAATAAAAGATATATATTAGGACATTGTTGGTTAACGTTAGCCATTTATTCAATTAAATTTTAAAAATTAGATGGGCATAAAAAGAATGTTTTTGTAATCACCCTTAAAAATTCTTGAGGATGTCCGTAAAATATTGCTTAATTGGGGTTATAGGTGGTGGCCCCTCTCTAACATGTTAGACACAAAAATCGCGGTATTGATGTGCACACCATTGTTATGGATCCATGAAGAGGAATGCTATATTACCGGCATGTATTACTTGAGTTGCACCTTAACAAAATATAACAAATGTACAACCCATGCAATATACTTGGTAAGAATAAGTTGTAAAAATTGTAAATAAGAAAAATATTTTTCATCGATGAATTTGAAGGGGTATCTTGTGATTAATTAAGGGTGGTGATGTTGGCACCCCCAAAAATACTTGGTAACACTCCCACTTTAATTCGATCATTCGCAACCGAGTAAAGTGTCTATTATTCGGTTGTTGAGGACCGAATATAAGTCTATATACTCGGTTCTTGACAACTGAGTAAGGCATTTTCAAGTTATTTCAAGTTTATATTTGGTCCTTCACAACCGAATAACGTATACGTTATTCGGTTGTTAAGGACCGAATGAAAAGTGGGAGTGTTTTCAACAGATTTTGGGGGTGTCAACATCACCACCCTTAATTAATTTTGGGAAGAAAAATTAATGGGATAACACTGCGTTCCATTTCCCATGACATACAATAGCCTTTTTCATAGGGAAAGTTGAGGTATACATTTTTAAGGTTTATTTGATTTTTCTTCCATAATATGAAGATAAATGCGAGCGTACGCTCTCTTACACACAAACATATACAAATGCAGAGATAAATTTTTTTAAGGGGGTCAAACTTAATACTAATGTCATTCTTTTTAAAAAATAAAAGAGAAAATTTAATACTAATCCAAGTGTTGTTGGGGGGGGGGGGTGCGGTTGAGCGCAAGATTAATGCAACTATAAATTTTAAAAATTAAAGGGATGCAAACTTAATTAATATACATATATTTATTTTTAAACTAGTTTATAAGCCACATGTTTCCGCACGTGATTAGGAGACATAATTTTTATTCTTTATATAACATGATAGTTATTTTGATATATAGAACACGTTATTATAAGTTAATAACATTAAACTAATATATACAAAATATCAATTTTAAAAATTATAATTTTAATAAAAATGAAATATAAAGAATATTAATAATTTTTAGAAAATTGTTGAAAAAAATAATATTTAATTTGATACAATAATATTTTTACTTGTATAATTGTACCTTAATTTGAAGGATTCGATCATTATAAAAAAATCCTTGAATCTAATATATATATAACAGTGTTGATTAATTGCATGTAAATATATTTTCTAATGAAGCGTAATTAATTTAGGATATAATCTTAATTCAAAAATCATAGTAACTTTAACAAAATAAAAAAAAATAATAATGGGAGAGTTGTAGCAAATTGAAAGCTATCTCATAAAAAATATCTTGATTAATAAAATAAGTATGTAAAATGAAAGATTCTCAGCTACATAATAAAATACAAAATGCTAAGGGGTCTTAGATATGAAAAATTCATATACATTTCAGCAAATAGCTTTGAACAACTACAATGATTTGGTTTAACTACATGTGAATCGCAATTTCAAGATTATTAATAATGTTTTGATACATTTTATCTTCTTCATGCATATTAGGATCGATCAATGATAGATCCATAAGGGGCTGGGCTAGTTGGGGTGAGTCCACGGGAATTAAAATAGTGCTAAGTACGGTGCAATTTAAATGTTTAGCCCAATCTAAAGTAGAGGCCACTCTTTCTCGTAGTATCATAATTTTTTCTCCAATATAGAGCCCATTATAAAAAATCATACAAAATATTACTAAAATCACATAAGATTCTATAATATTAATTATATAATACATAAACATTTTTCTAAATAATAGTTCCTTTAAAAGTAATAAATCTATAATTCTTATTTCAAAATTTATACTATTTTGAATAATGATTCTTCTATACAGATGGTTTGGCATATTAAGTAGTATGCTTTTTGGTTGAGAAACATAATGGATGTTGGATTGTGGTTACTAATTAAGTAATTAACAATTAAAATCCTATAGGATATGAGGATTGATGAAAGTCAACTGAAAGAAATATCTCATTGATTAGTTACATAATCAGATAGCCTAAAGTTTGATTTGAAAGATAATGTATTATAGTTCAATTTTCTCTGGGAGAAATGATCATTGTGCTAAACTCACAATATATATAAAATAGGTTATAGTCTTCCTTAAAATACAAATCGAAGTGGCAAGTTATATTAAAAGTTTCATTCAAAAACTATATTCAAATAAGTTTAGTATAAGAATGTAAATAAGTCTTTTTATCACAGAATTATATATGATATTATTTGCGATACCAAATTCATTAAATTAGAACACTATTACCGGGCTTTATTAATTCTTAGTAAAATCTGAACCTTTTTAACTTAAAAACAAGCCTAAAAAAGCTATAAATAAATCCACCACAACTTAAAAAAGTATAAAAAAAAATAATACAATGGGAATAATAGAGGAAAATGGGTGAGCAACTTGGACAATAAACCAATAGAATAAAATAATTGGGGCACCTTGTTTGTAGCCCAAACTTTTCAAAACCTTTGGCATTTATCCCACATCCTTTGAAGAATAGTATAGTCCAAAAGAGTGGATTAATTTTATTTTCTTTTAAGAAAATTGTTAATGTCTTTCCGGTTTTACCCTCTCTTGATTCTTTTAATGGATAATTAAGGACTTCTCCTCTCCATTACCCTTTTCATTTAATTTTGTTCAATGAAATTTGATCATGTTGGTCAGAAAACAACCCTAGAGGGTGGATGAATAGGGTTTTAAAAACTAAATGCGGAATTAAATTTTTTTTAAAAAATATTTAAGTAAAGCAACTTAGTTAAATAAGTTTATCAAGGAAAACAATCAATTAAATAATCAATCCCAAGAATAAGAAATCATATAAGTAATTTCAATCAATTAATATAAAAATAAATAAATAAAGAGATTGAGTAAGAAAGATTGAACCAATTTGAAGTCCAAGGCTTTTTATCCTCACGGTTCGGGTTCTTCAACCATACGTCCACGCTCGGTTAGTTCTCCGAGAATTTTCACTATTCAATCTTCTTCGGGTGAAGATCAAACCTCAATACAAATGTTGTTATGCACACAACACTCACAATGTAGTTATACACACTACACTTCTCACAAGATATGCTCTCTTGCGCTACAAAGAGACAAACTCTCTTTTGAAATGAAGAATAAATTGTTTGTGGTGATACACACCAAAACAATAACTCTCAAGTGTATTTGAAGATTACAAATGAAGCTCACACTAGAGTTATCAAGATTGATCAAAGTATATAGCTCAAAAATGAAAGATTGATCAAAATGTATTCTTGAATCTTTGTATATTTGAATATATGAATAATAGAGTACTAGAATGATTCAAGGTGTATTAAAACATGTCTAGGACCTCATATATATAGCTTGCAAACTCTTATGGCCGTTGGGGATGATTAAGAAAGGTTTTGGCTCCAAGGTATACATTTTAAAACTTTCCAACAGCTAGTTTTGACAAAAATAAATTCAAATGTTTTTTGTTAATTTCTCCCAATTTGACCGTTGGATCATGCTCAAATTTTAATAAAAAGTGCCAGAAGATGTTGTCTAATTACTGCAAAAATTTCAAAACGATCGGAGTTCGGGAAGGCCTCCATTTTACCGTTAGATCAAAACTGGGCAAAAATTGAGCGTATTTTAAATGTAAAATAAAAAAATATTTGCAATTTAACAATGTAGTTCCAAATAAAATTCTAATTATTTTTGAACCTCAAAGATATGTTTCTAAGATACCTAATTTTATTAGAGCTTAAAATATGATCATTTAAAATTAATATGAATTTATTTTGAAACTCGGTCTTTGTAAAATGATGTTTTTCAAATAAATTCAATTTCAAACTTGTTTGAATCAATCTTTTAAAAGATGCATAAATATGTTTGAGCTATAAGAATTTGATCAATAAAGTAAATTTACATAAATCTTAAGCACTCACTCAATTACTAAATTAACGAGTCTTCGAATGCTTTGATTTGTTTCTTCGGATTGATTTTCATTTGAAGCTTTTTCCTTGACGCTTTTCATGTAGTCTTTTGATCCTTTGTACTTCATGATTTACATTCAGAGATTTGATCTTCCTTGTCTTGTCCAATGATCGAATAGTGAAAGATTGATCCTTGTCATGTTTTTCTTGAAGTTTCCAAGTAAATGAGCTGTATACTTATATCAAGAAACATGTTAAATTACACATGATTAATTTATTGTTATTATCAAAATAAGATTAAGACCTTAGGTCAACAGATCATATTCATAAAATTGCATAAAAAAACTCGAACCACAAGTAGGTGTAATATAAATTTGGGACCTAGTACTCTAATAGAATAGTTGACCAAGTTTTATGTTAATTATGGTTGAAAAATTCCAATATAATATAAAACTACTTGGGACCTAGTAGTAATTTTCTATAAATAAAAATATCTTATCTACTGATTATATTGAAATTGTACAACCCTAATTAATATAAAACTTGGTCAACTATTCTATTAGGGTAATTAGCAAAAATAACCCCTAAAGTTTGACATGAATCTCGCACTCGTCCCTAAAGTTAAATTTTCAATTAAAACATTTTTAAAGTTTCTAATTTTCCATCACTCATCCAAAACTGGATGCCTTGATAAAAGATGCACAAAAAACGCGCGTGAATATTACTGATAAACTCTTAATATTGTCATGCATAAGCTCTTTCCTAGAGCTGTTTAACGCGTTTATTGTTCTAACTTTGCCGTATTATCCACTTATCTTGAAATGAGTGCCTTAGTGAGTTTTGTATCTAATGTGGCCCAAGTTGGTGTATATTTTGTAATATACCAAGTTCTCGTAGGTATGCTAGTAAATAGCCTTCAAAAGATTGATCATAAGCATGCTCGGAGACATGCTAGAGTATGTAAGTGAATTCCCAAACCCATGTTCGATCATGGGAATAGTCATGATCGATCATGGGCATAACCATGATCAATCATGGCCTGGCGAGGACACCAGCTACCAGGTCCCTTTTGCCTGATTTTGGAGATTAATGTTCTTAGATATTTTTCCTAGTATATTTTATTAATTTGTTAGACAATTTTAGCTAGCTTTAGGTAAGGGAAATTGGAGAGGGAATGGATTATCTAGATTTTTACACACACAAGTTCTAGAGAGAAGGTAAAGCTCAAAGTGTAACTTTTCTTCATTTCACTTGTAAGTTCTTGATTTTGTAAGAATGATTCCTTCTTCTGTAATATTTGTTTTTGCATTTATTATGGAATAGTCTTTTACTAAGGTTACGGAGGTGAATCGCAATATGATTTTTGGTGATTAATTTCTTAATACATATTTAAAGTTTGTTAAATAATTGTGAATCATTTTCCTTTTCAAATCCTTTATTTTCAAGTTTTCTAGGTATTTTTATTTAAAGATGAAACTTTTCATACCTTGTATGCTTAGTTCTTGTGTTTGAATGATAATATAACATATTTGTATGGTTCTAAAATGCTTGTGGTATTTTTCCTCCATCTATGGACCTTTTTCCTCTTTGTAGAGATTATGAAGAGTCCTTAAAACTCCATAGATGATTTATAAATTTATTAGTCTAATCCTTGATTTACTTAATGATATTTTGAGTACTTCATACATTTCATGTGATATTTAGACTCCTTATTGTCTTTCTTAAGTGGTGATCGATTAGTTAATGAATTTATTCCACAAACTTCGTTTCGTTCCATTGTAATGATTCACTGTCTAATTTACATTCTTTTAAACCATGAGATTTAAATCCCATATATACTGTGTGTATAAAATTCCATCGTATATATATATACATTCATAACATATATACTGTGTGTATATATATTGTATGTATATATATTGAGGAAAAATAGAAGAAGATTCAAATCCCATTCAGACACATCTTGAAAAGCATCAACAGCAGGTCTGTCTACATTACCTGCTTTGGTCCATATGGAAATTATTTGGAAAGTGTTCCTTAAAATTCTTTTACATATGAATATTTTAATGAAAGACTTAGGCAAGCTAGAGTTTGTTTTTAGAGTCTACAAGATCGAGTCTGTTTTTAGAGTCTACAAGATCATGAAAAATTAGTCTTAATTTACACAAATGGAAGCTAAAAAGTATTAAATTAGCATTTTTTGCAAGAAAAAAATTAAACCAAAAGTAGAATTATATTAAACCTAAAAAAGGGATAAATCTGGGTGAAGCATTAGCCTAAGAGCATCAAAAAATATTTATGTTAACAAAAAATGAATTTTTTTTTTGGTATCTAATCATAATCTATAACTGATGATTGTTAAAGAACCAAGATTTTAATGAATAAATGATTAGTAATTAAAATTGTGATGACTTATTTAAAATTATTAATTAATTTAAATCAAAAACATTGAATTCATTATCAATATACATCAGTATATACTTCTTAAAAATATATATATATATATAAGGATAAGATTGTGTGAGCATATATGTTTGTACATATATAAGAATGCATCATACTTCATTCATGATTAACAAAAACAAGAATAGAAAGAGTATATTGAGCAATTTTAATTAATACCATCAATTTTTTAATTTTGTATTATTTATTTTTAGTTCTCTATTTGTGCTCGTGGTGGGAAAATCACAAAAAAAAAAAATGATAACCCCGACACCCACCTCCACTGCCGACATCTCTACTCCTCCTCCTCCTCTATCTCTCCCCCATTTTTCATTCTCTCTATACTCCTTTATCTCTATCTCTCCCCCATTTGATTACACCACTTACTAGTTTAGACCAATAACCCATTCAATAAAGGTTACCGCACCCAAACAAACATGTAATCGAATATACTATTTTATTAATAATGGATATATTATTATTACAAGAGAAAAGAACAGAAGTGTGTGAATCAAAGAGACAGCCATATATATTATATATATTTTCTTCTCTGCCTACACTACCTGCTCTCTCTCTACATATATATATATATTATATATTCAATGGTTCAAACATAGGCACACAGCATCAAACGAAATATATACACAATAACAGTATATAACTTGAAGATTAGAAAAATTTAGTTCATATCTGAGAGGAATGAGGATGAGGTGATGAGATGCGGCCTGCGGGGGTGAGCGTGAGCGAGAGAGAGACTGAGAGAGAGACGGCACTGAGAGTGAGAGACCGGAGACGAGAGAAGAGAGTCTATGCTCTGTGTGTAAGTGAGACTGTGAGAGACGAGATGAGTGAGACAGGCAGAGGCGGCACTACAGATATTTATAGTATGATATAATTAGGTATTTTGTCCTTCTTTTTTTTTAGTTTCGAGGTAATTCGGTCTCTTTCGGGTAAACCGAACCCAAACCCGAATCGACCCGAATTATTCAATTTTTTATTTCGGTTTCGATTTTTTTTTCGGTTCGGGATATTTCGGTTTGTATTGGATCGAATCGGTTCGTTCATTCTATTTTCGGATTTCCGAAAACACCCCTACTACAAAGAGCTTGCTTGTTAATTTTTAGTATCTAAATTTTAGTAAAATAATGTAATTTTGATAGAGAGGGTACTCGGTTATGTTTTCTTTTTCTTTTTCTTTTTTTTGTGAAAATTTTATTAAGTAATTGAAAAGGTTTTAAAAAAGGTTAAATGGCTACAAATAGTATTGTTATGATTAAGTTCAGATAGAGAAAGTCAATTGTCAGCCCTAAACACAAATACCACTACTTTAGTTTACCTCTTCTTCCTTCAATTTAAATATCCCATCACATGCATATCCCTTCCCCACAAATACACCATTCTTAGTAAGAGTAAACAAATCTGCCCCAATAGTTTGAACAAATCCAGCCTTATTAAGGATGTAACCCGAAACAAGATTCTTCCTAATTTCTAGAGTATGCAGAACATCCTTAAGGATGACAGTCTTTCCAGAAGTGAATTTCAACTCGACATTACCCGTCCCAGCAACATTAGTGGTGTGGGAATCACCCAACAGCACTTTCTTATCAACAGCATCAGAATAGGTTTTAAATAGAGAACGATCATGGCAGACATGACGAGAGGCGCCGGTATCCACCCACCAGCCTTCAGAACCCAATACCAGATTAATTTCTGTTATCATAGCCACTAAGGGCTCCTCTTCAGTAACATTCGCCTGAGGAACTCGGCGTTTGTTTCGACAATTTCTTGCCATATGACCAGGCTTTCCACAGTGATAGCAAGAGAACACATTGTTATTATTATTATTATTATTATAATTATTAGCCTGGCCATTTCTGTTTTGGTTCTGAGTTTGGTTGTTCCTATTCTGGTTCCCGTACTGGTTTGCATTATTTCCACCGTTCTGATTTTTCATATTTTTCCGGTTCGGCCTTAGTGCAGGAGGGGTGCTGTTCGAGCGATTCTGATTTTGATTACGGTTCTGATTTTTGTTGAAAACAACCAGAACCTCATCATTCTGATCTTGTTTACGGTTTTCCTCCTCAATCCTGAATTTTGTAATCAAACTTTCAAAAGAAAATTCTTTAGATTTGTGACGCAAACTGTTTTTGAAATCTTTCCAACCAGGGGGTAATTTATCAATCAAAACTGCCACTTGAAACTGCTCATCAAAATTCATTCCTTCAGAAATAATCTCATATGCAATTTTCTGAAATTCGTGAGACTGTGTAACAATAGACTTGTCGTCCGTCATCTGATATTTCAGATAACGACTGACAGCGTATTTCTTAGACCCAGCCTCTTCAGTGTCATATTTCTTTTGAAGTGAATCCCAAATTTCTTTTGCGGATTTGCACGGGAGGTAAACATCATAAAGCTCGTCATGAAGAGCATTCAAGATCAGATTTCTACATGCATAATCATTGTCTTCCCAAGTTTTGAGAGTCTTATGTTCTGCCTCAGAAATCGGACCAGGGAAGGTGGGTTTTTTCAGAAACACAATTAGATTCCACCTTATTAAGAGTTAAGTAAAAAAACATTTTTTGTTTCCACCTCCTAAAGTGCAGACCCTCAAATTTAAAAGGTTGATTCAATGAGCCAGAAGCAGCAGCAGGATTATGTTCATTAGCCATAATAACAGTTATAGAAAATAGCAGATAGAAACGGTCTTAAAATTGTTGGAAAATATAAACTGCCAAAACAAAATTAGATAAGGTAGAGAGTACACCGGGTTGAGTCGCGGACTAAGTCGCTCTCTTTAAGACGTTTCGCGGCTCTGCCCGGAATTGTGCTAGCAGTTCTGAATATGCCACGCCGTCCCCAGGATGAAACAGCCCAGATACCCTCTGTACGATCGATATGCACTTATTCGATCGCTCGACAGTAACACTCTTTTAATTGCTCGGGATCGGAAAATGTTTTACTGCCAGAGGCTAAAATTTTTTTTTGCCGGAAAATATATTTTTGTAAGAAGATATGAGATTATTATTCTCTCTCGCACCTTTCTAGTACATATATATTTTTTGTTTGAAAAAAGTAGATCCGATTTTAGGGAAAATCGGAAGAGACCAAAAGACAAAGATAAGGAGAATTCGGAAAGGTGTTTGTAGATCCGAATCAAGGGGAAATTCGGAAAAGTGTTGGAATCAATTTTTTTATTTATTCAATTTAATAAATAAAATTATTTAAATGTATTTTGTATAAAAATTTAATACACTACACAAGCCCAAAGCCCGAGCCCGAGACCGGGCCGGGTCGGTCGGCGCGCGTGTGTGGTAAACCACATTCATCCAAGTCCTCACCCAATACCACAAAAGTGTAATGCCCAAAGGGCTCAAGCCCTTAAGCCAATTCTTCCTTATAGAAACCCATGAAAGGTTTTATATCTCTCCTATGTGGGATTTGGGATAACATCACATCAAACATCACATACATTAAATCACCTTGTCTTGGTTTTATTTTATTTATTTTTTATAAATACACAAAATATCCAACAATCCCCCACTTGTATTTTTTAAAAAAAAATTCATCGAGCATATACCATAGGACAGTGCATAAGTAAAGGTATTTTTCAATTTGAACCTTTACGTAGTGTTTGTGTTTCAGACTATACTAGAGTAACTCGTAGTTTTGAACTCTATCTCTGACAATCACAACACGCACTACAGGATATGCACGTGCTCTTGGAATCTTTTGATATATTGTGTGATTTTTAATATCTGAAAGTGGTAAAAAAATCTAGAAACTATTTGAACATTGCTGTACTTAATTAAATGGAATGAACAGAGCAAGTGTTACTAATAGCATGAAAATAAAAGTGCACTATACTCATGTGAATCTTGTTAATATTATTATATTTATTTAACTATAATGTAAATTAAACGCATTAAAGGAGTTTATTATGTATACAAAATTATTAAAATATTTTTATCGCGTCGAAAATACTATAAAATACTGCTGCATGAAGAACACATTTTATTTTATTTTTACCACTAGAACAAATATAATTATAAATTTTTATTAACGTGAAGAATTACTGAGTATCCCGTTGCAAATACGTAGGATACCCCCATAGACTAGTCTACATATAAATGGACTCTATTCATTTAGGTTAGGACACCAAATTTTGAATTTTGAAAAAAAATTATTAGTGATGTGATTCGAACTTTTAAACTTTTGGTTAATAAGAGTAATTTTAACACACTAGTTGAAGAATCGTTCTATAATTTGTTTTTCCCATTCTATATATAAATTATGTATGCATAGAAATAAGGTGTGTACATGTATCATGTGTGTTTTCGTGTTCAGTGTAAGATATATAAAAGCAAAAATTGTTACTAGCATTATATAATTAGGCAATAATCAAAGTCTGCATATTTTTTAAAAGTATTTCTTTCACTTGAATATCATTCAAAGAATTTAGGGGATACGATTGCGTCTTAATATTTTTGACATACCTGCGTCATGTGAATACATATCAACCTAACATTGCAAATTTTTTATGTTAATTTGTCGTCTTGTGAAATTAAGTGACTAATTCGTCAAGCGGAGTGCGGATCCATAGCTCCAAATGCATGTGCATGATATAAGCTTGAGAACATCTGTATCCTACTTATTAAGCTATTTTACAAACCAAATTAATTATAAAGGTGAAATAAGTCACTAGCATTATATAATTAGGCTTTGATGGTTGCAAAAGCCCTTTAAGGGACAATTGTGTCAGGAGAGGACTACTACTACATGCCATCCTTCCAACAACTCCTCTCCGTTACTCTTTCGGTCCAATTCCATTTATTGAGATTTCGTTTAAGAATTAAGATGAGGAATTTTTTCATAAAAATTGTTGGATATCTAGACGCCCTCTATGATACTTATCTCCTCAAATTTCATCTAAAAATTTTAACCAAAAGTGGGTGTAGTAAAATTAGAGACATATGTTCATTTTCGACCATTAAAACTTTAGATGATCATTTCATCAACTTTTAGATTGAATCTTTTGCTGAAATTTTATGAAGATGATCTATCATCACAAAGATCATCTCCATCGAGTTTCAACAATAAAATATCTGTTTAATCCTTGAAATAGACCCTATTAGATGAATTAGACCAAAGGATAATGAAGAGGAACCAAGTCCCCTACAACACGGTTCTGTCTAAAAAAAAAAAAAGACAACAGCAAGAATTAGGGTTTAAGATTTCTGCCAGATTCATATAATTCGAGGCATGGCCATTTCTTAAACTAATAAATAAGTACCTCTGGTTTTTGCAATCTTCCCATAAGGAGCACTTTGCTGAAAATCTGAGCATTTTTATATCGTTTTTGTCAGAGTTGTCTAGGGTTTAAGCAGCCATATATTCTAGGGTTTATGTTTTTGGGACCACTTCGATCTCCAATATCTTCATGAATGGAAAACCGCTAGCGGGCCGGAACTCCAGCTATATTATTTAATACCTACTCTCCTAATTCTCAATCTCAAGAATATATGCTATACATGCTGACTACCAAATTGTAACGACCTGTATGTTGTGGGAGGGTGGTCGTATGTAAGTTCTGACTAGGGACGGAGCTAAAAATTTATTTTTTTAAGAGAGACAAACCCAATACAAAAGTCACTTTTTTAAAATTAAAGAAGAAACTTAGTACTAATATTCTTTTTGAGATTAATTATATGGGGTGGGGGGGGGGGGGGGAATTAATTTTAAAAGAAAATTACAAGTGGACAAACGTAACTAATATCCTTATCTTTACAATTTTTTAAAATAATTATACCAATGGTGCTAGCATGCAATACACCGTAGGTGCTGACATGTTACACCACTGTGCAGGTCATCACGTTCTTGCAATGTGATGCACCAGTCAAAATACACAAGTCTTTTTTGGAAAAAGCGTCCTATATAGCCTAACTCAAAGAGGATAATATCTTTTGTAAGGAGTAGACCGAAAATATATTGGATGTGCATGGGCAGTGATTAGATGAAAGCTTCAGCATTAGCCCGTGAAATTGTACTGGGGACTCAGTGGCGGAGTCAGGAATTTTATTCGGGAGGGGCCAAAATTAATAGGTTATTAAGAATTTTTTGCGTATACGGTAATAAAGTCAAAATTAAAATATTATATTAAAATATTTAACATCATATACGTCAAAAATCAAAGTCACATATTCCCATTCGAGACTTCGTATTTTGAAAACACTAAATCATATTTTCATTGTCAATAGTTTTAAAAATATATTTCTTAATATATGTAACAAATAATTTATTCATTAGATCATCTCCTAATCGATTCCGGAGATTGAAATAATTTGATGATTAATAGCTGTAAATAAAAATTAGAAAAAAAAAATTAAAAGCCACAAATAAAAACCATATAAAAAAAAAAACAAACATACCAAATAACAAAACAGAACCATTATAAATGAATAATATATAAAGGAATAATATATTTTTTATCTTTCAAAACGTAATGGTTACTGATCAATAAATACATTAATAGCTGTAAATAAAAATTAGAAAAAAAAAATTAAAAGCCACAAATATAAACCATATAAAAAAAAAAAACATACCAAATAACAAAACAGAACCATTATAAATGAATAATATATAAAGGAATAATATATTTTTTATCTTTCAAAACGTAATGGTTACTTATCAATATTATATTAAAATATTTAACATCATATACGTCAAAAATCAAAGTCACATATTCCCATTCGAGACTTCGTATTTTGAAAACACTAAATCATATTTTCATTGTCAATAGTTTTAAAAATATATTTCTTAATATATGTAACAAATAATTTATTCATTAGATCATCTCCTAATCGATTCCGGAGATTGAAATAATTTGATGATTAATAGCTGTAAATAAAAATTAGAAAAAAAAAAATTAAAAGCCACAAATAAAAACCATATAAAAAAAAAAACAAACATACCAAATAACAAAACAGAACCATTATAAATGAATAATATATAAAGGAATAATATATTTTTTATCTTTCAAAACGTAATGGTTACTGATCAATAAATACATTAATAGCTGTAAATAAAAATTAGAAAAAAAAAATTAAAAGCCACAAATATAAACCATATAAAAAAAAAACAAACATACCAAATAACAAAACAGAACCATTATAAATGAATAATATATAAAGGAATAATATATTTTTTATCTTTCAAAACGTAATGGTTACTTATCAATAAATACATAAATACATACTCTATCCTTAAACTTTTACATGTTATTACACATACGCCCCTCGTCCATCTCTCCCCCTTCGCCGGAAAGATACGCCTCAATTACAAATCCCGCCCCTCCGCTTTTGCAAACATCACCTCTCGCCTCGCCTCCCCCCTAACTTCCAACATTTAGCAAAGAGGCCCGACATCCCATGTGGAGCAGTGGCGGAGCCCCCCGTCCACACGTCCCTCCGCCCCTGCTGGGACTACGGGACTACGGGATGACAAGTATGTTCAAGTCTTCCTCATGCACTTTTAATTTGGATGTTTCAGGTGGCAGTACAACTAGTTTACCATATATATATGACCCCTCTCTCTTTCTCTCATGATAATTGAATAGCTGTTAAGATCAAATATTTTCCCTAGAGGAAAGGATGTGTCTAAAGTAAAATAAAATATTAAATTATAAAATAAGCGGCTCGACCTACCATATCATTTCAATATATATAGTTAAAAGGTTGTAGTATTTTTAAAATAGTTATAGTTATTATTAAAATAATTTAAAATTTTTTAAAAAATATAGTATTAATTTTTAAAACAATGTTATACTCGAACAAAAAAATAATTTTTTTGTCAACATGGTAGCCTACTTAAATACCAATACTAAATTGCCTCGAGTTCTATTTTAATTTCTTGGATGGAAGTGCCATTGATGACAGCATGGCTGATGCATATTGAACATTTTTAGAGGGCGAGAGAAAGGTGAGTATATAAATAAGGCAGATATGGATACAAAACACATCAATAGTTTTCTATAATACATCTTGCCACTTGCTAAATAATGGACTCGTAGAATCGCTCCGTCTCATAATAAAATAAAAATAATAAAAAATTAATTATTTTATGTGGGAACTATGTAATGAGATATTTTCCTTCTTATATTTTTTTTTATAAGTAGATTGATGTCATCCATTTTAATTTTATATTTGTGGAAAATTTTATTCACTACCGCACAAATAAAAATTTTCCATGAAAAAAGGTCCATTGATAAAAATACGGAAAATAAAAATAAAAACAGTTTATTTTTTGGAGTAGATGGAAAATAAGTTGAGGCATATTTATGATTTTCCTTCTTGTTATCAAACGAAGCTTTAAGAGATCATCTTAAAACGTCATTCAACTTATTTTTCAACTTCTCACAAAATCAAGTATTTTTTCCTATCATTTTCTATCTTATTATCAAACGGTTGAAATTAGATTTTTAAAACATACTATAACATACTAAAAATGTGTTTTCGTTTTTTTTCTTTTGGTATTTAAAATAATAAGTTCATACTTTCCAGGATAAAATAAAAATATAATGTAACCAACTAGTGAGAGGTCACGGGATTCCTTCTAAACGAAAGTGAGTTTGGATTGAATTTGTTGTGACAGCATATAAGATGATGATTTGTGATGTATCCCCACTTTACCGATTACTGGCTCTTCCCCCACAACCCAAGACTAAATTAGGATTATTGCTTGTACAAAAATAAAAATAAAATTATATATGCATTAAAAACGGGAATTTTTCATTAGACCCACCAAAACTTGCTTCTTACCCCAATTAGAGATAACTTTCAACCTACCCCACCTTATTTTCAACTGCCAAACAAAATTTTAAAACTTCAAAATCTCTTCAATACCTAGCCAATCTATACCATCTCAAGCTCTGAAATGCTCACCTGATTTTCATCTCCATACTTGATCTACTTAAGCTATGCATCATCTCATTTCCACATAACAAATCCCAAATCACGGAAAATGAGGCCCACAAATATATATTATATATATATATATACGTGCATATACAATCTGTTAGCTGTGAATTAAAAATCCAAAATCACTATTTAATAGCCATGGATTCCATAATTTCTTACTCAAATCTCATCAATTTTCGTTTTTCTCCAACTACAACTAAAATTTGCTTTCAAAAATTACTTTCCAACTTTGAAGAAAATATCAGATAAGAGAATTGTAGAATCCTTTTTTTTTAGCAAGAATTGTTGAAATTAAAGAGGCGAACTTTCAAAAAAGATTACTCCAATTCCCGGTGGACAAAATTTTCATTTATTTATTTTAAAATAATGGTTGATGATTAGAGAATCAAAGTGAGAGATGCGCACAGGGACTATGAACCACGATTGAATCAGAGTAATTGAAAGAATCCATTTTGGGGGATTATATTTCAAAAAGTCCGATTTCAAAATAGAACTCTCTTTCATTTAAGATTTAGGTTAAATATGCCTTTGTAATCATATATGTATGTGTATATCTATATATATTAGTGTTGCCCATTTTCTTGAACAACGGGGGTGAATGACTAAAAGCTTTAATTTAAGTCAGGCTGGCGAAGTTGTTTTCAACAATAGGCAAATAGAATTGATGAAGGAGAAGAGGCGGAGATAGTAAGAGAAGAGGGAGATAAAGGGTTTCAAAGAATAAAAGATATATATTAGGACATCTTTGGTTAACGTTAGCCATTTATTCAATTAAA
This sequence comes from Lonicera japonica, assembly GCA_021464415.1. NCBI lineage: Eukaryota > Viridiplantae > Streptophyta > Magnoliopsida > Dipsacales > Caprifoliaceae > Lonicera > Lonicera japonica. Next base: position 40,909,634 of record CM038467.1, read on the forward strand.
TTTTAAAAATTAGATGGGCGTAAAAAGAATGTTTTTGTAATCACCCTTAAAAATTCTTGAGGATGTCCGTAAAATATTGCTTAATTTGGGTTATAGGTGGTGGCCCCTCTCTAACCTGTTAGACACAAAAATCGCAGTATTGATGTTCACACCATTGTTGTGGATCCATGAAGAGGAATGCTATATTACCGGCATGTATTACTTGAGTTGCACCTTAACAAAATATAACAAATGTACAACCCATGCAATATACTTGGTAAGAATAAGTTGTAAAAATTGTAAATAAGAAAAATATTTTTCATCCATGAATTTGAAGGGATATCTTGTGATTAATTAAGGGTGGTGATGTTGGCACCCCCAAAAATACTTGGTAACACTCCCACTTTAATTCGGTCATTCGCAACCGAGTAAAGTGTCTATTATTCGGTTGTTGAGGACCGAATATAAGTCTATATACTCGGTTCTTGACAACTGAGTAAGGCATTTTCAAGTTATTTCAAGTTTTTTCAAGTTTATATTCGGTCCTTAACAACCGAATAACGTATACGTTATTCGGTTGTTAAGGACCGAATGAAAAGTGGGAGTGTTTTCAACAGATTTTGGGGGTGTCAACATCACCACCCTTAATTAATTTTGGGAAGAAAAATTAATGGGATAACTGATAAACGCATAATTTTGTCATGTTTAAGCTCTTTCCCGGAGTCGCTTGACGCGTTTGTTGCTTTAATTCTGCCTAATTATCCACTTATCTTGAGATTAGTGCCTTAGCGAGTGTTGTATCTAACATGGCTCAAGTTGGTGTGTATTTTGTAGTATTCCATGTGTTTGTAAGATTGGGATACAATGGCATTGCATGAAGTAATCAAGAGCAAGCTTGGAGGCTTGCAAAGTGCTGAGTGAACAATTTTGCAGACCCATGATCGATCATGGGCAAAGCCATGATCGATCATGGCTTGCAAAATTTCTGGCAGAACACTTCCATGATCGATCATGGCCCTGCGAGTGCACCAACTATCTTTTGCTTTTAGCCTTATTTTGGGGAAACTTGTTCCTAGATATTTTCCCTTGGATAGTTTATTAATTTAAGTACTCCTTTAGCTATTGTTTAGTCTAGGAGAGGGGGGGATAGATCATCATCTAGTTTTACACATTTTTACAAGTTCTAGAGAGAAGGGAGAGCTCTTGTTCATTGTTCTTCATTTTCCCTTGTAAGTGTTTTAATTTGTAAGAATGATTTCTTCATCTATAATATTTGTTTTTGCATCTATTATGGAGTAGTCTTTTACTAAGGTTACGGAGGTGAATCGCGATATGATTTTTGGTGATTAATGGCTCAATCCATGTTTAAAGTTTAATAAATATTTGTGAATCTTCTTCTTCTTCATCATTTCTTCCATTATTTCATGCTTTCTAGGTATTTTCATATCAAGTCAAGACTTCATATGCCTTGTATATTTAGTTCTTGGGAGGTAATGAACTTACAACATATTTTTATGGTTCTAGAAAGCTTGTAGCCTTTTTCCCCCATTCATGGAGTTTTTGTCCTTTTTGTAGAAATTATAAATAGTTCATAAAACTCCATAGATGGATTGTAAATTTGGTTAGCTTATCTTTGATTCATTTATTGATATATTGAGTGCTTCTTACACTTTATGTGATATTTAGACTCTTTATTTTCTACCATAAGAGATAAATGATGAGATGACAAATTTATACCATAAACTTCATTCCGTTTCATTGTTAGGATTCGCTTTTTAATTTTCATTCTTTAAACCATGAGATTACATACACTTGCTTTATGTTAAATCTTTTAATGATTAGTTTGTCATATCTATCTCGGATTAGCTTCATCGGGAATGGGTTGCCTTGCTTCACACCCGTAGCTAAGAGGTAGGAATGATAACCTCATCTTTGGTGGGATGTCGTTTGTCTTTTTCTCGGATATAGCTTCAACCCGGGAATGAGTCGCCTAGCGTCGCACCCTTTGTTATTGAGAGAAACACCAATATTCCCCATATCTCGAGAAACCTAGTGTTGTAATCTTTGTATGAGCTAGTGATCACCGTCTCTTAAATCGTAACTAACCTCCACCTACCTTAGTGCTTTTTTATTAATTTTCAAACCGTTTTACATTTCCGTTGTTTCACAACAAATCCAACTTACAAAATCAGAAAACCGTAAAATCCGTAATCCTTTCCATCCCTTTTCACTTATCCCTGTGGTTCGACACTCGGACTTCCGAGACTATATTACAACTTGACGTGCCTGCACTTGGGCTAATACAACTCGTTATTTAAGAGGCGTCAAGTTTTTGGCGCCGTTGCCGGGGATAAGGCAAAAGGCGGATTCTGGGTTTTGTACAAAACCATTCTGTAAGTATTTCTCTCTATTTAATTAATTTATTTTTCTCCCTGATTTTCTGTTTGATTTTGTAGAGTTCCCAAGGAGTGATTCGAATCATTGTCCAAGCCCATGCAAGGGCGATTGTTCGTGGATATTCGAATTAGCCCTCCCACATCTCCAAGAATGGCGAACCAAGGTAGAGCTGCGGATCACGAGAGTGATAATGAAGGGGAAGGTGCCAACAATGTTCCTCCTGTTAGGACAATGAGGGACTACCTTCAACCGCCTCGGGCAACATCGAATTCATGCATTGTCCTTCAGGCCGGTCAAGCCGGAGTGTTCTCTTTCAAACCAAGTATGCGTCAACATATCCCTTCTTTTCATGGTATGGAGTCGGAAAACCCATACTTGCATTTGAAAGACTTTGAAGAAGTCTGCTCCACATTTCGTGAGGCAAATGTTAACGAGGATGTCATGCGTTTAAAACTCTTTCCTTTCTCCCTAAAAGACAAAGGAAAGATTTGGCTAAATGCTCAAAGACCGCAATCAATTCGGTCTTGGCAAGAGCTTCAAGCGGAATTTCTAAAAAAATTCTTTCCCATTCATAGGACCAACGCTTTAAGAAGGGCGATATCAAATTTTTCGCCAAAAGAAAATGAAAGTTTTTATAAGTGTTGGGAAAGATACAAGGAACTTCTAAACGCATGCCCTCACCACGGTCACAAAACGTGGAGCCTTGTTAGTTTTTTCTACGAATCTCTCACCCCCGATATGCGTACATTTATTGAGACCATGTGTAGTGGTCAATTCTTGAGTAAGAATCCCGATGAGGCTTTATTGTATTTTGATGAATTAGCGGAAGGTGCTCAAAATTGGAACACCTATTCCGAGGAACCCAAAGCCAAAACTCAAGGAAGGGGTGGGTTGTACCAAGTGTCCAATGAGGATGACATGGGTACGAGGTTATTCCAATTGTCTAAGAAAGTAGAGGCAATGGAAGCAAGTAAGCTTAAGGAGGTCAATGTAGTATCCTCGAGTCAGTTGTGTGTCATTTGTGAAAATTCAGGACACACTACCGAGGATTGTCCTACCATTCCCGCTTTTCGGGAAGTCCTCAAAAATCCCGCCCAAGTCAATGCTTTACACCAGTACAACCAAAACCGTAACCAAAACGATCCTTATTCTCAAAGGTACAATGAGGGATGGAAGAATCACCCCAATTTCAGTTGGGGAGGAAATCAAAGTCAGAACCACAACCAATATCATCAGAACCAAAGGCAACAACAACAACCTCAAAACTCTTTTGTTCCACCTCAGAATCAAAATCCCAACCAAAACTTGGAAGCTTTGTTAAGATCATTTGTGGACAAAACGGATCGTGATGTGGGTGAGTTAAAAACTCAAATGTCTAAACTCACCACCGCCCTAGCTACCCAAGAGAAGGGAAAATTCCCCTCTCAACCTTTAGCTAATCCTAGAGGTCAAGTTCAAGTAGTGGAGGGAGGAGAGTTTAGCTCCAAGATAGAAGAACTCAAATCTATCACAATCTTGAGAAGTGGGAAGGAGGTAGACAAAACTATTGTTCCTAAAACCCTCAAGGTGGCGGACATAGTTGATCCCACGCATGTTGAGAAGTCGGAGGTTGAAAAAGTTGTGAGTGAAGAGAAGAAGAGAGAGGAAGATAAACAAGGAAAAGAGGATCTCGAAAAAATAAAAAATGGGATCAAAGTTCCATTTCCGGAGAGATTGAACCAACCGTCCAAATCTAATACCGAGATTTTGGATGTTTTTAGGCAAGTGAAAATCAACATTCCATTGCTTGATGCAGTCAAGCAAATACCTTCGTACGCTAAGTTCCTAAAGGACTTATGTACTACCAAACGAAGGTTGAATGTCAAGAAGAAGGCCTTCATGGCGGAGCAAGTGAGCTCCATCATGCAAGGCACGAGAGCCCCTAAGTTCAAAGACCCTGGTTGTCCCACAATTTCATGTGTCATAGGAAATTGTAGGATAAAAAATGCATTGTTAGATTTGGGAGCAAGTGTTAATGTGCTCCCATATTCGGTTTATCAACAGTTGGGGTTGGGTGAGTTGAAACCCACGAGGGTTACTATCCAATTAGCGGACCGATCTGTTAAGATCCCAAGAGGTATAGTCGAGGATGTGCTTGTTCAAATTGACAAGTTTTATTTTTCGGTTGATTTTATCATCCTCGACATGCAACCCGTGTCGAACCCCGCTAATGAGATTCCGGTTATCCTTGGACGACCATTTCTTGCTACTTCTAACGCTATAATAAATTGCAAGAATGGAATTGTGAAGTTAGCATTTGGAAACATGACTCTAGAGCTAAACGTGTTCTCTTTGAGCAATCAAAGAGATGACGATTATAATGAGGAAACTGAACACGTGAACATGATAGAGTCATGTATCCAAGACCACTTTGTGGCAAATTTCGAATCGGAGTCAACGGAAGGTTATCTAACCACTTTCGATGAACCTGAGGATTGTATGCAAGTGTGTTCTTTATCTGACAAACAGGTTGGATTCTCGGAGAAAGAGAAAAACACACAATCTCCCACCGAAAAGCTTGAAGGAAAAATGGATCTCAAGCCATTGCCTAGCAATTTGAAGTATGCCTTTTTGGGAACTTCAGATACTTTCCCCATTATCATCTCGTCCGAACTTTCGGATGACCAAGAAGGGAGGTTAGTTCATTTGCTTGGTAAATATTAAAAAGCTTTTGGTTGGACTCTTGCCGACCTCCAAGGAATAAGCCCTTTGATTTGTACACATAAAATTCACTTGGAGGATGGGGCAAAAACATCGAGACAATTTCAACGCCGGTTGAATCCTAACATGCAAGAAGTGGTTAGGAACGAGGTGTTGAAATTGTTGGATGCAAAGATCATCTATCCAATCTCGGATAGTAAATGGGTTAGTCCAACTCAAGTGGTACCAAAAAAATCAGGTCTTACGGTAGTCAAGAACGAATCAAACGAGTTGATTCCGCAAAGAGTCACCACCGGGTGGCGAATGTGTATTGACTACCGTAAACTCAACGAGGCAACTCGTAAAGATCATTTCCCACTCCCCTTTTTGGATCAAACTCTAGAGAGGGTAGCGGGCCATAAATATTACTCGTTCCTCGATGGTTTTTCCGGGTACAATCAAATTGAGATTGACCTAGATGATCAAGAAAAGACCACCTTTACATGCCCTTTTGGCACCTTCGCATATCGAAGAATGCCTTTTGGTTTATGTAATGCACCGGCCACTTTCCAACGGTGTATGCTAAGTATTTTTAGCGATATGGTGGAAAGAACTTTGGAAGTTTTTATGGATGACTTTACCGTCTATGGTAAGTCATTCGACAATTGCTTGACTAACCTAGAACAGGTCTTGGGAAGATGTGTAGAAAAACAATTGGTGTTGAATTGGGAGAAGTGCCATTTTATGGTTACCAAGGGAATTGTTTTGGGGCACATCATTTCGTCTGAAGGAATTGAAGTGGATAAAGCAAAAATCGATTTGATTGCCAAATTTTCTACGCCCAAGAATGTCAAAGATGTCCGATCCTTTCTAGGACATGCCGGGTTTTATAGGAGGTTTATCAAGAACTTCAGTTCCATTTCCAAGCCGATGTGTAATCTACTTCTTAAGGATGCACCCTTTGAGTGGGATGCCAAGTGCGAGGAAGCCTTCGTCTCTCTGAAGCATATGCTCACTACTGCACCGATTATGCAGGCACCGGACTGGAGCTTGCCATTCGAGGTCATGTGCGACGCAAGTGACTATGCAGTGGGAGCGGTTCTTGGTCAAAGGAAAGACAAGAAACCGGGTGTGATATACTATGCAAGTACAACTTTGAATGATGCACAAATGAATTACACCACAACAGAGAAAGAGCTCCTAGCAATTGTCTTCGCCCTAGACAAGTTTCGATCCTATTTGATAGGATCGCCAATTGTGATTTTCACGGATCACGCGGCATTGAAATATCTATTCACAAAGAAAGATGCCAAGCCGCGGCTTTTGAGGTGGATTCTCCTATTGCAAGAATTTCATTTGAGCATCAAGGACAAAAAGGGAGTCGAGAACGTGGTGGCCGATCATCTGTCTCGTCTCACTTTTACAAACTACATTGAAGAAAGCCCGATCCAAGATTCGTTCCCGGATGAGCAACTGCTGGCAATCTCGACACTCCCATGGTATGCCGACATTGTAAACTATCTTGTAACCGACAAGATACCAAAAGCATGGGGCGCACAAGATAGAAAGAAGTTCTTGAGTGAAGTGAAGCGATTCTATTGGGATGAACCGTACCTATTTAAATATTGTGCGGAACAAATTATCCGGAGGTGCATTCCAGACCAAGAAGTGGAGAGAGTTCTGTCTTCCTACCATTCTGAAGCTTGCGGAGGACATTTCTCATCAAAGAAGACAACCGCTAAGATTTTGCAAAGCGGACTGTACTGGCCGTCGCTCTTTAAGGACGCACAACATTTTTGCAAGGCATGCCAAAGATGCCAAATGCTTGGAGGGATCTCTAAGAGGAACATGATGCCACTCAATCCCATCTTAATGATTGAAATCTTCAATTGCTGGGGCATCGACTTTATGGGACCGTTCCCATCCTCCTACGGTAATCTTTACATTTTAGTTGTTGTAGATTACGTTTCAAAATGGGTGGAAGCCCAAGCGTGCAAGAAAAATGATCACAAAGTGGTGATCCGATTTTTGAAAGACAACATTCTTGCACGCTTTGGCACTCCTAAGGCAATAATAAGCGATGGCGGTACTCACTTTTGTATAGACCATTTCAATCATTAATGCAAAAGTATGGTGTAAACCATAAAGTATCGCTCGCTTATCACCCTCAGACTAACGGTCAAGCCGAGCTGACAAATAGGGAAATCAAACAGATTCTAGAGAAAACGGTAAACCCGAACCGCAAGGATTGGTCGTTAAGACTGATTGATGCACTTTGGGCTTACCGTACTGCGTACAAAACAACTCTAGATATGTCCCCCTATCGTATGGTGTACGGAAAACCATGTCATTTGCCAGTAGAGTTGGAACACAAATCATACTGGGCAACTAGGATGGTTAATTGTGATTTCGAAAAAGCCGGGCTTGAACGTAAGTTGCAAATTGATGAAATCGAGGAATTGAGAAGAGATGCATATGATAATGCGAAGATAAGCAAGGAACGTGCCAAAATCTTTCATGATAAATCTATTTTAAGGAAAGAATTCAAACTTGGGCACAAAGTTCTTGTTTATGACACTCGTTTGCATCTCTTCCCCAGGAAATTGAAGTCTCGTTGGACCGGCCCATACATTGTCCGTCATGTATTTCCTTTTGGGGCTGTACAAGTTGAGGATCCCAAAACCGGCTATGTTTTCAAAGTTAATGGACAACGTTTAAAGCCATTTTTGGAATCCCCGAGTCGAGAGGAGTCCATCCCTCTTGAAGACCCGACTTATGCCTAACAAGCATAGGTCGATTGTGTAAATAATGTGTTTTTTTTTGTAGAATTTTTGAGTTTCAGGAATTTGTTTCGGAGGTTCGGGTGAAATTGGATCGAACCGGACCAAGTTGAGGGGAGTGGAAAGGTGTTTCAAGTGAAGAAATGTCATGGAAAAATGTTTGTTGAAGGCATGATCGATCATGGGAAAGCCATGATCGATCATGAGATGAAGTTGAGGAGGCAGTGGACTTCCATGATCGATCATGGGCAAAGCCATGATCGATCATGGGATCGAATTTTTAAGGCAGTGCACTTTCATTATCGATCATGGGCATAACCATGATCGATCATGGTGAACTTTTCCAGCGGCAGTGCACTTTCATGATCGATCATGGGCATAACCATGATCGATCATGGTCCCAATTAAAAATAGAGCAGCCGCATTTAGAGCCCCAACTTCGTGCTCCCTCTTCTTCGTAACCCCCATTTCTCTCCATCTCCCTACTCTAAACCTTCAACCATCATCAAATCAAACCCTCCCCTAGCCTCTCCATCACCATAATCATCCAATTTCAACCCCAAATCCCTCACCCATCTAAGAATCAACCATTTTCTCTCTCTTAAGCCCTTCTCCCATTTCGAGCCCTAGTCCCCCAAATTTCTAAACTTCTCCCTTCATTCTCCCTTCCTCCCACATCAATGGCCGCTATTGAACCAGTCAATAAGCCCGAGGTGCTTCAAGCTGCAAGGGGTGGATACTGCGGTTTTCGGAGTCGTCAAGAGGATGATTGGTGGAACTACGCCTTCAGAAATCGGGCTGTGATGATCGAGAGGCCTGTCATTATTGGTGCCTTAGATGATTTCCCGCAAATGGGAGCTTTCGAAAGACACGAGGGGTGGTTGAACTATTTGCGCCAAACAGGTAATCAATGCAATCTCACCCTATGCCGTGAATTTGTTGCAAGCTTGGTGCAAGTGCCCAATGCTGCTTATGCATATGTTGCCCACGTGCGTGGGAGAACTATACCATTTAACCTCGAGGTAGTTAGTCGAGCGACGGGAATTTCGTCATTGCCAGATGCTAGCTATGACCTCCCGCATTCAGCCCGAATTGTGTACCCCACAGATGACGAATTGGCCACATTTTTGGCCGGTCGTCCAATGACCCGGATTGGCTCCCAATTTGATAGGAACAATTTAGCACCACAATTCAGGACCCTGTGGCTTGTTGTAGCCAATGCGTTAGATCCCACCTCGCACATTCAACATTTGTACACTTATCATGCATATGTGCTCTACGTCATCGCCCGCAATAGGCCATGTTGCCTGGTTCGCTACATAATGCGTAAGATTATTAAAGTCTATGACACGGTGGCCCATAACAAAACGATCAAATTTGGTGTGCTTCTAACCCGCATTTTCTTAGAAGCGGGTGTCCAAGAAAGGGACGCTGATGTCAGAAAGATTCAGCGTTCCCCGATAAACAGGTCCGCCCAAGCTAGAGCCGCCGGCCAACTGAGAAATAGGCCAAGTTCTTCGGCCGCACCTCCTCCAGTGGAAGCCGAGGAAGAAGCGCCAGAAGAGGTAGGAACGGACGCTCCGGGTCCTTCGAGGAGAAGAAGAAGAGCAAGTACGGGACCTGTGGACGATAATATGACATTTTTGAGAGAGCAATTTGAGCAAATGAATGCCACGATGCACGCTGGGTTTGATGCTCTCAACACTAGGGTGGACGATATGCTGGTCCGCCAAGATCATATGGAGGCGGAGATTGCCTCTAGAGTGGAAGTTCATATGGCAGCTCAACAAGATTTTATACGCCGCCAATTCGAGGAGTTCTATGGTCGTTTTCCTCCACCCCCACCTCCCGACATGTGATGATTTTTGTTAATCCTGGAAACTCCTTAAGTACTTATATTTATGCTTAGCTTTATTGTTTTTCTTTTGGGTTGTATTAGATTTCAGACATGATGTTAACTTTAGAACTTGGTTTTAATGGTTGAATATTATGGTTTTTTTCTTTTGAATTCTAATTCTAACCCGTTTTGTGAATAGTTGTTGTTTATCTCTTATGTTTTTGTCTCATGGAAAGCAAAGCCAAAGTAGCCCTACCATGCATATTTATTGTTCTCTTTCCATTGAGGGCAATGTTTCTTTCAAGATGAGGGGGTACGTTATTTTGTGTTTATTCTGTTTTGGCTTGCTTTTGTGTTTTTCCATGAGTAATAGAGATGTGTTCAATTTTGTTTTTTTTGAGAAGTTTGAAAATTGATTGATTGATATTTTGTTCGATGAAGACTATTGTTTCATTAGCTTTTGGTTTGAATTGTTTGATCTAGATAGGATTTTGAATGATAAACTAAATTGCCTTGCTCCGCTTAGTCTCATATCCCGTTATATTCTCATGTACCACATGCTAGATTGCTTTGGTTGTTTCCAATTTGGTAATAACACTTAGATTTATTTTCATTGAGAGAAGAGAAATTTTTGTCCAAAAATGATGGAAGCTCTTTCGAAAAGATCCTCCAATGAGAGGACAAAAGCATAGCACTTTATAAAACTTGGATGACTTTTATCCTAATATTGACTTAAAGCTTCACTTGACTAAATTTTAAGTCTCTTTGTCTAATATTATGGATGGGTATAGGTTACCATATGGGAAAGGGTGAATAGCTTCCTTTAAGCTCCAATGAATGAGCAAGTTTTGAGAAAATTTCATAAGTGAGTCAGCGCTGCCCCCCCCCCCCCCATAGATGAAAACCCCCGCTGAGATAATTTAGCGAAATTTCAGAAAAAGATTAAGAAAGTGCTTAGAATCGGAAATTGGAGCTTTTTTTTTGAAAAGTTCTCTCTTCCTTCTTGAATGATTATGACTCTTGTGTGTATATCGAATTGCTTGAATCGAAGTCTAGTATGTGAGCATGGAGAATTGGATTGTGTTCTAAAGGAGATAGGCGAATTAGATGATCATCAAATATCCATCGTTCTGAAATTGATAGTATTGCTCTTGCTTTGCAAATTGAAACTTGAATCTTCATCCTCATCATTTCTCATGATCAAACTTCTAATGGTTGTAGGTATCATTTCTAAAACCTTCACGAGATGCAACTCGTCTCTTTGGGAACTCAGAAGTTAACAACTTTTTGTATAGCGTAATTCTTTTGTATTATATATTTTGTCTTGCTAAGGACTAGCAAGAATTGTCGAGGGATTGATAAAACGCATAATTTTTGTCATGTTTAAGCTCTTTTTTCCGAGTCGCTTGAACGTTTTTTGTTGCTTTAAATCTGCCTAATTATCCACTTTCTTGAGATTAGTCCTTAGCGGAGTGTTTATCTAACAGGCTCAAGTTGTGTGTATTTTGTAGTATTCATGTTTTGTAGGATTGGATACAATGGCATTGCAGAAGTAATCAAGAGCAAGCTTGGAGGAGTGCTTAGTCTTGAGTGAACAATTTTGCAGACCATGATCGATCATGGCAAAGCCATGATCGATCATGGCTTGCAAATTTCCTGGAGAAACACTTCATGACCGATCATGCAAATGCCATGATCGATCATGCCCGGCGAGTGCACCAACTATCTTTTGCTTTTAGCCTTATTTTGGGGAAACTTGTTTCTAGATATTTTCCCTGGATAGTTTTTTAATTTAAGTACTCCTTTAGCTATTGTTTTAGTCTAGGAGAGGGGGGGATAGATCATCATCTAGTTTTACTACACATTTTACAAGTTCTAGAGAGAAGGGAGAGCTCTTGTTCATTGTTCTTCATTTTCCTTGTAAGTGTTTTAATTTAAGAATGATTTCTTCATCTATTAATTTGTGTTTTTGCATCTATTATGGAGTAGTCTATTACTAAGGTTACGGAGGTGAATCGTGATATGATTTTTGGTGATTAATGGCTCAATCCATGTTTAAAGTTTGATAAATATTTGTGAATCTTCTTCTTCTTCATCATTTCTTCCATTATTTCATGCTTTCTAGGTATTTTCATATCAAGTCAAGACTTCATATGCCTTGTATATTTAGTTCTTGGGAGGTAATGAACTTACAACATATTTTTATGGTTCTAGAAAGCTTGTAGCCTTTTTCCCCCATTCATGGAATTTTTGTCCTTTTTGTAGAAATTATAAATAGTTCATAAAACTCCATAAATGGATTGTAAATTTGGTTAGCTTATCTTTGATTCATTTATTGATATATTGAGTGCTTCTTACACTTTATGTGATATTTAGACTCTTTATTTTCTACCATAAGAGATAAATGATGAGATGACAAATTTATACCATAAACTTCATTCCGTTTCATTGTTAGGATTCGCTTTCTAATTTTCATTCTTTAAACCATGAGATTACATACACTTGCTTTATGTTAAATCTTTTAATGATTAGTTTGTCATATCTATCTCGGATTAGCTTCATCGGGAATGGGTTGCCTTGCTTCACACCCGTAGCTAAGAGGTAGGAATGATAACCTCATCTTTGGTGGGATGTCGTTTGTCTCTTTCTCGGATATAGCTTCAACCCGGGAATGAGTCGCCTAGCGTCGCACCCTTTGTTATTGAGAGAAACACCAACATTCCCCATATCTCGAGAAACCTAGTGTTGTAATCTTTGTATGAGCTAGTGATCACCGTCTCTTAAATCGTAACTAACCTCCACCTACCTTAGTGCTTTCTTATTAATTTTCAAACCGTTTTACATTTCCGTTGTTTCACAACAAATCCAACTTACAAAATCAGAAAACCGTAAAATCCGTAATCCTTTCCATCCCTTTTCACTTATCCCTGTGGTTCGACACTCGGACTTCCGAGACTATATTACAACTTGACGTGCCTGCACTTGGGCTAATACAACGCGTTATTTAAGAGGCATCAATAACACTGCGTTCCATTTCCCATGACATACAACAGCCTTTTTCATAGGGAAAGTTAAGGTATACATTTTTAAGGTTTATTTGATTTTTCCTCCATAATATGAAGATAAATGCGAGCGTACGCTCTCTTACACACAAACATATACAAATGCAGAGATAAATTTTTTTAAGGGGGTCAAACTTAATACTAATGTCATTCTTTTTAAAAAATAAAAGAGAAAATTTAATACTAATCCAAGTGTTGGGGGGGGGGAGGGGGGGTGCGGTTGAGCGCAAGATTAATGCAACTAATAAATTTTAAAAATTAAAGGGATGCAAACTTAATTAATATACATATATTTATTTATTAAACTAGTTATAAACCACATGTTTCCGCACGTGATTAGGAGACATAATTTTTATTCTTTATATAACATGATAGTTATTTTGATATATAGAACACGTTATTATAAGTTAATAACATTAAACTAATATATACAAAATATCAATTTTAAAAATTATAATTTTAATAAAAATGAAATATAAAGAATATTAATAATTTTTAGAAATTGTTGAAAAAATAATATTTAATTTGATACAATAATATTTTTACTTGTATAATTGTACCTTAATTTAAGGATTCATTATAAAAAAATCCTTGAATCTAATAATATATATAACAGTGTTGATTAATTGCATGTAAATATATTTTCTAATGAAGCGTAATTAATTTAGGATATAATCTTAATTCAAAAATCATAGTAACTTTAACAAAATGAAAAAAAAAATAATAATGGGAGAGTTGTAGCAAATTGAAAGCTATCTCATAAAAAATATCTTGATTAATAAAATAAGTATGTAAAATGAAAGATTCTCAGCTACATAATAAAATACAAAATGCTAAGGGGTCTTAGATATGAAAAATTCATATACATTTCAGCAAATAGCTTTGAACAACTACAATGATTTGGTTTAACTACATGTGAATCGCAATTTCAAGATTATTAATAATGTTTTGATACATTTTATCTTCTTCATGCATATTAGGATCGATCAATGATAGATCCATAAGGGGCTGGGCTAGTTGGGGTGAGTCCACGGGAATTAAAATAGTGCTAAGTACGGTCCAATTTAAATGTTTAGCCCAATCTAAAGTAGAGGCCACTCTTTCTCGTAGTATCATAATTTTTTCTCCAATATAGAGCCCATTATAAAAAATCATACAAAATATTACTAAAATCACATAAGATTCTATAATATTAATTATATAATACATAAACATTTTTCTAAATAATAGTTCCTTTAAAAGTAATAAATCTATAATTCTTATTTCAAAATTTATACTATTTTGAATAATGATTCTTCTATACAGATGGTTTGGCATATTAAGTAGTATGATTTTTGGTTGAGAAACATAATGGATGTTGGATTGTGGTTACTAATTAAGTAATTAACAATTAAAATCCTATAGGATATGAGGATTGATGAAAGTCAACTGAAAGAAATATCTCATTGATTAGTTACATAATCAGATAGCCTAAAGTTTGATTTGAAAGATAATGTATTATAGTTCAATTTTCTCCGGGAGAAATGATCATTGTGCTAAACTCACAATATATATAAAATAGGTTATAATCTTCCTTAAAATACAAATCGAAGTGGCAAGTTATATTAAAAGTTTCATTCAAAAACTATATTCAAATAAGTTTAGTATAAGAATGTAAATAAGTCTTTTTATCACAGAATTATATATGATATTATTTGCGATACCAAATTCATTAAATTAGAATACTATTACCGGGCTTTATTAATTCTTAGTAAAATCTGAACCTTGTTAACTTAAAAACAAGCCTAAAAAAAGCTATAAATAAACCCACCACAACTTAAAAAAATATAAAAAAAATAATACAATGGGAACAATAGAGGAAAATGGGTGAGCAATTTGGACAATAAACCAATAGAATAAAATAATTGGGGCACCTTGTTTGTAGCCCAAACTTTTCAAAACCTTTGGCATTTATCCCACATCCTTTGAAGAATAGTATAGTCCAAAAGAGTGGATAATCATTATTTTTCTTTTAAGAAAATTGTTAATGTCTTTCCGGTTTTACCCTCTCTTGATTCTTTTAATGGATAATTAAGGACTTCTCCTCTCCATTACCCTTTTCATTTAATTTTGTTCAATGAAATTTGATCATGTTGGTCAGAAAACAACCCTAGAGGGTGGATGAATAGGGTTTTAAAAACTAAATGCGGAATTAATTTTTTTTAAAAAAATATTTAAGTAAAGCAACTTAGTTAAATAAGTTTATCAAGGAAAACAATCAATTAAATAATCAATCCCGAGAATAAGAAATAATATAAGTAACTTCAATCAATTAATATAAAAATAAATAAATAAAGAGATTGAGTAAGAAAGATTGAACCAATTTGAAGTCCAAGGCTTTTTATCCTCACTGTTCGGGTTCTTCAACCATACGTCCGCGCTCGGTTAGTTCTCCGAGAATTTTCACTATTCAATCTTCTTCGGGTGAAGATCAAACCTCAATACAAATGTTGTTATGCACACAACACTCACAATGTAGTTATACACACTACACTTCTCACAAGATATGCTCTCTTGCTCTACAAAGAGACAAACTCTCTTTTGAAATGAAGAATAAATTGTTTGTGGTGATACACACCAAAATAATAACTCTCAAGTGTATTTGAAGATTACAAATGAAGCTCACACTAGAGTTATCAAGATTGATCAAAGTATATAGCTCAAAAATGAAAGATTGATCAAAATGTATTCTTGAATCTTTGTATATTTGAATATATGAATAATAGAGTACTAGAATGATTCAAGGTGTCTTAAAACATGTCTAGGACCTCATATATATAGCTTGCAAACTCTTATGGCCGTTGGGGATGATTAAGAAAGGTTTTGGCTCCAAGGTATACATTTTCAAACTTTCCAACAGCTAGTTTTGATAAAAACAAATTCAAATGTTTTTTGTTAATTTCTCCCAATTTAACCGTTGGATGATGCTCAAATTTTAATAAAAAGTTCCAGAAGATGTTGTCTAATTACTGTAAAAATTTCAAAACGATCGGAGTTCGAGAAGGCCTCCATTTTACCGTTAGATCAAAACTGGGCAAAAATTGAGCGTATTTTAAATGTAAAATAAAAAAAATATTTTCAATTTAACAATGTAGTTCCAAATAAAATTCTAATTATTTTTGAACCTCAAAGATATGTTTCTAAGATACCTAATTTTATTATAGCTTAAAATATGATCATTTGAAATTAATATGAATTTATTTTGAAACTCGGTCTTTGTAAAATGATGTTTTTCAAATAAATTCAATTTCAAAATTGTTTGAATCAATCTTTTAAAAGATGCATAAATATGTTTGAGCTATAAGAATTTGATCAATAAAGTAAATTTACATAAATCTTAAGCACTCACTCAATTACTAAATTAACGAGTCTTCGAATGCTTTGATTTGTTTCTTCGGATTGATTTTCATTTGAAGCTTTTTCCTTGAAGCTTTTCATGTAGTCTTTTGATCCTTTGTACTTCATGATTTACATTGAGAGATTTGATCTTCCTTGTCTTGTCCAATGATCGAATAGTGAAAGATTGATCCTTGTCATGTTTTTCTTGAAGTTTCCAAGTAAATGAGCTGCATACTTATATCAAGAAACATGTTAAATTACACATAATTAATTTATTGTTATTATCAAAATAAGATTAAGACCTTAGGTCAACAGATCATATTCATAAAATTGCATAAAAAAACTCGAACCACAAGTAGGTGTAATATAAATTTAGGACCTAGTACTCTAATAGAATAATTGACCAAGTTTTATGTTAATTATGGTTGAAAAATTCCAATATAATATAAAACTACTTGGGACCTAGTAGTAATTTTCTATAAATAAAAATATCTTATCTATTGATTATATTGAAATTATACAACCCTAATTAATATAAAACTTGGTCAACTATTCTATTAGGGTAATTAGCAAAAATAACCCCTAAAGTTTGACATGAATCTCGCGCTCGTCCCTAAAGTTAAATTTTCAGTTAAAACATTTTTAAAGTTTCTAATTTTCCATCACTCATCCAAAACTGGATGCCTTGATAAAAGATGCACAAAAAACGCGCGTGAATATTACTGATAGACTCTTAATATTGTCATGCATAAGCTCTTTCCTAGAGCCGTTTAACGCGTTTATTGTTCTAACTTTGCCGTATTATCCACTTATCTTGAAATGAGTGCCTTAGTGAGTTTTGTATCTAATGTGGCCCAAGTTGGTGTATATTTTGTAATATACCAAGTTCTCGTAGGTATGCTAGTAAATAGCCTTCAAAAGATTGATCATAAGCATGCTCGGAGACATGCTAGAGTATGTAAGTGAATTCCCAAACCCATGTTCGATCATGGGAATAGTCATGATCGATCATGGGCATAACCATGATCAATCATGGCCTGGCGAGGACACTAGCTACCAGCTCCCTTTTGCCTGATTTTGGAGATTAATGTTCTTAGATATTTTTCCTAGTATATTTTATTAATGTTAGACAA
Organism: Lonicera japonica; assembly: GCA_021464415.1. Taxonomy (NCBI): domain Eukaryota; kingdom Viridiplantae; phylum Streptophyta; class Magnoliopsida; order Dipsacales; family Caprifoliaceae; genus Lonicera; species Lonicera japonica. The sequence goes on from CM038467.1 coordinate 40,926,879, forward strand.
TTTTAGCTAGCTTTAGGTAAGGGAAATTGGAGAGGGAATGGATCATCTAGATTTTTACACACACAAGTTCTAGAGAGAAGGTAAAGCTCAAAGTGTAACTTTTCTTCATTTCACTTGTAAGTTCTTGATTTTGTAAGAATGATTCCTTCTTCTGTAATATTTATTTTTGCATTTATTATCGAATAGTCTTTTACTAAGGTTATGGAGGTGAATCGCAATATGATTTTTGGTGATTAATTTCTTAATACATATTTAATGTTTGTTAAATAATTGTGAATCATTTTCCTTTTCAAATCCTTTATTTTCAAGCTTTCTAGGTATTTTTATTTAAAGATGAAACTTTTCATACCTTGTATGCTTAGTTCTTGTGTTTGAATGATAATATAACATATTTGTATGGTTCTAAAATGCTTGTGGTATTTTTCCTCCATCTATGTACCTTTTTCCTCTTTGTAGAGATTATGAAGAGTCCTTAAAACTCCATAAATGATTTATAAATTTATTAGTCTAATCCTTGATTTACTTAATGATATTTTGAGTACTTCATACATTTCATGTATATTTAGACTCCTTATTGTCTTTCTTAAGTGATGATCGATTAGTTAATGAATTTATTCCACAAACTTCGTTTCGTTCCATTGTAATGATTCACTGTCTAATTTACATTCTTTTAAACCATGAGATTTAAATCCCATATATACTGTGTGTATAAAATTCCATCGTATATATATATATACATTCATAACATATATACTGTGTGTATATATATTGTATGTATATATATTGAGGAAAAATAGAAGAAGATTCAAATCCCATTCAGACACATCTTGAAAAGCATCAACAGTAGGTCTGTCTACATTACCTGCTTTGGTCCATATGGAAATTATTTGGAAAGTGTTCCTTAAAATTCTTTTACATATGAATATTTTAATGAAAGACTTAGGCAAGCTAGAGTTTGTTTTTAGAGTCTACAAGATCGAGTCTGTTTTTAGAGTCTACAAGATCATGAAAAATTAGTCTTAATTTACACAAATGGAAGCAAAAAATATTAAATTAGCATTTTTTGCAAGAAAAAAATTAAACCAAAAGTAGAATTATATTAAACCTAAAAAAGGGATAAATCTGGGTGAAGCATTAGCCTAAGAGCATCACAAAATATTTCTGTTAACAAAAAATGATTTTTTTTTTTGGTATCTAATCATAATCTCTAACTGATGATTGTTAAAGAACCAAGATCTTAATGAATAAATGATTAGTAATTAGAATTGTGATGAATTATTTAAAATTATTAATTAATTTAAATCAAAAACATTGAATTCATTATCAATATACATCAGTATATACTTCTTAATATATATATATATAAGGATAAGATTGTGTGAGCATATATGTTTGTACATATATAAGAATGCATCATACTTCATTCATGATTAACAAAAACAAGAATAGAATGAGTATATTGAGCAATTTTAATTAATACCATCAATTTTTTAATTTTGTATTATTTATTTTTAGTTCTCTATTTATACTCGTGGTGGGAAAATCACAAAAAAAAAAATGATAACCCCGACACCCACCTCCACTGCCGACATCTCTACTCCTCCTCCTCTATCTCTCCCCCATTTTTCATTCTCTCTCTACTCCTTTATCTCTATCTCTCCCCCATTTGATTACGCCACTTACTAGTTTAGACCAATAACCCATTCAATAAAGGTTACCGCACCCAAACAAACATGTAATCGAATATACTATTTTATTAATAATGGATATATTATTATTACAAGAGAAAAGAACAGAAGTGTGTGAATCAAAGAGACAGCCATATATATTATATATATTTTCTTCTCTGCCTACACTACCTGCTCTCTCTCTACATATATATATATATATATATATTATATATTCAATGGTTCAAACATAGGCACACAGCATCAAACGAAATATATACACAATAACAGTATATAACTTGAAGATTAGAAAAATTTAGTTCATATCTGAGAGGAATGAGGATGAGGCGATGAGATGCTGCCTGCGGGGGTGAGCGTGAGCGAGAGAGAGACTGAGAGAGAGACGGCACTGAGAGTGAGAGACCGGAGACGAGAGAAGAGAGTCTATGCTCTGTGTGTAAGTGAGACTGTGAGAGACGAGATGAGTGAGGCAGGCAGAGGCGGCACTACTGATATTTATAGTATGATATAATTAGGTATTTTGTCCTTTTTTTTTTTTTTTAGTTTCGAGGTAATTCGGTCTATTTCGGGTAAACCGAACCCAAACCCGAATCGACCCGAATTATTCAATTTTTTATTTCGGTTTCGATTTTTTTTCGGTTCAGGATATTTCGGTTTGTATTGGATCGAATCGGTTCGTTCGTTCTATTTTTGGATTTCCGAAAACACCCCTACTACAAAGAGCTTGCTTGTTAATTTTTAGTATCTAAATTTTAGTAAAATAATGTAATTTTGACAGAGAGGGTACTCGGTTATGTTTTCTTTTTCTTTTTCTTTTTTTTTGTGAAAATTTTATTAAGTTATTGAAAAAGTTTTAAAAAAGGTGAAATGGCTACAAATAGTATTGTTATGATTAAGTTCAGATAGAGAAAGTCAATTGTCAGCCCTAAACACAAATACCACTACTTTAGTTTACCTCTTCTTCCTTCCAAACATTAGTTTATCCTCCGGGAACTCTAAAGTCTAACCCACACATTACACCTAAATGATAGGGCCATTCCAATATGTGGGGCTCTAGGCAACAGCCTAGGTTGCCTCACATATTGGGCCGGTTCTGCATATAGGCAGCATTGAATGGTCATATTGCCCCATCCCGACCACACAACTAATGCATTGTAGAGCTTACATCGTAAATTTTATTATAAATCTAAGCGTACCACATGATAGTATATAGATCTAGTTCAGATTGCAACAAACCCTCTCCCTCCCTCTCTTGAGTTCAAAGAGAGAGAATTCTAAAAAAATGCTTTACTAAGAAGGAAGATATTTATATTTAAAGTAGAAAATTAGAATAATAAGAGATAGTGGACCAGCATATGAGTATGACCTACATATATTCAAAGTTAATAATGGGATTAAAATATTGGCTCTTCGATATATGCTATATATGTGTGTGTGTGTAAATCCCCAATGTCTACCTTCTTGAATGCTCTTGATGTGCCATTGATGACATGGAAAGTGACTTTGACGCACAAAGAGATACAAAACCTGTAATTTTCAGTACCACCAAATATAATTAGTTACAAGAATTAAGCTCTTTTGGGTGTTAATTCGCATTTAATTTAGAAAAAAACATGGGATTACAGTTACAAACATTGCAATATATATTAACTAATTATTTAAAAAAAAAGCAAGGAAGTACAGGAGTAGAGCGGAAATTTTTAACTCTTCCCAATCAAACTATCGCTTAAAGGCATTTTGGAACTGTTTTTAACGGGTTTGAGCCTTGTATCATTGGCTTACACAAAAGAAGATATATTATGAGACGGAAAAGGACAGTTTTTATCAACTTAAACAAGATTTAGGCAGGAATCTATGCAAATCTGCAGTTCCATTGCTCCGAAAGCAGGAAATTCTCACACTTTCCTAATTTTTCCCTATCTCAACAGATATTAAAGCTTTGGTAGGGCAGAGATCAATAATATATAATGTTGATTAAAAGTACGACAAATTTGCTCCTATTTTCGTTCACAAAATCAATACCAGAAATTAAGTTTTAAATAGTAAGAGATAAAGAGAGAGATTAGAAATGTTAGAGCAAATCATACTTAAACATTATCTTCTTCATCTTCATCCTCATCCTCATCATCAAGGTTTCCCATCAAGATCTCCTTAAAATGCAGTTTCTCCTTTCTCCACAACTCTAAAATCTAAAATTCTACAAATGGAATCTTCATCTTTCTCTTCTTCTATAATATATAGGCCCTTTGTTTTCCAGGCTCTTCAAGTTTCAAACTCCTTATACTTATGCAAATACTTCATTTTAACCTCACCATACTCATCAAACCCTAGTGAGCTTAAAGCCCGGCAAACATTGTCACCTTACCCGTCTTGTAATTGTCCTTTTGACACTTGTTTAACGCTTAGCCCATAACAAAATAAACAAACTCCGACGGGCATTCTTGTATTGTTTCTTTCCCTTCTTGATAAACGCACAATTTTATAGTCGCTAATGCCATTTTGATTGTGATTGTCGTGCTTATCTTAGCCTAGATTAATTAAATTAACCCACTTTTTGTACACACACTAAAAATATCAAGAATTGCTTTAACATGGATCAAAGTAGCCTTTTCTAGTGTCTTGATTGTGCCCATAGATTTTGGAAGCAAGTCAGGGAGCTTTGGGAAGTGTTCAAGAAAGATAGAAGCCAAAAGAGAAGAATAAAGTTTCCTGAAGCAGTCCTCTGCTCAATCAGAGGAGCCTCTGATCAATCAGAGGCCACCTTTTAGTGCATAATCTACTATCTGATCAATCAGAGCCCTTCAAGCAGAGCAAAATCTATCCTCTGATCCATCAGAGGAAGCTCTGGTCGATCAGAGGCTTCCCATATCACAAAGTATAGACCTCAAAAGTAGCTTTTCCCACCTTTTGATGCATTAAAACTCACCAAAAGTGCTGGACTTTCCATTTCTAGATAGGATTAGGTGCTTACCTATTGGGATCTTTAGAAAAGTGTACTAGGATAGCCATTTTTTAGGCATTGCTCTCTCATTATTTAATTTCTCTTTGTCTTTCATGTAAAGAGGTAATTTTTAAATCTACATTCAAGCAATATAAGTATTTTCCTGCACTTTCTCTTTCTATCACTTGTAAGAAATCTAGTTAGAGAAACTCTTGAGAGAAATGGAGATCACTTTAATGGTTTTTATTCATACAACTATTATGGAGTCGTTTCATTACTAAGGCTAAAAGATGAAGTTTGCATTGCATTAATTATGTAAGTTTGTTTCTCATTCCATTGTTAGTATTATTAAATACTTGTTGAATCCTTCATCTTCTCCATTCAATAACCCATTCATAAGCTAGTAAGATAATCCTCATAAGGTGATTTGACTTTGTATGCCTTGTATACATAGATCTTAAGTATTAATGAGGAGATGATACACTTGTGTATTTCTTACTAGCCTATGTCCATTCCTTTTACATTGCGAAGCATGTTTAGTCTTTGAATATTTATAGAAACATCATAAATTTGAGATTCCAATCCTTGAATGCTTTAATGATATGTTGAGTGCCTTCTACACTTTATGTGATTTTGAGACTTAATATTTTCTTAGTTAGAGTATTGCTAAGGAGGATCTCTTAAGTTTATACCATCATCAACTCCACTAATCACCTTAAGGGTTCAATTTGTATTTATCAAATGTGTCCAAACCAGATGATTTAATCTCCACCTAAACCTCGCAATCTTAGAAAAATGAAATGTTATGATTTATTGAGCTAAACTTTTCAGTTGGTCATTTTCGTAATCAAGTTAATAAACACTTAATATTGTCATTCATACGCTCATTTTCGGAGTTGTTTGACGCGTTTATTTCTCTAAAACTACTCGGTTTGCCAACTTATTTCGCGATTAGTCTCGTAGCACTTTTGTATTTAACAATGCTTGGAAAGGCACATTTTGTGTTTATTTTGGTGTCTTTAGATTTCAAGAAATATTGTATTTAATACAATAGTGGAATTTTCCATGGACAAAAGGAATCCAAGAAAGTAAGTCTCCATGTGATTAAAGAGCATCCAGGAAAGTGGAAGTCTCCATGTCCATGTGATTAAAGAAAGAAAGTGGAATTGTCCATGTGAAAAAAGAGCATCCAAGATAGTGGAATTCTCCACCAAAAATAATAAGCATTATTTAATTTTGGCATCCAACACAACTCTCCTATTTATAGTTTTCATTGTTGCTTTGGAGAAGATACATTTTATTACTTCTCATTTCTGCACTTATAGAGAGTTTGTAATAGTTATTTTTCTAGAGAGAGAAATGGAATTCACTTTTATAATTCTTGTCTTTACATTTATTATGGAGTAAATTTCTTTGCTAAGGCTAAAAGATGAAATTTGCAATGCATTAATTATGTAAGTTCAATTCTCATTCCATTGTTAGTATTGTTAATTACTTTTTGAATCCTTTATCTTCTCCATTTTTTCAACCATTCATAAGCTAGTAAGATAATTTTCATACGATGATTTGACTTTGTATGCCTTGTATACTTAGATCTCAAGCATTAATGAAGAGATGATACACTTGTGTATTTCTTACTAGCCTATATCCATTATTTCTTTGAATGAGATACTTTTCATTGCCAAGCATGATTAGTTTTTGAATATTCATGGAAACACCATAAATTTGAGATTTTAATCTTTTAATACTTTAATGATATGCTGAGTGCTTTCTACACTTTATGTGATTTTAAGACTCATCATCTTCTTAGTTAAAGTATTGCCAAAGAGGATCTTTTAAATTTATGTCATAAACAACTTCATTAATCATTTTAAGGATTCAATTTGTATTTATCAAATAAGTCTATATAGGACGGTTTGACCTCCACCTAGACCTCCCAATCTTAGACAAATGAAATGTTATGATTTATCGAGCTAAACTCCTTGTAGTTGGCTATTTTCATAATCAAGTCATTTGCCTAGGGGAAATTAACAATGAGTTCTTAAATGCCTAGTTTAAATTTATGCCTTTTCTTTTTGTGTATTTTAAGTTTGAATCTTGGTTGATATTATATGGGAATGGGTTGCACTTGCTTCACACCCTTTGTCACAAGATAAAAATGAGAGATACACTTGTGTTGATATTTACTTACACCCTTTCTTTATATGGCATTTATATGGGAATGTGTTGCTTTTGATCCACACCCTTTTGCTTAGAAATGGGTAAAATATTCAACACTTAGGAATTGCATTGAGAACTTTGAATGAGATTGATTTTACTTAACTTTGCAAAACAAATGAATTCTATAATGCCTTAGCCTTTTCTCATCTATTATTACATCATTTTAATTTTTATTGCAAGACTTTAAAATCAACAACTAAAATCAACAAATTAAATTCCCTTAACAAAATCTTGGACTCGTAATCACCACATCGTCTTTCCGACTATCCTTGTGGTTCGACACTTGGACTTACCAAGTATTATAACTTGACAACCTGCACTTGGGTAACTAAGCACGGAAGTATTTTCGGCGCATCACAAGTCAATTGCCTAGAAAAAACTAACAATGAATTCTTAATGCCTAGTTTAAGTTTATGCCTTTTCTTTTGGTATATCTCAAGTTTGCATCTTGGTTGAACATTATATGGGAATGGGTTGCACTTGTTTCACACCCTTTGTTACAAGACAAAAATGAGAGATACATTTGTGTGGAGTTTTACTTACACCTTTTCTTTATATGGTATTTATATGGGAATGGGTTGCTTTGGCTTCACACCCTTTTGCTTAGAAAAGTGTAAGGTATTCAACATTTAGGAATAGCATTGAGAATTTTGAATGAGATTAATTTTACATAACATTGCAAAGCAAATGAATTCTATAATGCCTTAGCCTTTTCTTATCAATTGATACATCACTTTAGTTTTTATTACAAGACTTTAAAATCAACAACTAAAATCAACCAATCAAATTCTCTTAAACAAAATCTTAGACTCATAATCACCACATCGTCTTTCTGACTATCCTTGTGATTCAACACTTGGACTTACCAAGTTTTATAACTTGACAACCTACACTTAGGTTCCTAAGCACTGAAAAATATTCGGCACGTCACTTCTTTAGAGATCTTGACATTTGGTTGTAGGATTTGCTTTATAGTCCGACCAACATTCACAATGATGATAAGCTGAGACATGTGTATATGCACCATGTGTGACATGACATGTGTGTATATATGTAAGCGCATGTGTTGTTTAGATCTAGATCGCATCTAAATATGTGTGTATGTGTATGTGTAGGGCTTGTTAGGAAGCTCTGATTGAAGAATAATATGCAGGCACAATTCAACAAACAAAGCACAACAATATTCTGGATGAATGACTTACATTCTTATTGAACAAACTTAGCTTTATATAGGCATATATCATTAATAAAATAGCTAAAAGAAAGCTAACACGAGCTAACGTGTTTAAAGTAAATGGGCCTCGAGCAGTTACTAACTAATCCTAAAAATTAGGAATTTATTGAAACATAAATAAAGACTGAATAAACATGACAGTGAAATCCTAAAAACAAGTAACAATCTTTCAATCCCTCCCCTAAACTAACTGTGATACACAATTAGTTTACCTCAGCTACGTTGCAAATCCCCATCTGACTTCTAAGCTTTTGGAAAGCATCAAATATCAACAGCTTTGTCATTACATCTGCAATCTGCTCCTCCATTCCACAATGCAACACAACAATGGTTCCATCTTTAGCAAGCTCCCTTAAGAAATGAAAACGTACATCAATATGTTTACTCCTTCCATTCATGATAGGATTCTTTGACAATTTGATGGTGGAGCTGTTATCACATATGATGATGGTGCCCTTTTTCTGAACATGCCCAGCTGCTCCAAAACTCTTCTCATCCACACTGATTGACTTGCAAATCCGGCTGCTGCCACAAATTCTGCCTCTGTGGTTAACAATGTAACAATTGGTTGTTTATTTAAAAGCCATGATACTGCTCCAGAACTTAATTAGAACACATAACCGGAACTGCTTTTTCGATCATCCAAGTCATCGATATAGTCACTGTCTGTGTAAGCAATCAAGTCATCTGAACTCCCCTTTTTGTACATGATTCCGTAATCAAAAGTACCTTTTAAGTACCTTAATATCTGCTTGGCAGCTTATAAATAAATCTCTGTAGGCTTAACCACGTACCTGCTGATTAGGCTTATACTATACATCATGTCTGGACGGGTTGCCGTAAGATACATTAGACTCCCTACAATTTGCTTGTAATATGATTCATTAATTGCAACTCCATCTTTATCATTGCTCATCTTGCGACCTAGAATGATCGGACTATTGACTGCATTACTTTCCAGCATTCCAAATAGCTTCAAAACCTCCAATGCATATCTCTTTTGGCCGATGAAAGAAAGAACTTCATTTTTCCCAGATCAGTCATCTCAAAAGCTTTCATGATTGAACACTTGAAACTGCTCATCATTTCTTCATCATTACCAATATAGATTAGATCATCAATATAAATACTTACAATAAGTATTTTACATTCTTTACTTCGTTTTTTGAAAAGGGTTTGCTCATTTGGACATCTTTCAAAACCTTAATTAACAAAGTAAGTATCTATATGGCTGAACCAAGCTTGTGGAGCTTGCTTGATGCCGTATAGAGCCTTGTGTAGCTTGTAGACCTTGTCCTCATTTCCCTTGATCTCATAACCCCTCGGCTGCTCAATGTACACATCTTCATTAAGTTCACCATGGAGGAAAGCTGACTTCATGTCTAACTGGAATATTTTTCAGTTTTTTTTAGCTGCAAGAGCCACCACCATCTCACTAATAAACGCATAATATTGTCATTAATATGCTCTTTTTCGGAGTCGTTTGACGCGTTTAACTCTCTAAAACTTTTCGGTTTGCTAATTTATCTCGCGATTAGTCTCGTAGCATATTTTGTATTTAACATTGCTTGGAAAGGCATTTTTGTGTTTATATTGTTGCCTTTAGATCTTGAGGAATTTATTGAGTAAAAGAAGAATGATCAATCGAGCAATTTTTGGCCTTTAAAGCAAAAAGTCAAGGAAAAGTCAAGAGTTTGATCTATCTAGCTTTTTGCTAGATCAATCAAGGAATTTTTCCCATCACTTGGATCCATTTAGCTCAAGCCAAAATTAATCTAGATGGCTTGCTTTGTCTTTTATGACACCTCCCCTATTTTGATAGCTAGCTTGGAGACTAAATAGTGGCTCATATCATTATCTCATAGAATATTGTATTTTATACAAAAGTGGCTATTTTCCAATGGACAAAGGGGATAGTTTCTCTTGGATCTTTAGTAGAGAAAGGAGATGGAGACAACACACTCATCTATATATATAGTCTCTATTATTGTATTGAAAAGAGGACTTAGACTCTTGAATTATTAATAGTTTTATTTGCTTGTCTTGAATTTTATCACTCTCTCTTTCTCTAGAATTTGTAATTTATTATCTGCATTGAAGAGAAATGGAATACACTTATATAATTCTTGTCTCTACATTTATTGTGGAGTAAATTTCTTTGCTAAGGCTAAAAGATGAAGTTTGCAATGCATTAATTATGTAAGTTCATTTCTCATTCTAGTGTTAGTATTGTTAAATACTTGTTGAATCCTTCATCTTCTCCATTTAATCAACCATCCATAAGCTAGTAAGATAATCTTCATAAGATGATTTAACTTTGTATGCCTTGTATACCTAGTGCTCAAGCATTAATGAAGAGATGATACACTTGTGCATTTCTTACTAGCCTATGTCCATTCTTTCTATGAATGAGATATTTTTCATTACCAAGCATGATTAGTCCTTGATATTCATGGAAACACCATAAATTTGAGATTCCAATCCTTGAATGCTTTAATGATATGTTGAGTGCTTTCTACACTTTATGTGATTTTGAGACTCAATATTTTCTTAGTTAATGTGTTGCCAAAGAGGATCTCTTAAGTTTATGTCATAAACAACTCCATTAATCACCCTAAGGATTCAATTTGTATTTATCAAATATGTCTATACCGGACAGTTTATCCACCACCTAGAACTCCCAATCTTAGGCAAAGGAAATGCTATGATTTATTGTGCTTAACTCTTTAAGTGGCCAATTTCATAATCAAGTCAATTGCCTAGGGGAAACTAACAATGAGTTCTCAAATGCTTAGTTTAAATTTTTGCCTTTTATTTTGGTGTATCTTAAATTTGTATCTTGGTTGAGCATTATATGGGAATGGGTTGCACTTGCTTCACACCCTTTGATTACAAGACACAAAGGAGAGATACACTTGAGTTAAGTTTTGCTTACACCCTTTCTTTATGTGGCATTTATATGGGAATGGGTTGTTTTTGCTTCACACCCTTTTGCTTAGAAAAGTGTAAGATACTTAACACTTAGGAATTGCATTGAGAACTTTGAATGAGATTGATTCTACATAATGTTGCAAAGCAAATGAATTCTATAATGCCTTAGCCTTTTCTCATCATTTGATACATCACTTTAATTTTTATTTCATAACTTTAAAATCAACAATTAAAATCAACCAATCCACTTCTTTAAACAAAGCCTTGGACTCGTAATCGCTTCATCGTCTTTCTGACTATCCTTGTGGTTCGACACTTGGACTTACCAAGTATTATAACTTGACAACCTACACTTGGGTTCATAAGCGCGAAAGTATTTCAGCCAAGTCAAGTTTTTGGCCCCGTCGCCGTGGTTACGGCGAAAGACGGATGATGAGTTTTCTATAAAAATCGGCTTTGTAAGTATCTCTTCCCCCTTTGTGAATAAGTTTTTCTTGCTTACTATTTTTTCTTTTATAAGTGGCAATTTTCTTTAAGATCGCCTTCCCGGGCTTATGCTCGGGGACTTGTACATTGATCTTCGCATAAGTCCACCAAGAGGCCAACCACCACTAAGGCATCCTTCTCCTTCACCCCCTCCATTCGAGATGGATAACGAGGACAATGAGTCAAATGCAGGAGAGAAAAATGATCACAATCGTCCGGTCCGTACAATGCGAGATTACCTTCAACCTCCTCGAGGCATTTCAAACTCTTGCATTGTCATTTCCACGGGGTAAAGCCGGAACATTCACTCTCAAACCGGGCATGTTGCAACATATACCATCATTTTATGGTATGGATTCTGAAAACCCTTACTTGCATTTAAAAGATTTTGAGAAAGTCTGCTCCACTTTTAGAAAAGCTAACACAAATGAGGAAGTAATGATGTTAAAACTTTTTCCATTCTCTTTAAAAGATAAAGGAAAAATATGGCTAAATTCTCTACGTCCCAATTCCATTCGAACATGGCAAGAATTGCAAGCCAAATTTTTAAAGAAATTCTTTCCCGTTCATCGAACCAATGCTTTGAGAAGGCAAATTTAAAATTTTTCTCCCAAAGAAAATGAAAGTTTTTATAAATGTTGGGAAAGATACAAAGAGCTTTTGAATTCTTGCCCTCATCATGAACATGAGACATGGAGTATTGTTAGCTATTTTTACGAATCACTCACTCCCGCCATGCGCACGTTTGTAGAAACAATGTGCAATGGAAATTTTTTGAGCAAACGTTCAGAGGATGCTTTATTGTACTTTGATGAAATAGCCGAACGTGCTCAAAACTGGAACACCTACACGGACGAGGTTAAAGGTAAATTTTTCAAGAGGGGTGGTTTGTACCAATTGTCCAAAGGTGATGACATGGAGTTAAAATTTATGCAATTGTCAAAGAAAGTTGAAGCCATGGAGTCTAGTAAAATAAGGGAAGGTAGTGTAGGTACTAGCACCGTTTATGTCATTTGTGAGAAGGTGGGACATTCCAATATTGTATTAAATACAATATTTCTTGAAATCTAAAGACACCAAAATAAACACAAAAATATGCCTTTCCAAGCATTGTTAAATACAAAAGTGCTACGAGACTAATCGCAAAATAAGTTGGTAAACCGAGTAGTTTTAGAGAAATAAACGCGTCAAACAACTCCGAAAATGAGCGTATGAATGACAATATTAAGCGTTTATCAGGTACTAGCACCGTTTATGTCATTTGTGAGAAGGTGGGACATTCCACGGAGAAGTGTCACACAATTCCAGCCTTCAAAGAGGTCCTTCAAAGTCCCTCACAAGTCAATGCAATGAACTCATACTCTAGGTGACGTTTTCGAAATAACGCGTTGTGTTAGCCCAAGTGCAAGCTCGTCAAGTTGTAATAAATACTTGAAAGACCGAGTGTCGAACCACAGGGATAAGTGAAAAGGAATTGAATGGATTACGGATTAAATGATTGTTCTGGTTTTGTAAGTTGAATTTATTGTGATACAACGGAAATGTAAATAACTGTTGTGAAAATTAACAAGGAAGCACTAAGGTAGGTGGAGATTAGTCACGATTTAAGATATGCGGTAATTGCAATCTCACACATAGATTTCACACAAAGTTGCCATGAATAGAGAAGGTCGTGATAACTCTCAATAGCAAAGAGTGCGAAGCTAAGCAACTCATTCCCGGATTAAAGCTATATCAAGAGAGACTATCACAAAATTCCACCATAGATAAAGCCATCATATTTTTTAGCCAAGGGTGCGAAGCTAGGCAACTCATTCCCGGGTTAGGGCTAATCCTAGATAAATATGGTAGTCCCATCGAAACAAGGTTTTATGATAAGCATGTGTGTGAAATCTCATGGTTTAAAAGAATGAGAATTATGTAGTAAATCATTGCAATGACACGGAAAGAAGTTTTATGGAATAAAATCACCAACTAGCCAATTCTTACTTTAAAAAGACGGTAATGAGTCTAGATAGCACGTAAAGTGTACAAAGCACTCAAAATATCATAAAGCAACGCAAACACTAGATTAACAATTTTATAAATCATCTATGGAGTTTAAGAACTCTTTGTAATCTTTACAACGAGGAACAAAAATCCATAGATGGGGAAAAGAATTACAAGCTTCTTAGAACCATATGAATATGTTGTATTTTCATTAATCAACAAGCACTAAGCATACAAGGCATGAAAAGTCTAATTGAACAATGAAAATACCTAGAAAGCTTATAGAACGAAGGATTTCGAAAGGAAAATGATTCACAAATATTTAACAAGCTTTAAACATGGATTGAGAAATTAATTACCAAAAATCATATTGCGATCAACCTCCGTAACCTTAGTAAAAGACTACTCCATAATAGATGCAAAAACAAATATTATAAAAGAAGAAATCATTCTTATAATCAAGACTTACAAGAGGAAAATGAAGAACAAAAATGCACTTTAGCTCTCCCTTCTCTCTAGAACTCTCTTGTGGTCTAAGATGATAATAATCATCTAAATTGGTCCCCTAGACTAAAAACAATAGCCAAAGGTGTCCTAAAATTAATTAAATAATCAAGGGAAAATATCTAGGAACAAAAATCCCCAAAATAAGGCAAAAATAAGGAGTTGGTGGCTGCCCCCGCCAGGCCATGATCGATCATGGTCATCCCATGATCGATCATCGGGTCCTCTGCCTGAAGATTAATTTGCACCATGATCGATCATGGTAGACCCATGATCGATCATGCTTCTGGAGTTTCTTCAAAACAACATTCTTGTGAGCTTTTGGCTAACAATTGATTAATTACTTCAAGGCCATTTCATCCTATGCCTAAGAACACACAGAAACGCAACAAAAGCACACCTTTCGGGACGAGATTAGATACAAAACTTGATAAGACACTGATCATGAGATAAGCGGATAATTAGGCAAAATTAATGCAACAAACGCGTCAGCGACTCCTAGAAAGAGTTTAATCATGACAATATTATGCGTTTATCAACTCCCCTCAACTTAACTCTTGCTAGTCCCTTAGCAAGACAAAAAGTATATAATTATAAAAAGTTTTTAACTTCTAAGTTCCCAAAGAAGACGAGTTGCATCTCGTGAAGGTTTTCAGAAATGATACCTACAAACATTAGAAGTTTGATCATGATGAATGATGAGAATGAAGATTCAAGTTTCAATTTGTAAAGCAAGAGGCATTACTATCAATTTTCCAGAATGACAGACTTTTGAATGATCATCTAATTCACCTATCTCCTTTAGAACACAATCTCATATTCTCCAATGCTGACATACTAGCCTTCGATTCAAACAATTCAATATAAACACAAAGAGTTATAATCATTTGAGAAGGAAGAGAGAACTTTTTCAAAAACAAAAGCTCCGAGATTTATCAATTCTAAGCACTTTCTTTATCTTTTTCTTGGAAATTTTTGCTAAATTAGTTCAGGGCGGTTTTCATCTCTATGGGGGGCGGCGGTCTCACTAATGAAATTTTCTTATTACTGCTCATTCATTGGAGCTTAAAGGAAGCTATTCACCCTTTTCCATATGGTAACCTATACCCATCCATAATATTAGACAAAGAGACTTAAGATTTAGTCAAGTGAAGCTTTAAGTCAATATTAGTAGAACAGTCATCCAAGTTATCAAAGTGCTATGCTTTTGTCCTCTCATTGGAAGATCTTTTCGAAGGAGCTTCCATTATTTTTGGACAAAAATTCCTCTTCTCTCAATGAAAATAAATCTAAGTGTTCTTACCAAATTGGAAACAACCAAAGCAATCTAGCATGTGGAACAGGAGAATATAACATGATATGAGACTAAGCGGAGCAAGGCAATTTAGATTATCATTCAAATTCCTATCTGAATCAAAGAATTCATGCCAAAAGCTAATGAAACCAAAATAAATTTTCAATTTTCAAACTTCCCAAAAAAAATTTGAAACACATCTCTTCTACTCATGAAAATAGACAATAGCAAGCCAAAACAAATATAATCACAAAATAGGGGTAAAATAGCGGGGCAAAATAGCGTACCACCCCTCAACTTGAACCACACATTGTCCTCAATAGAAAGAGAACAAGAAAATGCACAGGCGCTAGTTTGGCTTTGTGAACACCCAAATCCACGACTCTCGTGTGAACTTGATTTTCATACAGATGAGCATTCCGCATCAAGTCTTGAGTCATCATGCATTTAAGAGACCGTTAGGAAAAGTCATGTTTTTCGAGCGCATTAAGAATCTACTATAACCATGTTGCCACTTCGCTTACTAGGACGGGGATCGACCTGCGCGGCTAGGTTTTTTTGAAAGCCAGCCGCATGCCCCCCAACCGCACGGTCGGCTCCCAACCGTACGGTCGGCTTCGAGCCGCACACCCTAGCCGCACGCTCCCTCCCTAGCCGTATGGCTGGCTCCTAGCCGTGCGGCTACCACCTGCGGTTGGCCTCTTTTGGAGCGTTTTTTGGCGAGATTTTTGCTATAAATAGGACCTTTGGGCTCTCATTTTGGGACATCAACACTCAATAGTGTTTTTAGCAAGTAGAAACTCTGTCAAAATTATCAAAGAGTCATTTTAGAGAAATTCTGAGAGAGAAAGTTTTAGAGAGAGAAAGGGGACAATCGAGGCAAGGTTCTTGTTTCTTCTTCAAGCGCACCAGGTACGTCTTTCCACCACTCTACTGATTTCAATACTGCATTTAAATATTGTTTTTAATTCTGAAAATTAGATAACTTGCAAAGAAGTTCATTGCTTTCAAGATTAGTCCTTTCTAAATTTTACAAGAAAACTAAAATCCGTTTTGACACGTTTTCAAAACAAACAAAAAATACAAAAATAGTTTCCAAACAAATGGAACTACGAGACTCTGATTTCATTCTATGGATGAATACGTAGGCGCTCGCAAAGCTTGAGTATGATTTCAAAATATTATTTTAAACTAAATTTATCCGGAAAGGACTGTTCTAAAAGCCATTTGAGCTACTTGCAAGATATCTAAAATAAGAATTAGATACATGATCCATTAAGAGACCGAAAGGGCGAATTGGGTGCCTAACACCTTCCCAATTCGTAACGTAGTTCCCGAACCCTAGCAAAGTAAAATTTTCAAAATAAATCTCTGGTTTCAAACGTATGAAAGATGATTCATTTGGAATTATCCTTCGTACGATCTTTTGTTTGTTTTCCCAAAAAACAAACTGGCGACTCTACAAAACACGTTTTCCTTTAAAACCGAGAACGAGGACGCCTCTCGGGTCGCACGGGTCCGGATTCTCACAGTGGCGACTCTGCTGGGGATGTCGAGAACTAAGCTCTAATATAATGGATCATATATTTAATTCCTATTATTTATTAGATATAGGTCTTGTAAGCCTTAGTCCTAGGATAACATAGAAGCAATCTAGGTGGATACCCTGTCGCCTTTATTTGCTAATTATGTGAGGAAAATCTTTTTCATAATTAATATTGTGTAAATTACCGCAACAAACCCTAAAGCATTGATTAATAATGAACCGCCAGATTGTTATTTTGCACGCACTCACGTCTTATCATGCATTTTCGCGAGTGTGAATTTACCCTATCAACCTCGGGACCAAAGTCGTGACTAGGCCGCGGACTTGCGGGTCTGCACTAGCCAAAAGCGCCTGGGACCACTCTCCTTGGCCAAGTACCTACCGAGGTATATAGAGTGACGAGAACACTCACGTACCCGGGACGTATATCAAAAGGTCCTTACACGTACCTCTGCTCTTGAGGTATATCGTAAGACCTGCCAAATAGGAGGGAGCCTTAAACCTTACCCTATTCAACCACGCTTGCATATAGGGGAGTCAGCTTAGAACACAAGATTTTCTGCATTGTTTTAATGACCGACAGTCGTGAGAATCTAAACCAACTAAGGCATGTCATTCATACCATCGCGGTTCCGATAGGTATGGCCGGAGGCTGTCCGACCTTCGCCGTAAAAATTCACAAGGACTGAATCTTCGTAATTTTCCTAGGCCCTGATTCCACGAATAAAGCAACTCATGAGGAGAGAACTTCCCATTTTTTCAAAAGATTTTTCTGAAAACTCTTTTTAAAATGATTTTTCAAAACTATAGATGGTCAGGGAACCCAAGGAATTATGTTCATACCCTACCTCTATATGGAGCTCTCAAGTTGTCGCTGTTGGTCTGTTTTCGATCTCACCTAAAGAAAATTTTTTGTATGTTTAGCGTCATCTCGATCGATGTATTTCTGGGAATCTGGCAAGTATTAAGATTGTATATTTTCTTTTGTTTCCGGGAAATATTCTATACGCATTGGGATTTGTCTTTTTCTCCTTTGGAAGACTTATATTCGATCTGGCTTCCATTTGGGCCGGAAAAGATATCACTGGTAGATTGGTTCGACTGGATACAACAGCTGATATGGAATACCAACCGCCACAAACTTCGAACAGGGTCACTGGAAACTCTTTCGCTGCAGTGGATCTGCCACCGGGTCCTTCCTACCAAAATCAAGGGATGTCTCAATAGAATATTAATATGGGAATGCCGCCAAGGCATACTTCTGTGGATCCAACAAACATTGTATTAGGGTCGGATACTATAACCATACCAACCCCAGAAGAGATGTACCGAATGCTTGGGGACATTAGCAAGAGCCTAGCATTGCTAGTAGAGGATCAACGAACCACTAAGGCTCGATTGGAAGAGATAGACAGAGGTCGACGGGTTATGAATGAGCCAACAAAAGGGACACTGCCTGCACCACCCGTGCCATTATCTGTTCACTCCGAGATTCCAACTCCTATTGAACCACATAGGTGACCTGATCCAATCGAGAATTGGCTACACCAAGAAGTCCAACCCGAAGCAGTCCAACACACTCAACAATGGCAACCACCACATCATCCTTATCATGATCCATACTATGACCCTATTCCGCGTCCAGTGAGTGTGCAGGGTGATGCCAGTCTTCCCCAAGAGGTGATTCCGAAAAGGAATGAGGCTTTAAACGAGCTTTAAGAACAATTGAAAGCCTTAACCCAAAAGGTAGCCGAGGGATCAAATGACCTGACACAACTCCAGAGCTATAACCTATACCCAGAAGCTCATTATCCGATTGGGTTTAAAATGCCCTCGATAGAGAAATTCAAAGGAACAACGCCACCAGAGTTGCACTTAAAATCTTATGTACGGGCGATGAAGATCTACGATATAGGTGAGGCTGAGTTAGCTAACTCTTTTCATTTAACTCTAGCCAGATCAGCCCAAAGTTGGTTCTTGGGATTAGAGAAACATCGGGTGCAGTCATGGACCAGTATTGTGAATGAGTTTATTACCCAATACAAGACAAACGAAGAATTAAAGATTACTCGTAAACATCTTAAAATGGCAAAGCAGAAAGAGGATGAAAATTTGAGTGAGTTTGTGACAAGGTGGAAGGCACTCGCTGCACAAATGGTGGAACGAATGGATGAAGAGGAGCAATTGGGAATGATCGTCAAGAATCTAAAGGCAGAAATTCGAAATAAGATGGGTCACCAATTCTTTGGCCACTTCAAAGCCTTGTTGCATGTGGGAAATGAGATAGAAGAAGAATTGGATAAGCAAGCTGAGGCAATAAAGTTAAATGCACAATATAAGAAAGCTTCAACCCCCGCTGCGAACCAGATTTCGACATACAACCCTTTTGTTCAGAGCAATATTGGCTATTCTGCCAATCCTTTTGCCAAAGTCACCAACATTTCTCCTTCAGGATACCAGGATTACAGCAACAATAGGGGGGTAAACCGAGTCAAAGACATGAAAAGGAATTTCTCACGACTACCAGGTCCATTAAGCAAAGTATACATGGAGTTGAAGGATGTTGGGATGATCTATCCGCTGAACCCACGACCAATACCCAATCCAGTCCCCACTAATTGGAACCTCAATGAAACATGCGAATACCATCAGAATGTGGGACACAGGACCGACAATTGCATGGCTCTTCGGCATGCTATTCAGGACCTTATCCAAATAGGAAAGATACCAGATCCGTCTCCTTTAAACCATCAACGATTGAAGATTTGTCATTTGTCATTTGTAAACATGAACTACGAAGACCTGAGCCCCATATTGGATTATTTTTTTGGAATGTTAGGACATTGGGGAACTTAGGCAACCTGAGAAGTAACGTCAGGCCCGGTCTATTCTAATAAAACAATCTCTTTCACCCACAATAAGATGATGAGGAATTGGAAGAATAGTTCATTTAAAGGCACCAACCAGTTCGAGGAACAATGAAGGGTTTGTAAAGAGAAGTTTCTGTGGAAAAAAGGACAAATCTTGATAAAAATCTCGAGCAAATTTGTTTTAGAATTTCTTGCGAATATAACAAAACAAAATATGAATTACCCTTTATAATTGCCAGATTCTCGGAAAGAATGATCTTTGCATTTGCATTTGCATTTGCATGGGTCTGGGGGTGAATTGCGCATAAAGCATGTTATATAATAACCAATACTTTCATGAATAAAATGCACATTACAAAACACTAACATTTTCATGAAGTGATATATAAAATTGAGCTTGAAAACACCCATACTACATAAATATAATAATTCCAAGGAAATTTTTCAAAGAAAAACCTGACACATAAGGGGTATGGGCGCATGAAGTACTCTTGAGGTAGAAGGAGCCAGTGAAGACACTTAAGCTACGAGGTTTCCAGTAAGATTGAGACTCCAAAGGAGATTGCAAAAGAGGGAACGGATCACTTTGAATAGGCATTGGAAAAGAAGGTTTCAAATGAGATCAAAGCTCTGAGTGAGGATGCAACAGGGGATAAAGAATGGGGAAGATTCCAAAGCTGATACTTCGATGGATGAACATCAGAACTCTGAATACGACTGAAAAATGGGGAAAGAACAATTCTAAATATGGAGTGGAAGATCCATTATAGATACTTTGATAGAATGGCATCTTCAAAGACTCATGTCATCATCCAAATACGGACGCTTTGGTGAATTAGTATCTCTAGAAGACTTGTCTCACCCGACCAGCCGCATAGGCAACAACAAATGATCTATCCCGGACTAATGAAACCAAATATGCATTGAATGAAGCTAGACCGCATGGAAAACCTCGTGTTGAAGAAGAACGAAGATCGGTCATGCAAAGATTGTCTTGGAAGTCATTACCTCTCATTAGCCTTGCCAAGTGCAACAAATCATAGTCATCAAGATGTGAAGTAATCCAATCAAAGCAGAATACGTTGCACGGATGAAGCTTCTCACCGAGGGTAGAAGTACATTCCATAATTCAGTGGTAATTTGAAAAAATCCAGCATCGGTTGAATTCTAAGATGGGGCGCATGTGTTATTTTCGTAAGAAAATTGGGGGTATTTGAAACTAGGGGTGATGATAAAATTTGAAAACTTTACAAAAATATTTTCATAAATCAAAATTGCGCAAAAGGCCACCAGACCCACCACATTGCATGCATGTCTCATGTTTTCTAGCATAAACGACATATTCACATAATTTTCTCTAAACGAGAAATTCGAATTGAAACGTACCCGTACACGTCAGCGAATCTTATGTGCCAAAGGCTCCATCATGAACCACGAATGACCTTCCAAAAAAGGCCAAAGTGCTATCTGATGATACATCAATCTCCATCAAAACCGTTCAACCTCAGGGGGTCTCTCAAAATCCACACATATCCATTCGTCATCAAGAAAGGCGGATCATACAGAAACGGTCGTGGCTGATCATCAGGAAATACATGACCAACTGGATTGCCGAAAAGTAAGTATGTGAGAAAGAAAAAGATATGCTATGAAGGGAATGAAATGTTTGAAAATTTCAATGGAAAAATGTGCCATTTTTGTTGCCCAGCTCACTCCGTCATTTGGGCACTTGTTGAATGACAAGTTCCTTGTCACACAACAAGTGGGGGGTGATCCCAAACAACAAAGTTTCAACAAAATTTTTGCAAGATTGACTCCGTGGACGTCTGAAAGACTTTCTGGTTAGTTTTCTAAGATGAACGGACTCAGAATCACTAACACATGCACGGCGAAGTAAGATACAAAGCCCAAAAGCTGAATTTTGAGATCTGTGGTGGAGCCGAGCTTTGAGGAATGATCAGTCCTAGACACAGTTCAAATCTGGCAAAAGAGGAAGGTGTAAAAGAGGAATCGGGTACAAGAAAAAATTGAAAGAGTAGAAAAGGGAAAATCCCGTTGGTCCAAGTGAGAACTGAGAAAAATAGAAAGGAAGAAAATCAGCAGGGAGAGCCACACTAAGAGTGACAGCTGTGCCAAAAGGCAGAGGGCTACGTCTTAGGTGAGTAAGGCTCCTCTCTGAAGAGAAAAAAAAGATTAAAAAAAAAAAGGATCCGAAAGCCGAAACAATGGGCCGGATATTCCCAATAATGAGAATGAGGGAGCAATAAAGGCATCAAAAAAACAAAAAATGATGCAGGACCAGCACCTTCCTCTGATAAGCCAGAGGGTAACTGGAGGGGGAACTGAGATTTTCAAAAGAGTTTTATCCCCATGTTCAAAGAAGTAAAGCCAGAGGGTAGAGTTGAGAACTGAGTCCACCACTATGCACAAAAGTCTGAGATTCAAAGAGAACCAACCCAATTTCTTGATGATAGAAGAAGAGTCAAACTGAGGGTAAGAACAGGTTTTAAAAAGAAAAAAGAAAAAAGAAAAAGGCAACACTTGAACTTTTCATATTCTCTCTAGCATAACTTTCTTGCCACAAGATGAGCAGACATATATGATCAACGGCCAAGAGCAGAGACAATGCAAGGAGAAGCGTCGAAGGATAAAAGAAAATATGGACAAATATCCTTAAGAACACGTCTCAGATTACGTGATGTGACATAAAGTTCATGGAATAATATGATTCTGAAGAAGACCCTATTGACGGAGTCAATCCTAACCTTAGACTGTGACAGCAAGACGGTGTGACAGGTGCCGACCTCGCCACTCTTGGCAGTCTTAAGATCACCTATTTTGGCTGTGTCAGCAAGTACGAAGTCTTATCATGAAGACCTCTCGCTCTTGGCAGTCACTAATGTGTCATACCTTCTGAGGGTGGCCAGGAGCGCCATTTCTTGGAAACCGTCATAAGGGAATATCTCCCGACGTTCAACCTTAGACTATGTCAGCAAGACAATGCGACAGGTGCCGACCCCGTTGCTCTTAGTAGTCTCTAACACAACCTTTTTAGGCTGTGCCAGCAAGATGGTGCGAGAGGTGCAGACCCCCCACTCTTGGCAGTCACTAACATATCATGCCTTCCTTTCCCTTTTGGATCCGTTCCATGGGAATTTACAAGTCAGCCCAGATTGTGTCAGCAAGATGACGTCCTATCACGAGGACCAATCACTCTTGGCAATCTTAACTCAACCCTTTCAGGTTGTGCCAACAAGATGGTGCGAGAGGTGCAGACCCCCCACTCTTGGCAGTCGCTAACATATCATACCTTCCTTTCCCTTTTGGATGCGTTCCATGGGAATTTACAAGTCAGCCCATATTGTGTCAGCAAGATGACGTCCTATCACAAGGACCAATCACTCTTGGCAATCTTAACTCAACCTTTTCAGGCTGTGCCAGCAAGATGGTGCGAGAGGTGCAGACCCCCCACTCTTGGCAGTCGCTAATATGACATTCCTTCTGAGGGTGGCTAGGAGTGCCATTTCTTAGAAAACTATCACGAAGGAATATCTCCTGATAGACAACCTCGGTTATGCCAGCAAGATGGTGAGACAGGTGCTGACCCGGCCACTCTTGGTAACCAATGACATCCTCCCCAGAAATTAGGGAGTTTTATCACATGGTTATGACAACAAGATAGTGCGATAGGAGCAAACCTCGCTACTCTTGGTAACCATTTCTTCCCCAGAAGAATGGGAAGTTTCCTCATGACGAAGTCAAGAAGGTGTCATTCTGAAAGAATCTGAATTCCGAAACTTTTTCAAACGCATTGCAAAGAATGAGAAGTGTTCCTAAGAATATGCCATTCAGAGGGTAAATGGTAAGATTGGTGCATCCCATAAGCTGAGGGTAAATATCGATACGCTTGAAAAAAAATTCGAAGAATGATTGAGATGGATTCCCTGAGGGTAGACGGGAGAATAGATTGATGTAGCTTGGCCGAGAGGAAGGTCAACTGTGGATCACATTGCCCAAAGCACCACAAAATTCCCCTAGCATGAGGGTACATTTCGATTCACAGATTTTCATGAATACAAGCAACCAGTTGAGATTCACGCGATAGTCGTGAAACTTTGTCTTCTTATCGTCCCAGAATCCTTGCGAGCAAGAATCCCGGGACGAGAGGGTCTGTGAACACCCCAATCCACGACTCTCGTGTGAACTTGATTTTCATACAGATGAGCATTCCACATCAAGTCTTGAGTCATCATGCATATAAGAGACCGTTAGGAAAGGTCATGTTTTTCGAGCGCATTAAGAATCTACCATAACCATGTTGCCACTTCGCTTACTAGGACGGGGATCGACCTGTCGGCTCCCCAACCGCACGGTCGGCTCCCAACTGCACGGTTGGTACTTACCCTAGCCGCACGGTTGGCTTCGAGCCGCACGCCCTAGCCGTACGGCTGGCTCCTAGCCGTGCGGCTACCCCCTACTGTTGACCTCTTTTGGAGCATTTTTTGGCGAGATTTTTGCTATAAATAGGACCTTTGGGCTCTCATTTTGGGACATCAACACTCAATAGTGTTTTTAGCAAGTAGAAACTCTGTCAAAATTATCAGAGAGTCATTTTAGAGAAATTCTGAGAGAGAAAGTTTTAGAGAGAGAAAGTCTAGAGAGAGAAAGGGGACAATCGAGGCAAGGTTCTTATTTCTTCTTCAAGCGCACCAGGTACGTCTTTCCACCACTCTACTGATTTCAATACTGCATTTAAATATTATTTTTAATTCTAAAAATTAGATAACTTGCAAAGAAGTTCATTTCTTTCAAGATTAGTCCTTTCTAAATTTTACAAGAAAACTAAAATCCGTTTTGACACGTTTTCAAAACAAACAAAAAATACAAAAACAGTTTCCAAACAAATGGAACTACGAAACTCTGATTTCATTCTATGAATGAATACGTAGGCGCTCGCAAAGCTCGAGTCTGATTTCAAAATATTATTTTAAACTAAATTTATCCGGAAAGGACTGTTCTAAAAGCCATTCGAGCTACTTGCAAGATATCTAAAATAAGAATTAGATACATGATCCATTAAGAGACCGAAAGGGCGAATTGGGTGCCTAACACCTTCCCAATTCGTAACGTAGTTCCCGAACCCTAGCAAAGTAAAATTTTCAAAATAAATCTCTGGTTTCAAACGTATGAAAGATGATTCATTTGGAATTATCCTTCGTACGATCTTTTGTTTGTTTTCCCAAAAAACAAACTGGCGACTCTATAAAACACGTTTTCCTTTAAAACCGAGAACGAGGACGCCTCTCGGGTCGCGCGGGTCCGGATTCTCACAGGCTTTGCTTTCCATGATACAAAAAGAAGAGATAAACAACTATACACAAAACGGGTTAGAATTAGAATTCAAAAGCAAAAACCATAACATTAAACCATTAAAACCAAGTTCTAATGTTAATATTAAGTCTAAATTCTAATACAACCTAAAAGAAATAAAAGAAAACTAAGCATAAATATAGTTAAATAAAGACTTTTTCAGGCTATCGCATCATCATCACATATCAGGAGGTGGGGGTGGGGGGAAACGACCGTACAACGCCTTGAACTGCTGGCGTATGAACTCTTGCTGAGTCGCCATCTGTGTTGCAACTCGTGCCTCGACCTGAGCTGCAATGTCTACCTCCAATCGATCTTGGCGCAATACCATAATCTCAACCTTCTCATTTATGCTTGTGAACCCGGTTTGTATCATAGCAGTCATCTATTCGAACTGCTCTCTCATGAACTCCCTATTGTCCTCTACTGGCCCAGAGCTTGCTCTTCTTCTTTGCCTTGAAGGACCCGGAACATCCGCTCCTACTTCTTCTGCCCCCTCTTCGGTATCATCACCCGGTGGTGGTGCAGCCATGGAAGAACTCGGTCGGTTTCTCAATTGACCAGCGGCTCGAGTTTGGGTAGACCTGTTAAGTGGTGCTCGAGGCATTTTCTTCTCATCCCCATCCCTCTCATTTACCCCTGCTCTTAAACATACCCGAGTGATCAATGACCCAAATTTGATTATTTCATTGTGGGCGACCAAGTCTATTATTCTCGCGATTCGCCCAACGATATGACGAAGCAAACAACAGCGCTTGTTGGTGGCAATGGCATATAGTACATACGCTTGAGAAGGGTATAGGTGCTGGATATGCGAGGTTGGGTCCAAAGCATTGACAATTACAAGCCACAACATCCTTAGGCTATCATGCAAATTGCTCTTATCGAATTGAGTCCCAATCCATTCCATGGGTCTACCGGCTAGAAATGAGGCTAGGTCATTAGCCGATGGCTCTACATAGGGGGTACCATCCGAATAAGGGAGATCATAGGCATTGTGTGGCAAAGCCGGGATGCCCGTGATCTCATTCAACACATTGAGGTTAAAATGGACCGCCATCCCTCGAACATGAGCAATATAAGCATATGGAGTATTTGGAAATGGAATTAAACTTGCAACAAATTCATGACAGATGGTGAGATTACATTGAGTACCTTGTTCACGCAAGTAGTTAATCCATTCTGAATTTCGCTCAAAAATTATTCGTTGAGGAAAATCGTCCAGTGTACCGATATGGACCAACCTCTCGATCACTAGCGTCCTCGTCTTGAAAGCGTAATTCCACAATTCGAATTCTTGGCGGCTTTGAAATTCGCTATAACCACCCCTTGCGGCTTGAATGTCAACCAGCTTAGTGTGAGGGTTAAAGGTAGCCATAGAGGAGTATTGTGATGCTTTAGAGAAAGTATAGATGAGAGATTTCGAGATTTGGGGAGTTAGGGCTCGAAATTTGTGCGAAGAGAGGGAAAAAATGGGTTTTGAGATGGGTATGGCAATGGGGCTTGAAATTGGAAGATTTGATGTGTGATTCTAGATGGGGAAGGATGGAAATAGTGTTTGGGGAGGTTTTGGGAAGAATGGGGGCGAAAAGGGTTAAGGATTGGAAAGGATTTGGGTTGAGGGAGAAGAGAAATGGGGGTTTTAAAACAGCTCCCCTGTTTTAATGCGGGACCATGATCGATCATGGTCAACCCATGATCGATCATGGGTCATTCTGCCCAACTGAAATTTTGTACAATGATCGATCATGGTATGACCATGATCGATCATGCTGCCCACTGCCCAGCTCCTTATCTTCCATGATCGATCATGCCTCTAACTGCTTGAAGAAATTTTCACCCATGATCGATCATGGGTAGAGCATGATCAATCATGGACCAATCTGCCAGGAAAATTTTTCTTGCCTGCTTTGCTCTTCTACACCTTATTGCTCCCCCTCAACTTGGTTTGTTCATTCCCAATGACACCCGAATTTTCGATATCAATTCCTGAAACTCACAAAAAATACTAACAAAAAATATTATTTACAAAATTGACCCATGCTTGTTAGGCATAAGTCGGGTCTTCGAGAGGGGTGGACTCCTCTCGAGGTGGAAATTCCAAAAATGGCTTTAGACGTTGCCCATTTACTTTGAAAACAAAGCCAATTTTTGGATCCTCGACATTCACGGCCCCAAATGGAAATACATGACGGACAATGTATGGGCCGGTCCAACGAGACTTCAATTTTCTCGGGAAGAGATGCAGACGAGTGTCATAAATAAGAACTTTGTGCCCAAGTTTGAATTCTTTCCTTAAAATGGATTTATTATGAAAGATTTTGGCACGTTCCTTGCTTATCTTCGCATTATCATATGCATCTCTTCTCAATTCCTCGATTTCATTTATTTGCAACTTACGGTCAAGCCCGACTTTCTCAAAATCATAGTTAACCATCTTAGTTGCCCAATATGATTTGTGTTCCAATTCTACTGGCAAATGACATGGTTTTTCGTATACAATGCGATAGGGAGACATATCTAGAGTTGTTTTATATGCAGTACAGTAAGCCCAAAGTGCATCGGTCAGTCTTAA
Organism: Lonicera japonica; assembly: GCA_021464415.1. NCBI lineage: Eukaryota > Viridiplantae > Streptophyta > Magnoliopsida > Dipsacales > Caprifoliaceae > Lonicera > Lonicera japonica. The sequence continues at coordinate 40,954,527 of CM038467.1, forward strand.
CGACCAATCCTTGCGGTTCGGATTTATCGTTTTCTCTAGAATCTGTTTGATCTCCCTATTTGCTAACTCGGCTTAACCGTTAGTTTGAGGATGATAAGCGAGCGATACTTTGTGGTTTACACCATACTTTTGCATTAATGATTGAAATGGTTTGTTGCAAAAGTGAGTACCGCCATCGCTTATTAATGCGTTGGAGGTGCCAAAACGTGCAAGAATGTGTTCTTTCAGAAATCGGATCACCACTTTGTGATCATTTTTCTTGCACGCTTGGGCTTCCACCCATTTTGAAACATAATCTATGGCAACTAAAATATAAATATTGCCGTAGGAAGATGGGAATGGTCCCATAAAATTGATGCCCCAGCAATCAAAGATTTCGATCATCAGGATTGGGTTGAGTGGCATCATATTCCTCTTGGAGATCCCTCCAAGCATTTGGCATCTTTGGCATGCCTTGCAAAAGCGTTGTGCATCCTTAAAAAGTGATGGCCAATACAGTTCGCTTTGCAAAATCTTTGCGGTGGTCTTCTTTGCCGAGAAGTGTCCTCCGCAAGCCTCAAAATGGCAAGATGACAGAACTATCGCCTTGCTTGGCCATTTCTAGGTGCTTGCGGGTAATTTCCAAATCTTCGTTGGACCCGTATTTATTCGTGAACTCCTTGACAATATCTCCCCAAGTCTTCGTGTGGTGCCTCTCCAGATCGAAAAACCATCTCAGGGCGGCCCCCGTGAGAGTCATGTGAAAGGCCTGAGCTAATTCCAGTTCTTCACAACCAGACATTTGCATAGATCTGATGTAGGATTGGAGGTGAGTTTTCGGGGGTGTGGTTCCTGTGAATTTGGTGATAGAAGGGAGCTTGAATCCTTGAGGTAGTCTTGCTTCTGGGTAGAGGGAGAAGGCATTCATATCTGTGATCTCATCTGCCCCTTTTATAAAAGAAATCCCTCTTTGCAGAACCTTCATCTGCTCTTTCAATTTCTTCATTTCTTCACTCTCTCTTGACACCTCATCTGGCTGTTCTCAAGCTATAACGGATTCTGCATATACTTCCCGAAGTCGGTTGATGTCTGGGTACTCATTAGGAGGGGCTACTACGGCCGGTGGTGGAATAGGCCTTACAGGAACTTGTGGCCATGGCGGGTATTGGGGATCAAGGCTTTGCTGAGGTTGCGGCCAGATGATGGGTGGCTCTTGTTGTTGGTAAGTGGGGCCTAAATTCGGGGCCCATTGATTCTGATTGTTGGGATCGGTCTGAACGGGACCGGCCATGACAGGGCCCGTTTGGGGTGGATTGATTCCTTGAACTGGGGGAAGTACTTGCGATGACTGCCCTTGATCTCGATTCGGTGGTAGTCGTTCAAACCCCGGTGGTGCGACCCGTCCGGCTGATAACTCTTCTACTCGAACTCGGGTACTATGTTGCTCGTTCGTGAGGTTTGCTAGACTCATGCTGACGTTCATTAGCAAACGATGCATCTCGGCTAAAGTTGGCTGAGTTGCAGATGCCTCGGCTAGGCTATGATCAGTCTCTTGATTCTCACGTCCATCGACCATTGCGGATGTGTTTGGTCTTACTAATCTTCCGATGTGATCCCGACCAGCCCAACCTTCCAGACTATCGTCGTATTACGGCTGTAGACGGAACCATGGGGTGAAGATGAAGGAAGACTGTGATGTGACTCGATTTGCCAAAAGAAACCACGAAGAAACAACGAAAACCAAGTTTCGGGTGTTTTATAAAGACACATCAACAACAACTTGAGTGAATTCCCAGTGGGAGTTTAGGATAGGCAGCAAAGTGCTCCTTGGGTTATCCTACTCGTCCGGAATTTTGAAAAACTCATCTTTTGATTTTATGAAAATTGGGAATATCTCTCCTCTTGAGATGCTTTTCATGGGAGATGTACCGGGGAAAGTCACAACGAGGTGATCTCGATGTAAATTTCTACGACAGAGGTTGGTCAGCCTCCGGCCGTACTTGCCAATATCTGGGGGAGATATACATGACAAGGCCCTATGTGGTACGTACTCCTCACGGTTGATAAAAAATATAAGAGTGTTCTATCTTGACTCTTCCTATATGCAACGCAGGTGTAATGCAAGGTGAAGGCTTTAGGCTCCCTCCTATTTGGCAAGACCATGCGATATACCCCAGGGGCGGGTACGTGCAAGAGCCTTTTGATATACTTCTTGGGTACGTGAGTGTTCTCGTCACTCGATATACCTCGGGGGCGTACTTGGACAAGGAGAGTGGAAGTAAATGCTTTCGGTTTATGTTGGCCCAAGCAAGCCAACTCCCTACTCACTTAAAATACTTTCGAGGGTTCGGGGTAAATTCACACTCGTAGAACCAATGCATGATTTGTGAAAGTGCGTGCAAAGTTCGAAAGATTGGTTTCACAAATATCATTATCTTTATTACGTATTTTTGAAAAACTCCCATTTTTAGAAAAAAGTTTCTTCTCAATCAATCAACACAAGTAGGAAAAGCAGTAAAAGCAGATATTCAACAAATAAACAAGAGTCCACATATAAGAGCCTAGTTTTCTAACAGTCCCCATGACGCGCCGAAAGTACTACCGTGCTTAGGTACCCAAGTGCAGGTTGTCAAGTTATAATACTTGGTAAGTCCAAGTGTCGAACCACAAGGATAGTCGGAAAGACGATGTGGTGATTACGAGTCCAAGGCTTTGTTAAGAGAATTTAATTGGTTGATTTTAGTTGTTGATTTTAAATTCTTGCAATAAAAATTAAAATCATATAATAATAGATGAGAAAAGGCTAAGGCATTATAGAATTCATTTGTTTTGCAAAGTTAAGTAAAATCAATCTCATTCAAAGTTCTCAATGCAATTCCTAAGTGTTGAATATTTTACCCATTTCTAAGCAAAAGGGTGTGGAGCAAAAGCAACCCATTCCCATATAAATGCCATATAAAGAAAGGATGTAAGCAAATATTAACACAAGTTTATCTCTCATTTTTATCTTGTGACAAAGGGTGTGAAGCAAGTGCAACCCATTCCCATATAATATCAACCAAGATTCAAACTTAAAATACACAAAAAGAAAAGGCATAAATTTAAACTAGGCATTTAAGAACTCATTGTTAGTTTCCCCTAGGCAAATGACTTGATTATGAAAATGGCCAACTACAATGAGTTTAGCTCGATAAATCATAACATTTCATTTGTCTAAGATTGGGAGGTCTAGGTGGAGGTCAAACCGTCCTATATAGACTTATTTGATAAATACAAATTGAATCCTTAAAATGATTAATGAAGTTGTTTATGACATAAATTTAAAAGATCCTCTTTGGCAACACTTTAACTAAGAAAATGATGAGTCTCAAAATCACATAAAGTGTAGAAAGCACTCAACATATCATTAAAGTATTTAAAGATTAAAATCTCAAATTTATGGTGTTTCCATGCATATAAAAGACTAATCATGCTTGGCAATGAAAAGTATCTCATTCAAAGAAAGAATGGACATAGGCTAGTAAGAAATACACAAGTGTATCATCTCCTCATTAATGCTTGAGACCTATGTATACAAGGCATACAAAGTCAAATCATCATATGAAAATTATCTTACTAGCTTATGAATGGTTGAAAAAATGGAGAAGATGAAGGATTCAAAAAGTATTTAACAATACTAACAATGGAATGAGAATTGAACTTACATAATTAATGCATTGCAAACTTCATCTTTTAGCCTTAGCAAAGAAATTACTCCATAATAAATGTAGAGACAAAATTATAAAAGTGAACTCCATTTCTCTCTCTAGAAAAATAACTATTACAAACTCTCTATAAATTGAGAAATGAGAAGTAATAAAAGTGTTCTCTCCAACACAACAATGAAGACTATAAATAGGAGAGTTGTGTTGGATGCTAAAATAATAAACAATGCTTTTTATTTTTATTTTTATTGTTTATTTTTGGTGGAGAATTCCACTTTCTTGGATGCTCTTTAATCACATGGACATGGAGACTTTCTTTCTTGGATGCTCTTTAATCACATGGACATGGAGACTTTCTTTCTTGGATGCTCTTTAATCACATGGACATGGAGACTTTCTTTCTTGGATGCTCTTTAATCACATGGACATGGAGACTTTCTTTCTTGGATTCTTTTTGTCCATGGAAAATTCCAATATTGTATTAAATACAATATTTCTTGAAATCTAAAGACACCAAAATAAACACAAAAATATGCATTTCCAAGCATTGTTAAATACAAAAGTGCTACGAGACTAATCGCAAAATAAGTTGGTAAACCGAGTAGTTTTAGAGAAATAAACGCGTTAAACAACTCCGAAAATGAGCGTATGAATGACAATATTAAGCGTTTATCACCCCAGCAGAGTCGCCACTGTGAGAATCCGCAAATGCGACCCCCAGGTCTCGTCCCCGTTAGTTGGGCGTCTGAAACGTCGGAACGGATTCCGTCGTTCCTATTGCTGGAGTGTCTTTGTTGATGATTCTTATCATGTGTCCCTATGTCTATTTCTAGATGCAAAAGGGTTCGTTCAAAGTCGCCAGTACGTTTTACGAGAAAACGGACAAAAAGGGTCTGTAAGAGGAAAGGCTACAGATAAGCCTTTATTTACACGTTTGTCTACGAAACCAAGATTATATAGGGCTCGGAAACTATATTACGGTTTGGGAAGGTGTTAAGCACCCATTCCGCCCTTTCGGTCTCTAGTGGTCTTATATGTTTATTTCATGTCGAAAAACTTGGATGCTTTTACTGACAGTCTACTACTTTCCGAATGAAAACCCTAATTCTAAGGGAAAACGGGGAAGGGTATGAAAACCTTTGTGTTCCGAGATTCGATGTTTTTATTATTGAAAGTTGTAAATACAAATGACAAAACCTTTTATTTTTGAAAGAGTGTCCCGTATCATTTCCTCCGATAATGACGGTTTTCTCGTGTCGTGATTACTTTTGTAAAAGTTTGGATTTTGTATTGGAACTAATTTAATATGGAATCAGAACTCTTTGACGAGAGCTGGGTCAGACACGTCGCAGTCTATAGAGAAGACAAGATATGTTGATTTTGATTCCTAGATAAGTCTTATCAGTCCGAGTTTTGAAAACAGAATTTTATCCGGATGATAACGTACTTATTCTTCTGATTTTGAAAATGGTTTTATCAGGGTCTTTTGTTTTGAAAACGGTGGACTATACTGTAACTTGGCAATAAGTTTATTCAAATAAAACGTAGACAAAGTAACAGAAATAAAACAAGTTTATCTGTATACTTGTTTTATTTCTGTTGTTTTGGCCACGTTTTATTTGAATAAACTTATTGCCAAGTTACAAAACAGTCTACCGTTTTCAAAACAAAAGACCCTGATAAAACCATTTGCAAAATTAGAAGAGTGAGTACGTTATCATCCGGATAAAATTTTGTTTTCAAAAACCCGGACTGATAAGACTTATCTAGGAACTAAAATCAACATATCCTGTCTCTTCTATAGACTGCGACGTGTCTGATAAAACTTTCCTCAAAAAGTTCTAGTTCCATATTAAATCAGTCCCGATATAAATCCGAACTTTTACAAAAGTAAACACAACACGAGAAAACCGTCATTATCTGAGGAAATAATACGGGATACTCTTTCAAAATAAAAAGGTTTTGTCATTTGTATTTATATCTTTCAATAATAAAAACATCGGATCTCCGAACACAAAGGTTTTTATCCCTTTCCCGTTTTCCCCCAGAAATTAGGGTTTTTCATTTGAAAAGTAGTAGACTGTCAGTAAAAGCATCCAAGTTCTTCAATATAAAATAAACATATAAGTCCACTAGAGACCAAAAGGGCGGAATGGGTGCTTAACACCTTCCCAAACCGTAATATAGTTCCCGAACCCTATAGAATCCTGGTTTCGTAGACAAACGTGTAAAGAAAGGCTTATCTATAGCCTCTTCTCTTACACGACCCCTTTTTGTCCGTTTTCTCGTAAAACGTACTGGCGACTCTGAATGAACCCTCTTGTACCTAGAAATAGGATAGAGGGACACCCGATATGAATTATCAAAACACTCCAAGCAAATGGAACGACAGGATCCTTTCCGACGTTTCAGACGCCCAACGAACGGGGACGAGACCCGGGGGTCGCATTTGCGGATTCTCACAGTATGTCGCGCGACAGTGTGGGTATGTCGCGCGACATGTCCCCCAAAAAGGGGTTTGTCGCGCGATAGTGTGTGTATGCCGCGCGACATTCAACTCTAATGATGTTTCCGACAAACTGATGTGTCAGAAAGTAAGTGGTGGGGTGTTTGTCGTGCGACATGTCCCCTAAAAAGTTATTTGTCATGCGACATACTTGATTGTCGTGCGACATTTGCCTTAAAAACAGGTTTGTTTGGCCAACAAATCCTTTCGGGACAGTTTTGGGTGTTCGGGTGGGTCCCGTACTCCAGAAACAGCAGTTCTCGAAGGTCATTAGGGTTCTTGCGGGGGTCACAGATCGGGGTGTCTACAACACTTGGCATCCCATTCAAATGGTGAGTCCTTGAGGAGTAGTTTACACATTGGCTTAGAGATGGAACTGAAATTCTTGATGAACCTCCGATAAAACCCGGCATGTCCTAGAAATGATCGGACATCTTTGACATTCTTGGGTGTAGGAAGTTTGGCTATCAATTCAATTTTTGCTTTATCCACTTCAATTCCTTCTGACGAAATGATGTGCCCCAATACTATCCCCTTGGTAACCATAAAATGGCATTTCTCCCAATTCAACACCAATTGTTTTTTTACATATCTTTCCAAAACCTGTTCCAGGTTAGTCAAGCAATTGTCGAATGACTTACCATAGACGGTAAAGTCATCCATAAAAACTTCCAAAGTACTTTCCACCATATCGCTAAAAATACTTAGCATACACCATTGGAAAGTGGCCGGTGCGTTACATAGATTAAAGGGCATTCTTCGATAAGCGAAGGTACCAAAAGGACATGTAAAGGTGGTCTTTTCTTGATCATCTAGGTAGATCTCAATTTGATTGTACCCAGAAAAACCATCAAGGAATGAGTAATATTCATGGCCCGCTACCCTTTCTAGAGTTTGATCCAAAAAGGGGAGTGGGAAATGATCTTTATGAGTTGGCTCATTTAGTTTACAGTAGTCAATACACATTTGCCACCCGGTGGTGACTCTTTGTGAAATCAACTCGTTTGATTCGTTCTTGACTATCGTAAGACCCAATTTTTTCGGTACCACTTGAGTTGGACTAACCCATTTACTATCCGAGATTGGATAGATGATCTTTGCATCTAACAATTTCAACACCTCGTTCCTAACCACTTCTTGCATGTTAGGATTCAACCTGCGTTGAAATTGCCTTGATGTTTTTGCCCCATCCTCCAAGTGAATTTTATGTGTACAAATCAATGGGCTTATTCCTTGGAGGTCGGCAAGAGTCTAACCAAAAGCTTTTTTGTTTTTACCAAGCAATTGAACTAACCTTTCCTCTTGGTCATCCAAGAGATTGGACAAGATGATGACGGGATAAGTGTCCGAAGCTCCCAAAAAGGCATACTTCAAGTTGCTAGGCAATAGCTTGAGATCCATTTGTCCTTCAAGATTTTTGGTGGATGGTAATGTGTTTTCCTTTTTCTTCAAGAGTTCAACCTGTTCATCACACACAGAAAACACTTGCATATAATCCTCGGGTTCATCGGAAGTGGTTAGATAACCTTCCGTTGACTCCGATTTGAAGTTTGCCACAAAGTGGTCTTGGATACTTGACTCTATCATGTTCACATGTTCACTTTCCTCGTCATCATCGTCATTTCTTTGATTGCTCAAAAATAAACACATTTAGCTCCAGAGTCATGTTTCCAAAAGCTAACTTCACTATTCCATTCTTGCAATTTATTATAGCATTAGAGGTAGCAAGAAATGGTCGTCCAAGGATAACCGGAATCTCCTTAGCAGGATTCGACATGGGTTGCATGTCAAGGATAATAAAATCGACCAAAAAATAAAACTTGTCGATTTGGACAAGTACATCCTCGACTATCCCTCTTGGAATTTTAACGGATCGATCCGCTAATTGGATTGTTACCCTCGTGGGTTTCAACTCTCCCAGCCCCAATTGTTGATATACCGAATATGGGAGCACATTAACGCTTGCTCCCAAATCTAACAAAGCATTTTTTATACTACAATTTCCTATGACACAAGAAATTGTGGGACAACCGGGGTCTTTGAACTTAGGGGCTCTCGTGCCTTGCATGATGGAGCTCACTTGCTCCGCCATGAAGGCCTTCTTCTTGACATTCAACCTTCGTTTGGTAGTACATAAGTCCTTGAGGAACTTAGCATACGAAGGTATTTGCTTGACCGCATCAAGCAATGGAATGTTGATTTTCACTTGTCGAAACACATCCAAAATCTCGGTATTAGATTTGGATGGTTGGTTCAATCTCTCCGGGAAAGGGACCTTGATTCCGTTTTTGATTTTTTCTAAATCCTCCTTTCCTTGATTCTCTTCCTCTCTCTTCTTTTCTTCACTCACAACCTTCTCAACACTCTAAGGCTCAACTATGTCCGCCACCTTGGGGGTTTTAGGAACAATAGTTTTGTCAACCTCCTTCCCACTCCTTAGGATCGTGATGGATTTGAGTTCTTTTATCTTGGTGCTAGACTCTCCTCCCTCTATTACTTGAACTTGGCCTCTAAGATTAACTAAATGTTGAGAAGGGAATTTTCCCTCTTCTTGGGTAGCTAGGGCAGTGGTGAGTTTAGACATTTGGGTTTTTAACTCACCCACATAACGATCCGTTTTGTCCACAAATGATCTCAACAAAGTTTCCAAGTTTTGGTTGGGATTTTGATTCTGCGGTGGAACAAAAGAGTTTTGAGGTTGTTGTGGCCTTTGGTTTTGATGGTATTGGTTGTGGTTCTGACCTTGATTTTCTCCCCAACTGAAATTGGGGTGATTCTTCCATCCCTCATTGTACCTTTGAGAATAAGGATCGTTTTGGGTACGGTTTTGGTTGTACTGGTGTAAAGCATTGACTTGGGAGGGATTTTTGAGGACTTCCCGGAAAACGGGAATGGTAGGGCAATCCTCGGTAGTGTGTCCTGAATTTTCACAAATGACACACAACTGGCTCGAGGATACTACATTGACCGTTTTAAGCTTACTTGCTTCCATTGCCTCTACTTTCTTAGACAATTGGAATAACCTCGCACCCATGTCATCCTCATTGGACACTTGGTACAACCCACCCCTTCCTTGAGTTTTGGCTTTGGGTTCTTCGGAATAGGTGTTCCAATTTTGAGCACCTTCTGCTAATTCATCAAAATACAATAAAGCCTCATCGGGATTCTTACTTAAGAATTGACCATTACACGTGGTCTCAACAAACGTACGCATATCAGGGGTGAGAGATTCATAGAAAAAACTAACAAGGCTCCAAGTTTCGTGACCATGATGAGGGCATGCGTTTAGAAGTTCCTTGTATCTTTCCCAACACTTATATAAACTTTCATTTTGTTTTGGCGAAAAATTTGATATCGCCCTTCTTAAAGCATTGGTCCTATGAACGGGAAAGAATTTTTTTAGAAACTCCGCTTGAAGCTCTTGCCAAGACCGAATTGATTGCGGCCTTTGAGCATTTAGCCAAATCTTTCCTTTGTCTTTTAGGGAGAAAGGAAAGAGTTTTAAACGCATGACATCCTCGTTAATATTTACCTCACGAAATGTGGAGCAGACTTCTTCAAAGTCTTTCAAATGCAAGTATGGGTTTTCTGATTTCATACCATGAAAAGAGGGGATATGTTGAAGCATACCTAGTTTGAAAGAGAACGCACCGGCTTGGCCGGTGGGAAGCATGATGCACGAATTGGAAGTTGCCCGAGGCAGTTGAAGATAGTCCCCATTGTCCTAACTGGAGGAACATCGTTGGCACCTTCCCCTTCATTATCACTCTCGTGATCCGCAACTCTTTCTTGGTTTGCCATTCTTGGAGATGTGGGAGGGCTAATTCGAATATCCACGAACAATCGCCCTTGCATGGGCTTGGAAAACTATTCGAATATCTCCTTGGGAAATCTACAAAATCAAACAAGAATAAGGGAGAAAAATAAATTAATTGAATGGAAAGATACTTACAGAGAATGGTTTTATACAAAACCCGAAATCCGCCTTTTGCCTTATTCCCCGGTAACGGCGCCAAAAACTTGACGTTTCCGAAATAACGCATTGTGTTAGCCCAAGTGCAAGCTCGTCAAGTTGTAATAAATACTCGAAAGAGCGAGTGTCGAGCCACAGGGATAAGTGAAAAAGGAATTGAATGGATTACGGATTAAATGATTGTTCTGGTTTTGTAAGTTGAATTTGTTGTGAAACAACGGAAATGTAAATAACTGTTGTGAAAATTAACAAGGAAGCACTAACGTAGGTGGAGATTAGTCACGATTTAAGAGATGCGGTAATTGCAATCTCACACATAGATTTCACACAAAGTTGCCATGAATAGAGAAGGTCGTGATAACTCTTAATAACAAAGGGCGTGAAACTAAGCAACTCATTCCCGGGTTAAATCTATATCAAGAGAGACTATCACAAAATTCCACCATAGATAAAGCCATCATATTTATCCTTTTAGCCAAGGGTGCGAAGCTAGGAAACTCATTCCCGGGTTAGGGCTAATCCGAGATAAATATGGTAGTCCCATTGAAACAAGGTTTTATGATAAGCATGTGTGTGAAATCTCATGGTTTAAAAGAATGAGAATTATGTAGTAAATCATTGCAATGACACGGGAAGAAGTTTTATGAAATAAAATCACCAACTAGCCAATTCTTACTTTAAAAAGACGATAATGAGTCTAGATAGCACGTAAAGTGTACAAAGCACTCAAAATATCATAAAGCAACGCAAACACTAGATTAACAATTTTATAAATCATCTATGGAGTTTAAGAACTCTTTGTAATCTTTACAACAAGGAACAAAAATCCATAGATGGGGAAAAGAATTACAAGCTTCTTAGAACCATATGAATATGTTGTATTTTCATTAATCAACAAGCATTAAGCATACAAGGCATGAAAAGTCTAATCAAACAATGAAAATACCTAGAAAGCTTGTAGAACGAAGGATTTCGAAAGGAAAATGATTCACAAATATTTAACAAGCTTTAAACATGGATTGAGAAATTAATTACCAAAAATCATATCGCGATCAACCTCCGTAACCTTAGTAAAAGACTACTCCATAATAGATGCAAAAACAAATATTATAAAAGAAGAAATCATTCTTACAATCAAGACTTACAAGAGGAAAATGAAGAACAAAAATGCACTTTAGCTCTCCCTTCTCTTTAGAACTCTCTTGTGGTCTAAGATGATAATAATCATCTAAATTGGTCCCCTAGACTAAAAACAATAGCCAAAGGTGTCCTAAAATTAATTAAATAATCAAGGGAAAATATCTAGGAACAAAAATCCCCAAAATAAGGCAAAAAGAAGGAGTTGGTGGTTGCCCCTGCCAGGCCATGATCGATCATGGCCATCCCATGATCGATCATGGGGTCCTCTTCCTGAAGATTAATTTGCACCATGATCGATCATGGTAGACCCATGATCGATCATGCTTCTGGAGTTTCTTCAAAACAGCATTCTTGTGAGCTTTTGGCTAACAATTGATCAATTCATTCAAGGCCATTTCATCCTATGCCTAAGAACACATAGAAACGCAACAAAAGCACACCTTGCGGGATGAGATTAGATACAAAACTTGATAAGACACTGATCATAAGATAAGCGGATAATTAGGCAAAATTAATGCAACAAACGCGTCAGCGACTCCTAGAAAGAGTTTAATCATGACAATATTATGCGTTTATCACTAGGCCTCACAATGACCCATTTTCTCAAAGGTACAACGAAGGGTGGAGGAATCATCCTAATTTTAGTTGGGGAGGAAACCAAAATGCTCATCAAAATTCGAATGCAAATTCAAATTCCAACCAACAAAGACCACCTCCACCCCAAAACAACTCTTTTGGCCAAACTAACCCAAACCCAAATTCAAATTTGGAGTCTCTTTTGCTCCAATTTATAGATAACACCAATAGAGAGGTTAGTGATTTGAAAACCCAAATGTCCAAACTCACCACCGCATTGTCCACTCAAGAAAAAGGGAAATTCCCATCTCAACCGTTAGCTAATCCCCGAGGACAATCTTTAGTGATCAATGAGGGTGAGTCAAGTGAAAATGTTGAGGAGTTAAAATCCATCACCGTCCTTAGGAGTGGGAAAGAGATTGACAAAACTATAGTTCCTAAGGCCAAAAAGCCGGTGGACATAGCTAAGTTAAGTCAAGTTAAGGATATCACCCTAGAAGAGAAAATGAGGGAAAAGGAGAGATTTGGAAAAGAGGATTTAGAGAAAATCAAGAATAGTGTCAAAATCCCTTTTTCGGAGAGGTGATCTCAACCTTTCAAGGAAACCCGAAATGCCAAAATTCTTGATGTGTTCAAACAAGTGAAAATTAACATTCCATTGCTTGATGCGGTAAAACAAATTCCTTCTTATGAAAATTTTTTAAAAGATTTATGTACCACTAAGAGGCGATTGAATGTTAAAAAGAAGGCATTTATGGCCGAACAAGTTAGTTTAACAATGCAAGGCACTCGAATTCCAAAATTCAAAGATCCCAGTTGCCCCACCATTTTTTCTTTGATTGACAACTTTAGGATAAAAAATGCTTTGCTTGATTTGGGTTCAAGTGTTAATGTTTTGCTATTTTCGGTCTACCAACAATTGGGTTTAAGAGAGTTGAAACCCACGAAAGTCACGATCCAATTGGCCGATTTAACGGTCCAGATTCCAAAGGGAATTGTAGAGGATGTGCTAGTTCAAATTGATAAATTCTATTTTCCTGTGGATTTCATTGTTCTTGACATGGAATCGACATCTAATCCCAAAAATGAGATTCCCGTGATTTTGGGAAGACCCTTTCTTGTAACTTTAAATGCTATTATCAATTGCAAGAATGAAATTGTGAAATTGGCCTTTGAAAATATGACTCTTGAGCTTAACGTGTTTTTAATAAGTAGCAAACAAGATGATTTTAACGATGGAATTGAACATGTAAACATGATAGAGTCACTGAAAATCCAAAAACCGGTTTCCAATTTAAAGTTAAAGGTCAAAGACGCAAACCATTTTTGAAAATTCCATCGTTAGAGGAGTCCATCCCTCTAAGTGACCCGACCTACGCCTAAAAAGCGTAGGTCATTTTTGTAAATAATTTGTATTTTTTTTTTGGAGTTTTTAGAGAATTTGGGCGGTCGAAGTCAAAAAGAAATTTCAGACGCGATTTAAAGAAATGCGGATGAAGCGGAACAAATCGAGCGAGTGAGGAGGTTGGAAGATGCCGAAAAATATATGAGAATAGTTAGGGAGGATGGAAGGATGATTTGTAAAAAATTTCAAAAAAATCCGAAAGAAAAAGTTCAAAAAAGTTCAAAAAATTGGTACAGATTTACAACTTCTCGGATAAATTTCGAGACCTTCAAGATGTGAAAAAAATTGGAGAATTTTTGGATAAAAGATAAAACATGAGAGGTTAATTGTTTTGTCTCTAAAGAAAAAAAAAAAACCTCGATTGATCGAGCTCCTAGTTGGATCGATCCAACTTGGGCAGAGCACTTGGGCACCATTCTTGTCTTTGCCAAAAAACAAAAGAAGAGAAAATGCACAAAATCCGTAGCTTTCTCCCCTCTTTTCTCATTTCTCCTAGACCAACCATCTCTCACATTTCCACTCTCCCCTTAAACCCCCATTGCTATACACATCCACACCTCCATTAACACCAAATCTCCATCAATTTCTTCACCATTTTTCATCAAATCCTTCATAAAAAATCACCACTTTCTCTCTCTCAACCCAAACCCATAACTAATCATCATCTTCTTCATTCTCTCATCTCCACCCATAGCCTCCAAAACTCCCACCAAACCTTCTAATCTTACCCAAATCCTTCAAAACTCTTCATATCCACTCCTAATCTCCTCCTACCATTCAAGAAATCACACAATCTTGCCCACATTTTGAGTTTCAGATCCAAACCCACCATTTTCTCTCTCTTCATATCCTTCACCAAACCTCTCAATCTCTACTCAAAGCTCTCTTATTTCAACCATTCTTCATCAATGCCCCCCAAATCTCACTAAATTTTAAGCTATAGCCCCAAACCCATAACTTTCTCTCTCTAGAAAGCTTCCACCAACACTCCCTCAAATAGCTATGAAGTAGCTTCGGAATCGATCCTAGCTACATTTTGGAGAAATTGGAAAGCAATTTTTCAACAACTCGCCAATTTTCGTCGTCTTCAAGAGCATTGAGGACAATGCCAACTTTAAGTTGGGGGGTGAGCACTTTCAAATTTTCAAACATGCTTTATTTCATGATAATTTTCTCCATGCAAGGATCGATTTTACCATCTTATTGAAGTTTGAAAATGATGATCCATATTTTTTAGAATTGTCCTTGAATTGATGGTTTTTGGCATGAATTTCTTGATTTGGATAGGTAGTTGATTAATAATCTCCATGGCATTGCTTGATTTAGATTCTTGAGCCTTGTAGTTTCTTATGAACATGCATAATGTTGTGGTTTGATTTAGTCTTTGGTATCACATAGAATTATTTTCATCTTGTGTAGAGAGAAGTAATGTTCAAATGCAATAAAAGCTCTTTCAAAAAGATCCTCCCTAGAGGGGACACATGCATGGCACTTACAAAAGATTTGGAAACTTGGATGACTTTTAAACTTAATATTGACTTTAAGCTTCACTTGACTAAATTCATAAGTCATTTTGTCTAATATTAAGGATAGGAAAAGGTTACCATATGGAAAGGGTGAATAGCTTCCTTTGATTAAAAAAAGAGAAAAAAAGAGAAGAACCTATGAATGCAAAATCACAAAGTGAGACCGCTGCCCTCCATAGACAAACGACCTTGAGCTAACTTAGCAAAAAGTCCAAGTAAAAGACAAAGAAAAGTGCTTAAAATCAACAAAGTTCTTGAGCTTTTGCATTTGAAAGATATCTCTCTACCAATATTGATGAATAGAATTATTTGTGATTAAGAGTGATTGTGTCAAAATTCCATATGCATAGTGTGTTCAAATGAAAGCGAGGAGCTAGTTTCTAAAAGAGATTTTAAGCAATGGAGATCGTCAATCAAAAGCCAACATTCCAAAAATTGTAAAAGTAATGCCGAACACTTAAATCAATTCATGGAAATGCTTCAATTCTACTTCTTTGAGTTCAAACTTCGGATGTTTGTGGGTAACATCACTATAAACCCTCATGAGACACAACTCCTCTTCTAGGGGAACTTAGGAGTTCAAAGGCTTAATGCATGTGCTAAATTCATTTTCGGTTATTATACTTAGATATTTTTGAATTTTCTTGCTAAGGGACTAGCAAGAGATAAATGGGGGGGAGTTGATAAACGCATAATATTGTCATTAATATGCTCTTTTTCGGAGTCGTTTGACGCGTTTAACTCTCTAAAACTTTTTGATTTGCTAATTTATCTCGCGATTAGTCTCGTAGCATATTTTGTATTTAACATTGCTTGGAAAGGCATTTTTGTGTTTATATTGTTGCCTTTAGATATTGAGGAATTTATTGAGTAAAAGAAGAATGATCAATCGAGCAATTTTTGGCCTTTAAAGCAAACGTCAAGGAAAAGTCAAGAGTTGGATCTATCTAGCTTTTTCTAGATCAATCAAGGAATTTTTCCCATCACTTGGATCCATCTAGCTCAAGCCAAAATTAATCTAGATGGCTTACTTTGTCTTTTATGACACCTCCCCTATTTTGATAGCTAGCTTGGAGACTAAATAGTGGCTCATATCACTATCTCATTGAATATTGTATTTTATACAAAAGTGGCTATTTTTCAATGGACAAAGGGGAGAGTTTCTCTTGGATCTTTAGTAGAGAAAAGATATGGAGACAACACACTCATCTATATATATAGTCTCCATTATTGTATTGAAAAGAGGACTTAGACTCTTGAATTATTAATAGTTTTATTTGCTTGTCTTGAATTTTATCACTCTCTCTTTCTCTAGAATTTGTAATTTATTATCTTCATTGAAAAGAAATGGAATACACTTCTATAATTCTTGTTTCTACATTTATTATGGAGTAAATTTCTTTGCTAGGGCTAAAGGATGAAGTTTGCAATGCATTAATTATGTAAGTTCATTTCTCATTCCATTGTTAGTATTGTTAAATACTTGTTGAATCCTTCATCTTCTCCATTTAATCAACCATCCATAAGCTAGTAAGATAATTTTCATAAGATGATTTGACTTTGTATGCCTTGTATACCTAGTGCTCAAGCATTAATGAAGAGATGATACACTTGTGTATTTCTTACTCGCCTATGTCCGTTCCTTCTATGAATGAGATACTTTTCATTGCCAAGCATGATTAGTCTTTGATATTCATGGAAACACCATAAATTTGAGATTCCAATCCTTGAATGCTTTAATGATATGTTGAGTGCTTTCTACACTTTATGTGATTTTGAGACTCAATATTTTCTTAGTTAATGCGTTGCTAAAGAGGATCTCTTAAGTTTATGTCATAAACAACTCCACTAATCACCCTAAGGATTCAATTTGTATTTATCAAATATGTCTATACCGGACGGTTTATCCACCACTTAGACCTCCCAATCTTAGGCAAAGGAAATGTTATGATTTATTGTGCTTAACTCTTTAAGTGGCCAATTTCATAATCAAGTCAATTGCCTAGGGGAAACTAACAATGAGTTCTCAAATGCCTAGTTTAAATTTATCCCATTTATTTTGGTGTATGTTAAATTTGTATCTTGGTTGAGCATTATATGGGAATGGGTTGCACTTGCTTCACACCCTTTGATTACAAGACACAAAGGAGAGATACACTTGTATTAAGATTTGCTTACACCCTTTCTTTATGTGGCATTTATATGGGAATGGGTTGCTTTTGCTTCACACCATTTTGCTTAGAAAAGTGTAAGATACTTAACACTTAGGAATTGCATTGAGAACTTTGAATGAGATTGATTCTACATAATGTTGCAAAGCAAATGAATTCTATAATGCCTTAGCCTTTTCTCATCATTTGATACATCACTTTAATTTTTATTGCATAACTTTAAAATCAACAATTAAAATCAACCAATCCACTTCTTTAAACAAAGTGACGCCGCTAGATAAGCGCGTTGTTATAGCCCAAGTGCAGGCACGTCAAGTTGTAATATAGTCTCCGAAGTCCGAGTGTCGAACCACAAGGATAAGTGAAAAGGAATGGAATGGATTACGGATTTTACAGTTTTCAGATTTTGTGTCAGTTGGATTTATTGTAGAACAATGTAAATGTAAAACAGTTGTGAAAATTAATAAGAAAGCACTAAGGTAGGTGGAGGTTAGTTACGATTTAAGAAACGGTGATCACTAGCTCATACAAAGACTTCAACACAAGGTTTCTCGAGATACGGGGAATGTTGGTGTATCACTCACTAGCAAAGGGTGCGACGCTAGGCGACTCATTCCCGGATTGAAGCTATATTGAGAGAGAGACAAACAACATTCCTCCAAAGACGAGGTTATCATTCATACCTCTTAGCTACGGGTCTGAAGCAAGGCAACCCATTCCCAATGAAGCTAATCCGAGATAGATATGACAAACTCATCATAAAAAGATTTAACATGAAGCAAGTGTATGAAATCTCATGATTTAAAGAATGAAAATTATAAAGTGAATCCTAACAATGAAATGGAATGAAGTTTATGGGATAAATTTGTCAGCTCATCGTTTATCACTCATGGTAGAAAATAAAGAGTCTAAGTATCACATATAGTGTAAGAAGCACTCAATATAACAATAAATGAATCAAAGATAAGCTAACAAATTTATAACCCATTTATGAAGTTTTATGACCTATTTATAATTCCTACAAAAAAGATCAAAAACTCCAAGAATGGGGGAAAAAGACTACAAGCTCTCTAGAACCATATAAATATGTTGTATGATCATTAACAACCAAGAACTAAATATACAAAGCATATAAAGTCTTAACTTATCATGAAAATACGTAGAAAGCTAGAAAGAATGCATGATATGAAGAAGCAAAGGATTCATAAACATTTATCAAACTTTAAACATGGATTGAGCCATTAATCACCAAAAATCATATCGCAATCAACCTCCATAACCTTAGTAATAGACTACTCCATAATAGATGCAAAAACAACTATTATAGAAGAAGAAATCATTCTTACAATTAAAAACTTACAAGAGAAATGAAGAAGAAGAATACACTTTTGCTCTCCCTTCTCTCTAGAACTCCCTTGTGTAAAAACTAGATAATGATCTATATCCAATCCCCTAGACTAAAAACAATAGCTAAAGGAGTACAAAAACTAATAAAATAAACAAGGGAAAATATCTAGGAACCAAAACCCCCGAAATAAGGCTAAAAGCAGGAGTTGGTGGCTGTCCCCGCCAGGCCATGGTCGATCATGGCCAACCCATGATCGATCATGGGGTGTTCTGCCTGAAGACCAGTTTGCACCATGATCGATCATGGATTACCCATGATCGATCATGCTTCCGGGAAATTCCTCAGATCAGCATTTTGCAAGCTTTTAACTAGCGCTTGATCAATTCTTCGAAGGCCATTGCATCCTATGCCTATAAACACATAGAAACACTACAAAAGCACACCTAGCAGGACGATGTTAGAAACAAAACTCACTAAGACACTAATCTTGAGATAAGAGGAAAGTTAGGCAAAACAACAGCGACAAACGCGTCAAGCGACTCCCTAAAGAGCTTATACATGACAATATTAGGCGGTTATCAACTCCCCTCAACTTATCTCTTGCTAGTCCCTTAGCAAGACAAAAATATATAATTACAAAATGTTGTTTAACTTCTATGTTTCCAAAGAAGACGAGTTGCATCTCGTGAAGGTTTTCAGAAATGATACCTACAAACATTAGAAGTTTGATCATGATGAATGATGAGAATGAAGATTCAAGTTTCAATTTGCAAAGCAAGAGGCATTACTATCAACTTTCCAGAATGATGGATTTTTGAATGATCATCTAATTCGCTTATCTCCTATAGAACACAATCCCATATTCTCCAATGCTCACATACTAAACTTCGATTCAAACAATTCGATATAAACACAAAGGGTCATAATCATTCAAGAAGGAAGAGAGAACTTTTTCAAAAACAAAAGCTCCAAGATTTGTCGATTCTAAGCACTTTATTTATCTTTTCTTGGAAATTTTTGCTAAATTAGATCAGGGCGGTTTTCATCTCTATGGGGGGCAGCGGTCTCACTTATAAAATTTTCTCAAATCTATGCTCATTCATTGGAGCTTTGATGGAAGCTATTCACCCTTTCCCATATGGTAACCTATACCCATCCATAATATTAGACAAAGAGACTTAAGATTTAGTCAAGTGAAGCTTTAAGTCAATATTAGGATAAAAGTCATCCAAGTTATCAAAGTGCTATGCTTTTGTCCTCTCATTGGAGGATCTTTTCGAAAGAGCTTCCATTATTTTTGGACAAAAATTCCTTTTCTCTCAATGAAAATCAATCTAGGTGTTATTACCGAATTGGAAACAACCAAAGCAATCTAGCATGCGGAACAGGCAAATATGACGGGATATGAGACTAAGCGGAGCAAGGCAATTTAGATTATCATTCAAATTCCTATCTAGATCAAAGAATTCAAGCCAAAAGCTAATGAAACAATAGTCTTCATCGAACAAAATATCAATCAATCATCACTTTTCAAACTTCTCAAAAAAAAATGAACACATCTCTTCTACTCATGGGAATAAACAATAGCAAGCCAAAACAAAATAAACACAAAAATAACGTACCCCCCTCAACTTGAAAGAGACATTGTCCTCAATGGAAAGAGAACAATAAAAATACACGAAAGGGCTACTTTGGCTTTGCTTTCCATGAGCCAAAAAATAAGAGAAAAACAAAAACTATACACAAAACGGGTTATAATTAGAATCTAATAGCAAAAACCATAACATTCAACTATTAAAACCGAGTTCTAAAGTTAATCATCATGTCGGAAATCTAATACAACCCAAAAGAAATAAAATAAAATTAAGCATAAATATAACTACTTAAAGAGTTTCCAGGATTAGCAAATATCATCACATGTCGGGAGGTGGGGGTGGGGAAAATCGACTGTAGAACTCCTCGAATTGACGGCGTATGAACTCCTGTTGAACCGCCATATGAAATTCCACCCTAGAGGCAATCTCCGCCTCCATATGATCTTGGCGGACCAGCATATCGTCCATCCTAGTGTTGAGTGCATCAAACCCTGCGTGCATTGTGGCATTCATTTGCTCAAATTGTTCTCTCAAGAACGCCATATTATCGTCCACAGGTCCCGTACTTGCTCTTCTTCTTCTCCTCGAAGGACCCGGGAGGTCTGCTCCTGCTTCCTCTGCCCCTTCTTCTTCTTCATCACCTGGTGGTGGTGCAGCTGTGGAAGAACTCGGCATGTTCCTCAGTTGACCAGCGGCTCGAGTTTGGGTAGACTTGTTAAGCGGTGCTCGAGGCATTTTCTTCACATCCTCATATCTCTCAGTTACCCCCGCTCGAAAACATACCTTGGTGATCAAAGACCCAAATTTGATTGTTTCGTTGTGGGCGACCAAGTCTATAATTCTCGCAACTCGCCCAATGATATGACGAAGCAAACAAACGCGCTTGTTTGTTGCGATAGCGTATAGCACATACGCTTGAGAAGGGTACAAGTGCTGGATATAAGAAGTTGGGTCTAAAGCATTGGCAATTACTAGCCACAACGTCCTAAGGCTATCATGTAAATTGCTCCTATCAAATTGAGTTCCAATCCACTCCATTGGTCTACCGGCTATATATGAAGCTAGATCGTTAGCTCTTGGCTCTTCATAAGGGGTACCATCCAAATAAGGGAGGTCATGAGCATTGGGAGGTAAGGCTGGGATTCCCGTAATCTCACTCAACACCTCGAGGTTAAAATGAACATTTTTGCCTCGAACATTGGCAACATATGTATATGATGTGTTTGGAACTTGAATTAAACTAGCAATAAATTCACGACAAATGGTGAGATTACATTGAGTACCTTCTTCACGCAAGTAGTTAATCCACTCTGGATGTTGCTCAAACGTTACTCGTTGAGGGAAATCGTCCAGCGAACAGATGTAGACCGGCCTCTCAATTATTACCGTCCTCGTCTTGAAAGCGTAATTCCACCATTCGAATTCTTGGCGGCTTCGAAATCTGCGGTAGCCACCCCTTGCGGCTTGAATTTCAAGTGGCTTAGTGGGAGGGTTAGAGGAAGCCATAAAAGAGTAATGTGACGCTTTAGAGGAGGGAGAGATGAGAAATTTCGAGATTTGATTTGATAGGGCTCGAAATTGGTGAGGAGAGAAAGAAAGGGGGATTTTTGGGATGGGTTTGATGATTGAGGTTTGAAATTGGAAGATTTGATGGTTGATTCTAGATTGGGAAGGTTGGAAATGGTGTTTGGGGAAGGTTTGGGATCAATGGGGGAAGAGGGGCTAGGGTTTGGAGAGGATTTGGGAGAAGGAGAAGTGAGAAATGGGGGTTTAGAAACGGCGCCCCTGTTTTATTACGGGACCATGATCGATCATGGTTATATCATGGGTCATTATGCCCAACAATTTTTTGTACAATGATCGATCATGGTTAACCCATGATCGATCATGCTGCCTTCTGCCCGAGTGCCTCTTCTTCCACGATCGATCATGGAATCCCATGATCGATCATGCTCTTGACTGGCTAAGAGAAATTTTTCACCATGATCGATCATGGGTAGGGCATGATCGATCATGGACCAATCTGCTAGAAAAAATTTTCTTTGCCCTCTTTGCACCAAAACACCTTACTGCTCCCCTCAACTCGATCCGCTCAGACTTAATGACCCCCGAATCTCCGATGATGATTCCTGAAACTCAAAAATACTAAAAAAAAACATTATTTACAAAATCGACCCATGCCTTATAGGCATAAGTCGGGTCTTCGAGAGGGGTGGACTCCTCTCGAGGTGGGAACTCCAAAAACGGCTTAAGGCGTTGTCCATTCACCTTGAAAATGTAGCCGGTTTTGGGATCCTCAACATTCACAGCCCCAAAAGGAAATACATGACGGACAATGTAGGGACCGGTCCAACGAGACTTTAACTTTCCCGGAAAGAGATGAAGACGAGTATCATAAACAAGAACTTTTTGCCCAAGTTTTAATTCTTTTCTCAAAATGGATTTATCATGAAAAATTTTGGCACGTTCCTTGCTTATCTTTGCATTGTCATAAGCATCTCTTCTTAATTCCTCAATTTTATCTATTTGCAACTTATGGTCAAGCCCGGCTTTTTTCAAATCACAGTTAACCATCTTAGTTGCCCAAAATGATTTGTGTTCCAACTCTACTGGCAAATGACATGGTTTTCCGTATACAATGCGATAAGGAAACATATCTAGAGTTGTTTTATACGCAGTACGGTAGGCCCAAAGTGCATCGGTCAGTCTTAACGACCAATCCTTGCGATTCGGGTTTACCGTTTTCTCTAGAATCTGTTTGATCTCCCTATTTGCCAACTCGGCTTGACCATTAGTTTGAGGATGATAAGCGAGGGATACTTTGTGGTTTACACCATACTTTTGCATTAATGATTAAAATGGTTTGTTGCAAAAGTGAGTACCGCCATCGCTTATTATTGCCTAGGGAGTGCCAAAACGTGCAAGAATGTGTTCTTTCAGAAATCGGATCACCACTTTGTGATCATTTTTCTTGCACGCTTGGGCTTCCACCCATTTTGAAACATAATCTACGGCAACCAAAATGTAAAGATTATCGTAGGAGGATGGGAACGGTCCCATGAAGTCGATGCCCCAGCAATCGAAGATTTCAATCATCAGGATGGGATTGAGTGGCATCATGTTCCTCTTGGAGATCCCTCTAAGCATTTTGAATCTTTGGCATGCGTTGCAAAAGCGTTGTGCGTCCTTAAAGAGCGACGGCCAATACAATCCACTTTGCAAAATCTTCGCGATAGTTTTCTTTGCCGAGAAGTGTCCTCCGCAAGTCTCAGAATGACAGAAGGATAGAGCTCTCTCCACTTCTTCCTCTGGGATGCACCGCCGGATAATCTGATCCGCACAATACTTAAACAGGTACGGTTCATCCTAATAGAATCGACCCACCTCGCTCAAAAACCTTTTTCTGTCTTGTGCGCCCCATGACTTTGGTATCTTGTCAGTTACAAGATAGTTTACAATGTCTGCATACCATGGGAGTGTCGAGATTGCCAACAATTGCTCATCCGGGAATGAATCTTGGATCGGGCTTTCTTCAATATTGTTTGTAAAAGTGAGACGGGACAGATGATCGGCCACCACGTTCTCGACTACCTTTTTGTCCTTGATGCTCAAATGAAATTCTTGCAATAGGAGTATCCATCTCAAAAGCCGCGGCTTGGCATCCTTTTTTGTGAATAGGTACTTCAACGTCGCGTGATCCGTGAAAATCACAATTGGTGATCCTATCAAATAGGATCGAAACTTGTCCAAGGCGAAGAAAATTGTTAGAAGCTCTTTCTCTGTCGTGGTGTAATTCATTTGCGCGTCATTCAAAGTCCTACTTGCATAGTATATCACACCTGGTTTGTTTTCTTTCCGTTAACCAAGAACCGCTCCCACCGTGTAGTCACTTGCGTCGCACATGAGCTCGAATGGCAAGCTCCAGTCCGGTGTCTGCATAATCGGTGCAGTAGTGAGCATATGCTTTAGAGAGACAAAGGCTTCCTCGCAGTTGACATCCCACTCAAAGGGTGCATCCTTGAGAAGTAGATTACACATCGGCTTAGAAATGGAACTGAAGTTCTTAATAAACCTCCTATAAAAACCGGCATGTCCTAGAAAGGATCGGACATCTTTGACATTTTTGGGTGTAGGAAGTTTGGCAATCAATTCAATTTTGGCTTTATCCACCTCGATTCCTTCTGAAGAAATGATGTGCCCCAAAACAATTCCCTTGGTAACCATAAAATGGCACTTCTCCCAATTCAATACCAATTGTTTTTCCACGCATCTTCCCAAGACCTGTTCTAGGTTAGCTAAGCAATTGTCGAATGACTTACCATAGACGGTAAAGTCATCCATAAAAACTTCCAAAGTCCTTTCCACCATATCACTAAAAATACTTAGCATACACCGTTGGAAAGTGGCCGGTGCATTACATAGATTAAAGGGCATTCTTCGATAAGCGAAGGTGCCAAAAGGACATGTAAATGTGGTTTTTTCTTGATCATCTAGGTCAATCTCAATTTGATTGTACCCGAAAAAACCATCGAGGAAAGAGTAATAGTCATGGCCCGCTATCCTCTCTAGAGTTTGATCCAAAAAGGGGAGGGAGAAATGATCTTTACGAGTTGCCTCATTGAGTTTACGGTAGTCAATACACATTCGCCACCCGGTGGTGACTCTTTCCGGAATCAACTTGTTTGATTCGTTCTTGACTACCGTAAGACCCGATTTTTTCGGTACCACTTGAGTTGGACTAACCCATTTACTATCCGAGATTGGATAGATGATCTTTGCATCCAAAAATTTCAACACCTCGTTCCTAACCACTTCTTGCATGTTAGGATTCAACCGGCGTTGAAATTGTCTTGATGTTTTTACCCCATCCTCCAAGTGAATTTTATGTGTACAAATCAAAGGGCTTATTCCTTGGAGGTCGGCAAGAGTCCAACCAAAAGCTTTTTTATATTTACCAAGCAAATGAACTAATCTCCCTTCTTGGTTATCCGAAAGTTCGGACGAGATGATAGCGGGGAAAGTATCTGAAGTTCCCAAAAAGGCATACTTCAAATTGCTAGGCAATAGCTTGAGATCCATTTTTCCTTCAAGCTTTTTGGTGGGAGATTATGTGTTTTCCTCTTTCTCCGAGAATACAACCTGTTTGTCAGACAAAGAAAACACTTGCATACAATCCTCGTGTTCATCGGAAGTGGTTAGATAACCTTCCGTTGACTCTAATTCAAAATTTGCCACAAAGTGGTCTTGGATACATGACTCTATCATGTTCACGTGTTCATTTTCCTCATTATCATCGTCATCTCTTTGATTGCTCAAAGAGAACACGTTTAGCTCTAGAGTCATGTTTCCAAATGCTAACTTCATAATTCCATTCTTGCAATTTACTATAGCGTTAGAAGTAGCAAGAAATGGTCGTCCAAGGATAACCGGAATCTCCTTAGCGGGATTCGACACGGGTTGCATGTCGAGGATGATAAAATCAACAAGAAAATAAAACTTGTCAATTTGAACAAGCACATCCTCGACTATCCCTCGTGGGATCTTAACGGATCGGTCCGCTAATTGAATCGTGATTCTTTAGGTTTTAACTCACCCAGCCCCAATTGTTGATAAATCGAATATGGGAGCACATTAACACTTGCTCCCAAATCTAACAATGCATTTTTTATCCTACAATTTCCTATGACACATGAAATTGTGGGACAACCGGGGTCTTTGAACTTGGGGGCTCTCGTGCCTTGCATGATGGAGCTCACTTGCTCCGCCATGAAGGCCTTCTTCTTGACATTCAACCTTCGTTTGGTAGTACATAAGTCCTTGAGGAACTTAGCGTACGAAGGTATTTGCTTGACCGCATCAAGCAATGGAATGTTGTTTTTCACTTGTCGAAACACATCCAAGATCTCGATATTAGATTTGGATGGTTGGTTCAATCTCTCCGGGAATGGAACTTTAATCCCATTTTTGATTTTTTCGAGATCCTCTTTTCCTTGTTTCTCTTCCTCTCTCTTCTTCTCTTCACTAACAACTTTTTCAACCTCCGACTCCTCAACATTCGTGGGATCAACTATGTCCGCCACCTTGGGGGTTTTAGGAACAATAGTTTTGTTTACCTCCTTCCCACTCCTTAGGATTGTGATAGATTTGAGTTCTTCTATCTTGGTGCTAGACTCTCCTCCCTCTAGGACTTGAACTTGACCTCTAGGATTAGCTAAAGGTTGAGAGGGGAATTTTCCTTTCTCTTGGGTAGCTAGGGCGGTGGTGAGTTTAGACATTTGAGTTTTTAATTCACCCACATCACGATCCGTTTTGTCCACAAATGATCTCAACAAAGCTTCCACGTTTTGGTTGGGATTTTGATTTTGAGGTGGAACAAAAGAGTTTTGAGGTTGTTGTTGCCTTTGGTTCTGATGATATTGGTTGTGGTTCTGACTTTGATTTCCTCCCCAACTGAAATTGGGGTGATTCTTCCATCCCTCATTGTACCTTTGAGAATAAGGATCGTTTTGATTTCGGTTTTGGTTGTACTGGTGTAAAGCATTGACTTGGGCGGGATTTTTGAGGACTTCCCGAAAAACGGGAATGGTAGGACAATCCTCGGTAGTGTGTCCTGCATTTTCACAAATGACACACAACTGACTCGAGGATACTACGTTGGCCTCCTTAAGCTTACTTGCTTCCAGTGCCTCCACTTTCTTAGACAATTAGAATAACCTCGCACCCATGTCATCCTCATTGGACACTTGGTACAACCCACCCCTCCCTTGAGTTTTGGCTTTGGGTTCTTCGGAATAGGTGTTCCAATTTTGAGCACCTTCCGCTAATTCATCAAAATACAATAAAGCCTCATCGGGATTCTTACTCAAGAATTGACCATTACACATGGTCTCAACAAATGTACGCATATCGGGGGTGAGAGATTCATAGAAAAAACTAACAAGGCTCCACGTTTCGTGACCATGATGAGGGCATGCGTTTAGAAGTTCCTTGTATCTTTCCCAACACTTATAAAAACTTTCATGTTCTTTTGGCGAAAATTTTTATATCGCCCTTCTTAAAGTGTTGGTCCTATGAACGGGAAAGAATTTTTTTAGAAATTCCGCTTGAAGCTCTTGCCAAGACCGAATTGATTGCGGTCTTTGAGCATTTAGCCAAATTTTTCCTTTATCTTTTAGAGAGAAAGGAAAGAGTTTTAAACGCATAACATCCTCGTTAACATTTGCCTCACGAAATGTGGAGCAGACTTCTTCAAAGTCTTTCAAATGCAAATATGGGTTTTCCGACTCCATACCATGAAAAGAAGGGATATGTTGAAACATACCCGGTTTGAACGAGAACGCACCGGCTTGACCGGTGGGAAGTACGATGCATCAGTTCGAAGTTGCCCGAGGTGGTTGGAGATAGTCCCTCATGGTCCTAACGGGAGGAACATTGTTGGCACCTTCCCCTTCATTATCACTCTCGTGATCCTCTGCTCTTCCTTGGTTTGCCATTCTTGGCGAATGAAGAGGGCTTACTCTTGGCGAAGGAGGAGGGCTTATTCGAATTTCCACGAACAATTGCCCTTGCATGGGCTTGGAAAATAATTCGAAAAACTCCTTGGGAAATCTACAAAATCAAACAAAAATTAGGGAGAAAAATAAATTAATTAAATGGAGAGATACTCACAGAGAATGGTTTTATACAAAACCCAAGATCCGCCTTTTGCCTTGATACCCGGCAACGGCGCCAAAAACTTGACGCCGCTAGATAAGCGCGTTGTTATAGCCCAAGTGCAGGCACGTCAAGTTGTAATATAGTCTCCGAAGTCCGAGTGTCGAACCACAGGGATAAGTGAAAAGGAATGGAATGGATTACAGATTTTACGGTTTTCAGATTTTGTGTGAGTTGGATTTGTTGTAGAACAATGTAAATGTAAAACAGTTGTGAAAATTAATAAGAAAGCACTAAGGTAGGTGGAGGTTAGTTACGATTTAAGAAACGGTGATCACTAGCTCATACAAAGACTTCAACACAAGGTTTCTCGAGATACGAGGAATGTTGGTGTATCACTCACTAGCAAAGGGTGCGACGCTAGGCGACTCATTCCCGGATTGAAGCTATATTGAGAGAGAGACAAACAACATTCCTCCAAAGACGAGGTTATCATTCATACCTCTTAGCTACGGATCTGAAGCAAGGCAACCCATTCCCAATGAAGCTAGTCCGAGATAGATATGACAAACTCATCATAAAAAGATTTAACATGAAGCAAGTGTATGAAATCTCATGATTTAAAGAATGAAAATTATAAAGTGAATCCTAACAATGAAATGAAATGAAGTTTATGGGATAAATTTGTCAGCTCATCGTTTATCACTCATGGTAGAAAATAAAGAGTCTAAGTATCACATATAGTGTAAGAAGCACTCAATATATCAATAAATGAATCAAAGATAAGCTAACAAATTTGTAACCCATCTATGGAGTTTTATAACCTATTTATAATTCCTACAAAAAAGATCAAAAACTCCAAGAATGGGGGAAAAAGACTACAAGCTTTCTAGAACCATATAAATTTGTTGTATGATCATTAACAACCAAGAACTAAATATACAAAGCATATAAAGTCTTAACTTATCATGAAAATACCTAGAAAGCTAGAAAGAATGGATGATATGAAGAAGCAAAGGATTCATAAACATTTATCAAACTTTAAACATGGATTGAGCCATTAATCACCAAAAATCATATCGCAATCAACCTCCATAACCTTAGTAATAGACTACTCCATAATAGATGCAAAAACAACTATTATAGAAGAAGAAATCATTCTTACAATTAAAAACTTACAAGAGAAATGAAGAAGAAGAATACACTTTTTATCTCCCTTCTCTCTAGAACTCCCTTGTGTAAAAACTAGATAATGATCTATATCCAATCCCCTAGACTAAAAACAATAGCTAAAGGAGTACAAAAACTAATAAAATAAACAAGGGAAAATATCTAGGAACCAAAACCCCCGAAATAAGGCTAAAAGCAGGAGTTGGTGGCTGTCCCCGCCAGGCCATGATCGATCATGGCCAACCCATGATCGATCATGGGGTGTTCTGCCTGAAGACCAGTTTGCACCATGATACCCATGATCGATCATGCTTCCGGGAAATTCCTCATATCAGCATTTTGCAAGCTTTTCACTAGCGCTTGATCAATTCTTCGAAGGCCATTGCATCCTATGCCTATAAACACATAGAAACACTACAAAAGCACACCTAGCGGGACAATGTTAGAAACAAAACTCGCTAAGACACTAATCTTGAGATAAAAGGAAAATTAGGCAAAACAACAGCGACAAACGCGTCAAGCGACTCCCTAAAGAGCTTATACATGACAATATTTGGCGTTTATCACAAAGCCTTGGACTCATAATCGCTTCATCATCTTTTTGACTATCCTTGTGATTCGACACTTGGACTTACCAAGTATTATAACTTGACAACCTACACTTGGGTTCATAAGCGCGGAAGTATTTCGGCCAAGTCACTCACTATTTCCATTCTCGCCACTGGAGCATAAACCTCTGTATAGTCAATTCCATGTTTCTGTGTGTATCCCTTAGCCACCAAGCATGCTTTGTACTTCTCAAGCTCTCCATGCTCATCTTACATGGTTTTGTAGACCCATTTTACCCTAATTTTCTTAGCTCCAATAGGCAACTCAACCAACGCCCATGTCTTGTTTTTCTTTATGGATTTGATTTCGCTATCCATGGCGAACCTCCAGTTTGCATTCTGCACTGCTTCTTCATAGTACATTGGATCACTTGACACCATTAGTTCCATATTGCTTTCGCCTTCAAATAATTCGTGACCTTCCCCACTAACATAATCCCTCATCCATGTGTGAACACCCCAATCCACGACTCTCGTAATAAATCAAGCATGCCACAAACACATCAAGTCCTGAGTGCAAATAATCAAGTATGTCGCAATCTGTGAACACCCCAATCCACGACTCTCGTGTGAACACTGGTTTTTCTTAAAACAAGCATCTCGCATTAAGTATCAAGTCATCATACATGTAGAAAGACTAATAGGAAAGACTCCAATTTCGGACGCATTGGGAGTCTAAGATAACCGCACGCCCCAACCATACGGTTGGCGCCCAGCCGCACGCCCCAACCGCATGCCCCAGCCGCATGCCCCAGCCGCACGCCCTGCGGCTACCCCCTGCGGTTGGCCTCCTTTGGAGCATTTTTTGGCGGAATTTGTGCTATAAATAGGACCCTTGGGATCCCATTTGGGATCATCAACACTGAATAGTGTTTTTAGCAAGTAGAAACTCTGTCAAAATTATCAGAGAGTCATTTTAGAGAAATTCTGAGAGAGAAAGTTTTAGAGAGAGAATTTCTAGAGAGAGAAAGTCTAGAGAGAGAAAGGAGACAATCAAGGCAAGGTTCTTATTTTCTTCTTCAAGCGCACCAGGTACGTCTTTCCACCACTCTACTGATTTCAATACTGCATTTAAATATTATTTTTAATACAAAAATTAGATAACTTGCAAAGAACTTCATTACTTTCAAGATTAATCCTTTCTAAGTTTTACAAGAAATCTAAAATCCGTTTTAACACGTTTTCAAAATAAAAATACAAAAACAGTTTCCGAACAAGTGGAACTACGAGACTCTGATTTCATTCTACGAATGAATACGTAGGCGCTCGCAAAGCTCGAGTCTGATTTTAAAATAAAATTTTAAACTAAATTTATCCGGAAAGGATTATTATAGAAACTATTTAAACTACTTGCAAGATATTTAGAATAGGAATTAAATACATGATCCATTAAGAGATCGAAAGGGCGAATTGGGTGCCTAACACCTTCCCAATTCGTAACGTAGTTCCCGAACCCTAGCAAAATAAATCTTCAAAATAAATCTCTGGTTTCAAACGTATGAAAGATAGTTCGTTTTTGAATTGTCTTTCGTACGATCTTTTGTTTGTTTTCTCGTAAAACAAACTGGCGACTCTACAAAACACGTTTTCAAATAAAACCGAGAATGAGGACTCTCCTTTTCTTCTCGGGTGGTGGGTCCGGATTCTCACAGTGGCGACTCTGCTGGGGATAACGAGAACTAAGCTCTAATATAATGGATCATATATTTAATTCTTATTATTTATTAGATATAGGGTTGTAAGCTTTAGTTTTAGGATAACATAGAAGCGATCTAGGTGGATGCCCCGATGCCTTTATTTGTTAATTATGTGAGGAAAAATCTTTTTCATAATTAAAATTGGATAAAATACCGTAACAAATCCTAAAGCATTTATCAATAATCAACCGCCAGATTGTTATTTTGCACACACTCACATCTTATCATGCATTTTCGCGAGTGTGAATTTACCCTATCAACCTCGGGACCAGAGTCGTGATTAGGCCGTGGACTTGCGGGTCTGCACTAGCCAAAAGCGCCTGGAACCACTCTCCTTGGCCAAGTGCTTACCGAGGTATATAGAGTGACGAGAACACTCACGTACCCGGGATGTCTATCAAAAGGTCCTTACACGTACCTGCGCTCTTGAGGTATATCGTAAGACCTGCCAAATAGGAGGGAGCCTTAAACCTTACCCTCTTCAACCACGCTTGCATATAGGGGAGTCAACCTAGAACACAAAGATTTTAGCGTCGTTTTAATGACCGACAGTCGTGAGAATCTAAACCAGCCAAGGCCCTGCCATTTATACTATGATGGTTTCGACAGGTACGGCCGGAGGCTGTCCGACCTTCGCCGTAAAAATTTACGAGGACTGAATCCTCGTAATTTTCCTAATGCTGATTACATGAATAAAATAACTCATGAAGAGAGAACTTCCCGTGATTTCCAAATGATTTTTTCTAAAACCCTTTGCTTTGAAATGGTTTTTCAAAACTATGGACGATCAGGGAACCCATGGAATTCTTTTCCTACCCTATCTCTATACAGGACTCTCAAGTTGTTGCCGTCGGTCTGTTTTTTATCTCACATAAAGAAAATCTTTTGTGTGTTTATTTTTGTCCCGATCGATGTATTTCTGGATAGAGTCCGGCAAGTTCTAATTGATATATTGTTGTTTTCCGGGGGAATATGCGCTATCGAATTTGTCCCTTTTTCCGGCACCAGACATTCACACTGGCCTCTGCGTGGGCCGGAAGAGATAGCCCGGCAGACTCATCAGACCAGACTCAGTTGACAATATGGATCAGAATACTCCGAATCGAAGTGGGAACAACCAATACAACAGTGCAGCGGATCCGCTGCCCGGTCCGTTTTACCCAAACTCGGGAATGCCACAGAACAATACCGCTGGGGGTCAGCCACTGCATCACACCCCATCTCTCAATGCCGACCCAAACTTGCCTAGTACAAGTGGAAACATGAACGCTCCGTTGCCAAACCCTGAGGACAAGTATCGGATGTTAATGAACCTAAACCAGAGCATGGCCATGTTGCTAAGTGACAATCAAAACACTCGTGCCAAGTTGGACGAGTTGGCTACAGGCCGCCTGACAGAACCTCCGAGGGAAACTCCGATTATTCCTCCACCACCTCCGGCACTCTCAGTTCATACAGAAGCACCACTGCCGTTCGAACAGTTGAACCAACCCAAACACATGCATGACCCAGTTGGTAATTGGTTACACCAAGATCTTATCAATCAAGCCCCTCCCCAATTGCAACCGGCTCACGAACCTTATCACGATCCATACTATGAACCGGTGAAGAGGCCTATGAGTATCCAAGGGGAGGGCCCCTCACCAGTGGAAGGTTACCGAGGGGACAAAGACTTATCTGAACTCAAGGAACAACTGAAAGCCCTGACCCAGAAGGTCGCCGAAAGTTCCAATGATTTAACCCAGTTACAGAGCTACAATTTGTACCCTGAGGCTCATTATCCGGTGGGATTTAAGATGCCGTTGATCCCAAAGTTTATAGGAACAACACCGCCGGAACTCCACCTGAAATCATATGTCCGCTCCATGAGAATCTATGATGTTAGGGAAGCAGAATTGGCTAATTTTTTCCATCTTACGCTAGCTGGACCGGCCCAGAGTTGGTTTTTGAACCTCGAAAAACATCGGGTTAGATCGTGGCCAGCCATCGTCCAAGAGTTTGTGGCACAGTACAAAACCAATGAAGAACTTAAAGTCACAAGAAAACATTTGGAAATGGCTAAACAAAAAGAGAATGAAAGCATTAGCGAATTCGTTACGAGGTGGAGAGAATTAGCTGCCCAAATGGTGGAACGCCTAGATGAAGAAGAACAGTTGGGAATGATAGTGAAAAATTTGAAACGCGAAATTCGGGCTCAAATGGGTCATCAGTTCTTTAGCAGGTTCAAGGCTCTGATCCACGTGGGTAATGAAATCGAGGAGGACCTGGCCAAACAGGCCGAAATCAGGAAGTCTGCCTCTCAATACAAAAAGACTTCTACATCCGCTGTCAATCAAGTAACGTCCTATGGGTCCTATGGAAGAGGATACTCCAACAACCCTTATAGTCAAAGCTCTGTGAAAAACATCGGGGATTATCCTACACAGGGGTATCGCAACAACAATAATAACAACCCTCGGACGTTTGATCAGAACCGCTCAAGGGATCGACATTTTTCACAATTACCGGGACCGTTGGGTGACGCCGCTTAAATAGCGCGTTGCGATAGAGCCCAAGTGCAGGCACGTCAAGTTGTAATATAGTCTCGGAAGTCCGAGTGTCGAACCACAGGGATAAGTGAAGAGGAATGGAATGGATTACGGATTAAGTGATTTTCTGGTTTCTGTGAGTTGGTTTGTTGTAGAACAACGTAAATGTAAAACAGATGCGAAAATAAATAAGAAAGCACTAAGGTAGGTGGAGGTTAGTTACGATTTAAGAAACGGTGATCATTAGCTCATACTAAGATTACAACACTAGGTTTCTCAAGATATGGGAAATGTTGGTGTTTCTCTCAATAACAAAGGGTGCGACGCTAGGCGACTCATTCCCGGGTTGAAGCTATATCCGAGAAAGAGACAAACAACATTCAACCAAAAACGAAGCCACCATTCCTATCTCTTAGCTACGGGTGTGAAGCAAGGCAACCCATTCCCGATGAAGCTAATCCGAGATAGATATGACAAACTCATCATTAAAAGATTTAACATAAAGCAAGTGTATGTAATCTCATGGTTTAAAGAATGAAAATTAGAAAGTGAATCCTAACAATGAAACGGAATGAAGTTTATGGGATAAATTTGTCATCTCATCTTTTATCATTTATGGTAGAAAACAAAGAGTCTAAGTATCACATAAAGTGTAAGAAGCACTCAATGTATCAATAAATGAATCAAAAATGAGATTAACAAATTTATAATCCATCTATGGAGTTTTAAGAACTATTCATAATTTCTACGAAGAGGGAAAAGCTCCATGGATGGGGGAAAAAAGACTACAAGCTTTCTAGAACCATATAAATATGTTGTATGTTCATTAACAACCAAGCACTAAATATACAAGGCATATAAAGTCTTAATTTATTATGAATATACCTAGAAAGCTTGCAACAATGGAGGAAATGAAGAAGAAAAGGATTCACACATATTTATCAAACCTTAAGCATGGATTGAGCCATTAATCACCAAAAATCATATCGCAAACAACCTCCGTAACCTTAGTAATAGACTACTCCATAATAGATGCAAGAACAAATATTATAGAAGACGAAATCATTCTTACAAATTAAAAACTTACAAGAGAAATGAAGAACAACACCACCATGAGCTCTCACCTCTCTCTAGAACTCTAAATGTAAAAAAAAACTAGATATCTTAGCCTAGAAGCTAAGAAAAATAACATATACTAAAATATTGCAAAATATCTAACTAAATATCTAAAATAACTTGAACCACTAAAATAGCCCATTTTGGGTGTGAAATCGACAAGTTGCCAGGTCCATGATCGATCATGGTTATGCCCATGATCGATCATGGAAGTGTTCTGCCAGAAATAATGGTTCCATGATCAATCATGGTTATGCCCATGATCGATCATGGACATGCCTATGATCGATCATGGTTATTCCCATGATCGATCATGGTTCTGGAATTTCTTCACTCAGCACTTTGCAAGCCTCCAAGCTTACTCTTGATCAATCTATGCAATGCCATTGTATTCCAATCCTACAAACACATGGAATACTACAAAGTACACACCAACTTGGGCCATGTTAGATACAAAACTCGCTAAGGCACTAATCTCAAGATAAGCGGATAATTAGGCAGAATTAAAGCAACAAACGCGTCAAGCGACTCCGGGAAAGAGCTTAAACATGACAATATTATGCGTTTATCAACTCCCCTCAACTTATCTCTTGCTAGTCCCTTAGCAAGACAAAAAAAAAAATATAATTACAAAAATAAAACACTATACAAAAAGATGTTAACTTCTAAGTTCCCAAAGAAGACGAGTTGTATCTCGTGAAGGTTTTCAGAAATGATACCTACAAACATTGGAAGTTTGATCATGATGAATGGTGAGAATGAAGATTCAAGTTTCAATTTGCAAAGCAAGAGGCATTATTATCAA
The DNA here is from genome assembly GCA_021464415.1 of Lonicera japonica. Classification (NCBI taxonomy): domain Eukaryota; kingdom Viridiplantae; phylum Streptophyta; class Magnoliopsida; order Dipsacales; family Caprifoliaceae; genus Lonicera; species Lonicera japonica. The sequence continues at coordinate 40,990,027 of CM038467.1, forward strand.
TTTTCCAGAATGACGGACTTTTGAATGATCATCTAATTCACCTATCTCCTTTAGAACACAATCCCATATTCTCCAATGCTCAAATACCAGACTTCGATTCAAACAATTCGATATAAACACAAAGAGTCATAATCATTCAAGAAGGAAGAGAGAACTTTTTCAAAAACAAAAGCTCCAAGATATGTCGATTCTAAGCACTTTCTTTATCTTTTACTTGAAAATTTCGCTAAATTAGATCAGGGTGGTTTTCGTCTCTATGGGGGGCAGCGGTCTCACTTATGAAATTTTTCAAAATTCTGCTCATTCATTGGAGCTCAAAGGAAGCTATTCACCCTTTCCCATATGGCAACCTATACCCATCCATAATATTAGACAAAGAGACTTAAGATTTAGTCAAGTGAAGCTTTAAGTCAATATTAGGATAAAAGTCATCCAAGTTATCAAAGTGCTATGCTTTTGTCCTCTCATTGGAGGATCTTTTCGAAAGAGCTTCCATTATTTTTGGACAAAAATTTCTCTTCTCTCAATGAAAATAAATCTAAGTGTTATTACCGAATTGAAAACAACCGAAGCAATCTAGCATGTGGAGCATGAGAATATAACGGGATATGAGACTAAGTGGAGCAAGGCAATTTAGATTATCATTCAAATTCCTATCTAGATCAAAGAATTCATGCCAAAAGCTAATGAAACAATAATCTTCATCGAACAAAATATCAATCAATCATCAATTTTCAAACTTCTAAAAAAAAAAATAAATAAAATTGAACAAATCTCTTCTACTCATGGGAATGACTGATAGCAAGCCAAACAAAATAAACACAAAATAACGTACCCCCCTCCACTTGAAACACACATTGTCCTCAATGTAAAGAGAACAACAACAACGCACGGAAGGGCTACAATGGCTTTGCTCTCCATGAGACAAAAATAAGAGATAAACAAAAACTATTCACAAAACGGGTTAGAATTAGAATTCAAAAGCAAAAACTATAATATTCAATCATTAAAACCAAGTTCTAGAGTTAACATCAAGTCTCAATTCTAATACAACCCAAAAGAAATAAAATAAAACTAAGCATAAATATAGGTACTTAAAGAGTTTTCAGGCTATCACATCATCATCACATATCAGAAGGTGGGGGTGGTGGAAAACGACCATACAACACCTCGAACTGCTGGCGTATGAACTCCTGCTGGGTCGTCATCTGAGCTGCAACTCATGCCTCGACCTGAGCTGCAATATCTGCCTCCAAACGGTCCTGACGCAATACCATAATCTCTACCTCTCGTTGACGCTAGCAACCCGTCTGCATCAAGCAGTCATCTGCTCAAACTGCTCTCTAATGAACTCCCTATTGTCATCCACAGGCCAGAGCTTGCCTTCTTCTACGCCTTGAATGACCCGAACATCCGCTCCTGCTTCCTTCCCCCCTTCTTCTTCGCTATCCCCTGTTGTGGTGCGGCTGTGGAAGAACTTGCCTATTTCTCAGTTGTCCGGCGGCTCTAGCCGGGTGGACCTGTTTATCGGGGCCGCGCTGTATCTTTCTGACATCGGTGTCCCTTTCTTGGAACACCCGCTCCAAACAAATGCGGGTCAGAAGCACACCAAAATTTTATCGTTTCGTTATGGGCTACGTGTCATAGACTTTCATGATTTTCGCATTATGTAGCGAACCAAACAACACGGCCTATTGCGAGCAATTACATATAGAACATAGGCATGATAGGTGTACAAATGTTGAATGTGCGAGGTGGGATCTAACCGCATTGGCTACAACAAGCCACAGGGTCCTGAATTGTGGTGCTAAATTGTTCCTATCGAATTGCGTGCAATCCAAGTCATTGGACGACCGCTCAGCTAAGAACGTAGCCAACTCGTCATCAGTGGGGGGTATTAAATAACGGCTGAATGAGGGAGGTCATAGCTGCCATCCGGCAATGCCGATCCCCGTGACTCTACTACACAACCTCGAGGTTGAAAGGAACAGTTCTCCCAGTACGTGGGCAACATAGGCATAAGCAGATTGGGCACACGCACCAAACTTGCTACAAATTCACGACAGATAGAGTGTGATTACATTGTTACCTGGTTGTCGCAAATATTGAACCCACCCCTCGTGTCTTTCGAATGTTCCCATTTGAGGGAATCGCCAAGGCACCAATAATCACAGGCCTCTCGATCATCACAGCCGGTTCCTGAAAGCGTAATTCCACCAATCGTACTCCTGACGGCTACGGAACCCGCGTACCCACCCCTCGCGGCTTGAAGCTCTTCTGGCTTGTTAACTGGAGTAATGGCAGCCATTGATGTGGGGAGGGAGAAATAGAGAGAATTTCAAAATTTTGGGGGAGTAGGGCTCGAAATGGGGTTTGGGTTTTTAGAGAGAGAAAAGGTGTTGATGTAGATGGTTTGGAGTTTGGGGTGAAATTGAGAGTTTGGAGGTGGAAAGGCTAGGGAGAGTGGTTGTTATGATGATTGATTTGTTGAAGTTTGAAGAAGGGAGATGGAGGAGAAATGGGAGTTAGAGAGAAAATGGGGCACGATTTTGGGGTTTAGAACGCTGCTCTGTTTTAGAGGGACCATGATCGATCATGGCTTTGCCCATGATCGATCATGGAAGTCTACTGCCGCAGGAAAATTTCACCATGATCGATCATGGTTTTGCCATGATCGATCATGGAAGTGCACTGCCTCCTCAATTTGATCCCATGATCGATCATGGGTATAACCATGATCGATCATGCCTTCAACAAAAAATTCTCCCATGAGATTTCTTCACTTGAAACACCTTTCCACTCCCCCCAACTTGGTCCAGCTCGATCCAATCTCGCCCAAAAATTCCTGAAACTCAAAAATACTACAAAAAAAACATTATTTACAGAATCGACCTATGCTTGTTAGGCATAAGTCGGGTCTTCGAAAGGGGTGGACTCCTCTCGAATTGGGAATTCTAAAAATGGCTTTAAACGTTGTCCATTTACTTTAAAAACATAGCCGGTTTTGGGATCCTCAACTTGCACAGCCCCAAAAGGAAATACATGACGGACAATGTATGGGCCGGTCCAACGAGACTTCAATTTCCCGGGGAAGAGATGCAGACGAGTATCATAAATAAGAACTTTGTGCCCAAGTTTGAATTCTTTCCTTAAAATAGATTTATCATGAAAAATTTTGGCACGTTCCTTGCTTATCTTCGCATTATCATATGCATCTCTTCTCAATTCCTCGATTTCATCAATTTGCAACTTACGGTCAAGCCCGGCTTTTTCGAAATCACAGTTAACCATCTTAGTTGCCCAGTATGATTTGTGTTCCAACTCTACTGGCAAATGACATGGTTTTCCATATACAATGCGATAGGGAGACATATCTAGAGTTGTTTTGTACGCAGTACGGTAAGCCCAAAGTGCATCAGTCAGTCTTAACGACCAATCCTTGCGGTTCGGGTTTACCGTTTTCTCTAGAATCTGTTTGATCTCCCTATTTGCCAGCTCGGCTTGACCGTTAGTCTGAGGGTGATAAGCGAGCGACACTTTGTGATTTACACCATACTTTTGCATTAATGATTGAAATGGTCTGTTGCAAAAGTGAGTACCACCATCGCTTATTATTGCCTTGGGCGTGCCAAAACGTGCAAGAATGTGTTCTTTCAGAAATCGGATCACCACTTTGTGATCGTTTTTCTTACACGCTTGGGCTTCCACCCATTTCCAAACATAATCTACGGCAACTAAAATATAAAGATTACCGTAGGAGGATGGGAATGGTCCCATAAAATCGATGCCCCAGCAATCGAAGATTTCAATCATCAGGATTGGATTGAGTGGCATCATATTCCTCTTGGAGATCCCTCCAAGCATTTGGCATCTTTGACATGCCTTGCAAAAGCGTTGTGCGTCCTTAAAAAGCGACGGCCAATACAATCCACTTTGCAGAATCTTCGCGGTGGTCTTCTTTGCCGAGAAGTGTCCTCCGCAAGCCTCAGAATGACAGAAAGATAGAGCTCTCTCCACTTCTTCCTCTGGGATGCACCGTCTGATAATCTGATCCGCACAATACTTAAACAGGTACGGTTCATCCCAATAGAATCGACCCACTTCACTCAAAAACCTTTTTCTATCTTGTGCGCCCCATGACTTTGGTATCTTGTCAGTTACAAGATAATTTACAATGTCTGCATACCATGGGAGCGTCGAGATTGCCAATAATTGTTCGTCTGGAAACGAATCTTGGATCGGGCTTTCTTCAATGTTGTTCGTAAAAGTGAGTCGAGACAGATGATCGGCCACCACGTTCTCGACTCCCTTTTTGTCCTTGATGCTTAAATGGAATTCTTGCAATAAGAGTATCCACCTCAAAAGCCGCGGCTTGGCATCTTTCTTTGTGAATAGATACTTCAATGCCGCGTGATCCGTGAAAATCACAATTGGCGTCCTATCAAATAGGATCGGAACTTGTCTAGGGCGAAGACAATTGCTAGAAGCTCTTTCTCTGTCGTGGTGTAGTTCATTTGCGCATCATTCAAGGTCCTACTTGCATAGTATATCACACCCGGTTTCTTGTCTTTTCGTTGACCAAGAACCGCTCCCACCGCATAGTCACTTGCGTCGCACATAAGCTCGAATGGCAAGCTCCAGTCCGGTGTCTGCATAATCGGCGCAGTAGTAAGCATATGCTTCAGAGAGACAAAGGCTTCCTCGCACTTGGCATCCCACTGAAAGGATGCATCCTTGAGAAGTAGACTACACATGGGCTTGGAAATGGAACTGAAGTTCTTGATAAACCTCCTATAAAACCCGGCATGTCCTAGAAAAGATCGAACATCTTTGACATTCTTCGGTGTAGGAAGTTTAGCAATCAACTCAATTTTAGCTTTATCCACCTCGATTCCTTCTGAAGAAATGATGTGCCCCAAAACAATTCCCTTGGTAACCATAAGATGGCACTTCTCCCAGTTCAATACCAATTGTTTTTCCACGCATCTTCCCAAGACCTGTTCCAGGTTAGCCAAGCAATTGTCGAATGACTTACCATAGACGGTAAAGTCATCCATAAAAACTTCCAAAGTCCTTTCCACCATATCGCTAAAGATACTTAGCATGCACCGTTGGAAAGTGGCCGGTGCATTACATAGACCAAAGGGCATTCTTCGATAAGCGAAGGTACCAAAAGGACATGTAAAGGTGGTTTTTTCTTGATCATCTAGGTCAATCTCAATTTGATTGTACCCGGAAAAACCATCGAGGAAAGAGTAATATTCATGACCCGCTACCCTCTCTAGAGTTTGATCCAAAAAGGGGAGGGGGAAATGATCTTTACGAGTAGCCTCATTGAGTTTACGGTAGTCAATACACATTCGCCACCCGGTGGTGACTCTTTGTGGAATCAACTCGTTTGAGTCGTTCTTGACTACCGTAAGACCGATTTTTTCGGTACCACTTGAGTTGGACTAACCCATTTACTATCCGAGATTGGATAGATGATCTTTGCATCCAATAATTTCAACACCTCGTTCCTTACCACTTCTTGCATGTTAGGATTCAACCGGCGTTGAAATTGCCTTGATGTTTTTGCCCCATCCTCCAAGTGAATTTTATGTGTACAAATCAAAGGGCTTATTCCTTGGAGGTCGGCAAGAGTCCAACCAAAAGCTTTTTTATATTTACCAAGCAAATGAACTAACCTTCCTTCTTGGTCATCCGAAAGTTCGGACGAGATGATAACTGGGAAGGTATCTGAAGCTCCCAAAAAGGCATACTTCAAATTGCTCGGCAATAGCTTGAGATCCATTTTTCCTTCAAGCTTTTTGGTGGGAGATTGTGTGTTTTCCTCTTTCTCCAAAAACTCAACCTGTTTGTCACACAAGGAAAACACTTGCATACAATCCTCGGGTTCATCGGAAGTGGTTAGATAACCTTCCATTGACTTCGATTCGAAATTTGCCACAAAGTGGTCTTGGATACATGACTCTATCATGTTCACGTGTTCACTTTCCTCATCATCATCGTCGTCTCTTTGATTGCTCAAAGAGAACACGTTTAGCTCTAAAGTCATGTTTCCAAATGCTAACTTCACAATTCCATTCTTGCAATTTATTATGGCATTAGAAGTAGCAAGAAATGGTCGCCCAAGGATAACTGGAATCTCCTTAGCGGGATTCGACACGGGTTGCATGTCGAGGATGATAAAGTCAACGGGAAAATAAAACTTGTCAATTTGAACAAGCACATCTTCGACTATCCCTCTTGGTATCTTAACGGATCGGTCCGCTAATTGAATAGTAACCCTCGTGGGTTTCAACTCACCCAACCCCAATTGTTGATATACAGAATATGGGAGTACGTTCACACTTGCTCCCAAATCTAGCAAAGCATTTTTGATCCTACAATTTCCTATGACACACGAAATTGTGGGGCAACCGGGGTCCTTGAACTTAGGGGCTCTCGTGCCTTGCATGATGGAGCTCACTTGCTCCGCCATAAAGGCCTTCTTCTTAACATTCAACCTTCGTTTTGTCGTGCATAAGTCCTTGAGGAACTTAGCATACGAAGGTATTTGCTTGACCGCGTCAAGCAATGGAATGTTGATTTTCACTTGTCGAAAACACATCCAAAATCTCAGTATTAGATTTGGATGGTTGGTTCAATCTCTCCGGGAAAGGGACCTTAATTCCGTTCTTGATTTTCTCAAGATCCTCCTTTCCTTGTCTCTCTTCCTCTCTCTTCTTTCTCTTCACTCACAACTTTTTCAACCTCCGACTCCTCAACATGCGTGGGATTAACTATGTCCGCCACCTTGGGGGTTTTAGGAACAATAGTTTTGTCTACCTCCTTACCACTTCTCAAGATTGTGATAGATTTGAGTTCTTCTATCTTGGAGCTAGACTCTCCTCCCTCTACTACTTGAACTTGACCTCTAGGATTCGCTAAAGGTTGAGAGGGGAATTTTCCCTTCTCTTGGGTAGCTAGGGCGGTGGTGAGTTTAGACATTTGAGTTTTTAACTCACCCACATCACGATCCGTTTTGTCCACAAATGATCTCAACAAAGCTTCCAAGTTTTGGTTGGGATTTTGATTCTGAGGTGGAACAAAAGAGTTTTGAGGTTGTTGTTGTTGCCTTTGGTTCTGATTATATTGGTTGTGGTTCTGACTTTGATTTCCTCCCCAACTGAAATTGGGGTGATTCTTCCATCCTTCATTGTACCTTTGAGAATAAGGATCGTTTTGGTTACGGTTTTGGTTGTACTGGTGTAAAGCATTGACTTGGGCGGGATTTTTGAGGACTTCCCGGGAAAGCGGGAATGGTAGGACAATCCTCGGTAGTGTGTCCTGAATTTTCACAAATGACACACAACTGACTCGAGGATACTACGTTGACCTCCTTAAACTTACTTGCTTCCATTGCCTCTACTTTCTTAGACAATTGGAATAACCTCGCACCCATGTCATCCTCATTAGACACTTGGTACAACCCACCCCTTCCTTGAGTTTTGCTTTGGGTTCCTCGGAATAGGTGTTCCAATTTTGGGCACCTTCCGCTAATTCATCAAAATACAATAAAGCCTCATCGGGATTCTTACTTAAGAATTGACCATTACACATGGTCTCAACAAACGTACGCATATCAGGGGTGAGAGATTCATAGAAAAAACTAACAAGGCTCCACGTTTCGTGACCATGGTGAGGGCATGCGTTTAGAAGTTCCTTGTATCTTTCCCAACACTTATAAAAAGTTTCATTTTCTTTTGGCGAAAAATTAGATATCGCCCTTCTTAAAGCATTGGTTCTATGAACGGGAAAGAATTTTTTTAGAAATTCCGCTTGAAGTTCTTGCCAAGACCGAATTGATTGTGGTCTTTGAGCATTTAGCCAAATTTTTCCTTTATCTTTTAGGGAGAAAGGAAAGAGCTTTAAACGCATGACATCCTCATTAATATTTGCCTCACGAAATGTGGAGCAGACTTCTTCAAAGTCTTTCAAGTGCAAGTATGGGTTTTCCGACTCCATACCATGAAAAGAAGGGATATGTTGAAGCATACCCGGTTTGAAAGAGAATGCTCCGGCTTGGCCAGCGGGAAGCACAATGCACGAATTCGAAGTTGCCCGAGGCGGTTGAAAGTAGTCTCTCATGGTCCTAACATGAGGAACATTGTTGGCACCTTCCCCTTCATTATCGCTCTCGTGATCCGCGGCTCTACCTTGGTTTTCCATTCTTGGGGATGTGGGAGGGCTAATTCGAATATCCACAAACAATCGCCCTTGCATGGGCTTGGACAATGATTCGAATCACTCCTTGGGAACTCTACAAAATAAAACAGAAAATAAGGGAGAAAAATAAATTAATCAAATAGAGAGAAATATTTACAGAATGGTTTTATACAAAACCCAGAATCCGCCTTTTGCCTTATCCCCGGCAACGGCGCCAAAAACTTGACGCCGCTTAAATAGCGCGTTGCGATAGAGCCCAAGTGCAGGCACGTCAAGTTGTAATATAGTCTCGGAAGTCCGAGTGTCGAACCACAGGGATAAGTGAAGAGGAATGGAATGGATTACGGATTAAGTGATTTTCTGGTTTCTGTGAGTTGGTTTGTTGTAGAACAACGTAAATGTAAAACAGATGCGAAAATAAATAAGAAAGCACTAAGGTAGGTGGAGGTTAGTTACGATTTAAGAAACGGTGATCATTAGCTCATACTAAGATTACAACACTAGGTTTCTCAAGATATGGGAAATGTTGGTGTTTCTCTCAATAACAAAGGGTGCGACGCTAGGCGACTCATTCCCGGGTTGAAGCTATATCCGAGAAAGAGACAAACAACATTCAACCAAAAACGAAGCCACCATTCCTATCTCTTAGCTACGGGTGTGAAGCAAGGCAACCCATTCCCGATGAAGCTAATCCGAGATAGATATGACAAACTCATCATTAAAAGATTTAACATAAAGCAAGTGTATGTAATCTCATGGTTTAAAGAATGAAAATTAGAAAGTGAATCCTAACAATGAAACGGAATGAAGTTTATGGGATAAATTTGTCATCTCATCTTTTATCATTTATGGTAGAAAACAAAAGAGTCTAAGTATCACATAAAGTGTAAGAAGCACTCAATGTATCAATAAATGAATCAAAAATGAGATTAACAAATTTATAATCCATCTATGGAGTTTTAAGAACTATTCATAATTCTACGAAGAGGGAAAAGCTCCATGGATGGGGAAGGAAAAAAAAGACTACAAGCTTTCTAGAACCATATAAATATGTTGTATGTTCATTAACAACCAAGCACTAAATATACAAGGCATATAAAGTCTTAATTTATTATGAATATACCTAGAAAGCTTGCAACAATGGAGGAAATGAAGAAGAAAAGGATTCACACATATTTATCAAACCTTAAGCATGGATTGAGCCATTAATCACCAAAAATCATATCGCAAACAACCTCCGTAACCTTAGTAATAGACTACTCCATAATAGATGCAAGAACAAATATTATAGAAGACGAAATCATTCTTACAAATTAAAAACTTACAAGAGAAATGAAGAACAACACCACCATGAGCTCTCACACCTCTCTCTAGAACTCTAAATGTAAAAAAAAACTAGATATCTTAGCCTAGAAGCTAAGAAAAATAACATATACTAAAATATTGCAAAAATCTAACTAAATATCTAAAATAACTTGAACCACTAAAATAGCCCATTTTGGGTGTGAAAATGGACAAGTTGCCAGGTCCATGATCGATCATGGTTATGCCATGATCGATCATGGAAGTGTTCTGCCAGAAATAATGGTTCCATGATCAATCATGGTTATGCCCATTATCGATCATGGACATCCTATGATCGATCATGGTTCTGGAATTTTCCTTCACTCAGCACTTTTGGCAAGCCTCCAAAGCTTACTCTTGATCAATCTATGCAATGCCATTGTATTCCAATCTACAAACACATGGAATACTACAAAGTACACACCAACTTGGGCCATGTTAGATACAAAACTCGCTAAGGCACTAATCTCAAGATAAAGCGGATAATTAGGCAGAATTAAAGCAACAAACGCGTCAAGCGACTCCGGGAAAGAGCTTAAACATGACAATATTATGCGTTTATCATTGGGGAAAGTTTTTGAGCAACTGAAAGAAGCTGGGATCATGTATCCCATGAATCCGAGACCTCTACCGCAACAGATACCGCCTCATTGGAACATGAATGAGCGGTGCGAATATCACCAAGGGTTTGGGCACACTACTGATAGCTGTATGGCTCTACGGCATGCTATCCAAAACCTGATCGATAGCAAGAGAATCCCAGATCCGTCAGCCCCAAATGTTGCCAGGAATCCCCTTCCTAATCACCGAATCAACGTTATCGAATAGGATTTAGAATTTCCAGATCCTGTATTCCTGATTAGACCTGCCGTGAATACAGACAATGTTGAAGTGTTGAAATTTGGCTGTTTAAAGCCTTCACCCACAGTCACCGAATGCCTTCCCCCAAAGTCTCAGAAAATCGTCAAAGATACCAAAGATGAAACCTTATTGGGACTATGTGTTGATGAAACTCGAACCACCCGGTCACAGGAGATATTTAGCCCAAAGGTTAGGGGCTGGATGGAACAAATGAAGTTTATACCCGTCTTGGGCTTGGCAAACAAAAATCAAGGGATCGCCCACTTTCCACAACTTGGTGGGAATCCGAGACGACAAGGGCTTGGATATAACCGAGGAAAAGCAGAAAAAAGAGACACCCAAAACATGCATATTCCTCAGAGATAAACATGATTGCTTTTGATTGGAGCAAAGTTTCGCAAACAGAGGAAAAGTCGCCTCCGACCCCGTTGAGATAACTGAAAAGGCAAATGATCCAGTTGCAACGTGGGTTCAACAGTTGACCGTTCGGGGGAGAGTTTACCAACCGCCAAATGCCAAGCAACCTACCGATGCCTCTGCTCCCAAGGAACCCGCAAAGGATCCGAAGAAGAAGGGGTGTTGTTGAACAGTTGAGAGAAAACACAAGCCAAATCTCGATTTTGGGGACTCTTAGTGGCATCAAACCACATCGGATGGCCCTAATGAAAATGTTAGAGAATTAGTTGTTCCTCTGGAATCCACCCCAAATGAGTTTACGCAATGATCGCTTCAATGGGGGTACAAAAGCAAGTACTTGGGTTTTCTGATGAAGATCTGTCAACGCTCGGTCGAGACCAATCAAGCCCTACATATCACTGTCGTGGCCTATGGATGTCTTTACCTTATGTTCTTGTGGATAACGGTTCTACAATTTATTGTGTGCCCTCTGAAAACCGCTGTTCGCTTGGGTATTGACTTAACTACATTGGAAGAATCGCCAGTCACGGTTAGGGCATACGACAATACAAGAGAGAAGTACTGGCTCCGTCATGCTAAGTATGCAAATTGGGCCGCCACGTTTACCACTAAGTTCCAAGTCATTGACATTCCATCAAGCTTTCAACTTGCTATTTGGGACGAGTTTGGCTACTTGAGGTTGGGGCACCCCCCTTCCTCACTTCATCAAAAAATGAAAATACCTTTCGACGGTGACATCAATATCGTTAAAGGAGATCCTGAAAGGGCAATAATGCGAGAAATTCACCTGTATTGGGAATTGGAAGCCAAGATGTCCAACTCGGGGATTTCGTATATGAGCCGAAAGTACAAACTCTCACACCCAAACTGTGAATTATCTACCCCCGTGACATGGCTACCATGAAGGCGCAAGTTGTACAGATGATGAGGAGATGAAAATTCTTACCTGGAATCGGCTTGGGAAAATACAAAGCTGGCATTGCGCAAATGATTGACCATACCATGACTGACAACCGTGTCCTCTTGCTGGTTTGGGATATATCGGGATGATGACCACATAAAAAGTGCTGTATTCACTGACAGATCGGTTAAATGGGTGTTCGTGAAGAAGAGGGTGAAGACTTCCCTTACTGCGGATTTCAAGAACCATGGGTAAAATGAAGAGGGAAAGCGCCAGCCGGGATTAGAAATCTTCTTTGAAGAAGACTTGTATATAAGCGAAGGTTTCACTCACACCTTCTCATCAAAGCTGAAATATAACCAGGCACCTGCCGAGCCACTAGAAGATGAAGATATGTGTGGGTGAGATGTTTGAGGTTATGGCAAATTGAGGAAGAAGACTATTCGATGACCCTGTACAATCATACATACGTCCTGTTGAAGAGGAAGAGGAAAAAAGGAAAGAAGAATGTTGATAGAAATGTTACAAAATTTAGATGTATACTAACTATGCCAATGATGTTTTCTATCAATTAAAATTGACAATCCTTCCCCTTACTTTGATTCTTGTGATGTTGAAGTTATGAATGAAAACTTGAATGATGAACAAAGAATACAACCTATTGAAGGGGACACGGTCACGGTAAATTTGGGAACGACTGATGATAAAAAAGAGATAAAAATTAGGGCCGAATTAAGCCATGATGAAAAAACAGACTTAGAAAATTTGTTGAAAGAGTTTGTTAACGTTTTCGCTTGGTCATACGCTGATATGCCGGGTTTAGACGCCAACATTGTGATGCATGAAATTCACACTAAACCTGAATGTAAACCTGTCAAGCAAAAGCTAAGAAAACTAATACCTGAGTGGTCGCTCAAGGTAAAAAAAGAAGTCACAAAACAGTTGGATGTCTAATTCATACGGGTCGTTGAATACCCTACTTGGTTGGCCAACATAGTGCCAGTACCAAAAGCTAATGGCAAAGTACGGGTTTGTGTTGATTATCGCAATTTAAATGCTGCATGTCCAAAAGATGATTTTCCACTACCAAACATTGATCTCATTGTCGACAACACTGCAAATCATGCTTTAAAATCATTCGTTGATGGGTTTGCCGGATATAATCAAATCAAAATGCATCCTGATCATCAGGAAAAGACGGCTTTTATCACGCCATGGGGTACTTATTGTTATACTGTCATGCCATTCGGGTTGAAAAATGCCGGGGCCACGTATCAGCGAGCGGCAACTACTCTATTTCATGATATGATCCATAAGGAAGTCGAAGTGTACGTCGACGACATGATCATCAAATCATTAGATCGGGCAAGTCATGTGGAAACTCTTCGGGTCTTCTTCGAACGGCTTATGCAGTTTCAAATGCGTTTAAATCCTCAGAAATGTGTATTCGGGGTCACCAAAGGCAAAATGCTAGGGTATATAGTCAGCAGAAAGGGAATCGAGGTGAATCCAGCAAAGGTTAAAGCTATTCAAGAAATGCCAGTCCCTAAGACCGAAAAGGAAATACGGGGTTTCCTCGGGAGACTACAGTTCATCAGCAGATTCATTTCACAGTTGACTCGAACGTGTGAGCCAATTTTTAAGCTACTCCAAAAGAGCTTGGATGGGCAGTGGAACGAGCAATGCCAAGAAGCATTCGACAAGATTAAACAATATTTGGCCAAACCGCCAGTCTTGGCGCCTCCCCAAGTAGGCACTCCATTGATACTATACATGTCAGTCAACGACTTATCAGTTGGGGCAATGTTAGCTCAACATTTGTTGAAAACAAGAACTGAACAAGCAATATACTACCTCAGCAAAAAGTTTTCTCCGGGGGAACAAAATTATACGGCTTTAGAGAAATCGTGTGCTTCGTTGGTTTGGGCCACCCAGAAATTGCGGCATTATATGTTGGTCTTTTCAGTGATCTTAATTTCCCGACTGGATCCTTTGCGATACTTGTTCGAAAAGCCAGTGTTGACTAATCGAATGGCTAAATGGGTATTCCTACTTTCAGAGTTCGACACTTCCTATGTAACTCAAAAGGCTGTCAAAGGGCAAATCATAGCGGACCACTTGGCGGGTAATCCTATTATTGACACCGACTTACAGGACTTTGGATTTCCTGACGAAGGTATCATGGAAATTACGAAAGATGATGAATGGAAAATCTATTTTAACGGGGCTTGCAATAGAAATGGGAATGGAATTGGGGTCCTACTAATTTCTCCGGATCAAACCCATGCCCCTATGTCCTTTCGCCTGGAATTTCCTTGTACTAATAATATCGCGGAATACGAAGCTTGCATTGTTGGATTAGAAATTGCTCTGCAGAAGGGGGTTCGCAAGATTCAGGTATTCGGAGACTCCGCCCTCATTATTCATCAGATCTTGAAAAAGTGGAAGATCATAAGAGGAAAAACTTGTTCCATTCTTAGCCCAACTTGAAGAAACCTCTGAGAAATTCGACTGTATTGAATCTTCTATATCCCGAGAACACAGAACAACTATGCTGATGCCTTAGCTACTTGGCCTCGATGATTGAAATTCCGGGGAAAGAGAAGAAATTCATATTCAGATTCACGGAATACGGATTTGAATCAATCGTATTTGATGCCTATCAAGAAATTAGTGAGTTGAAAGAAGAATGAGATTGATAAGAATGTTTGGTATTACGATATATGGCAATTGCTCAAGTAATGAATACCCGCCCAAATATCGATAAAACCACTCGGTTTACACTTCGCCGGACTCGCTTCCCGGTTTATCATCTGTGCGGGAAAATTATACCGAAGAAGAAACGATGATGTATACATCTTCAATGCCTCGACGAAAGAAAAAGCCCGAGCAATGATGGAACAAATTCATAGTGGGGAGTGTGGTCCACATATGAGTGGTCATACATTGGCACGTAAAATAGTGCGACAAGGGTATTACTGGTTGACGATGCAAAAAGATTGTTTTGACTATGTCAAAGGGTGTCACCAATGCCAAATATACGCCAAGGCACAGAAAACTCCCACCGAAAGAGTTGTTATCCCATGACATCTCCCTGGCCATTTTCCATCTGGGGTATAGACATAATGTAAGATCTTGCCAAAAGGAAGCAACGGCATGAATATATTCTGGTAGCCATTGATTATTCACCAAGTGGGTTGAAGCTGAGTCTTACAAAGATTTGAATTCCGGAAAGAAAGTCGATTCATCCGTCACAACATTATATGCCGATACGGGTGCACATGAGATCATGTCCGATAATGGGACGCATTTTGAGGTGAAGCCAACGAAATCATGGAAGAATATGGCATCAAACGCCACAAATCTTCTCCGTATCGTCCGCAAACTAATGGAGCCGTTGAAGCTGCTAATAAGAATTTAAAGAACATCATTAGTAAGATGATCAGATCCGGCAGGATTGGCCTGAAAAGCTCCCATATGCTCTTTGGGGATATCGAACTACTGAGAGGGTTTCTACGGGATCAACACCTTTCTCCCTTACATATGGAATGGAAGCAGTCTTACCAGTGGAAATGGAAATACCCTCTTTACGGGTTGTCTTGGAAAACCAAGTCACTGAAAGTGATTGGATAAGGGCGCGATATGAGGAATTGGCATTGATTGATGAAAACCGTCTGAGGGCTTCATATCAACATCAAGGGTATCAAAAACGTGTCGCCAAAGCCTTTAATAAAAAGATCCGAGACAGAAACATCGTAGTGGGAGACTTAGTACTCAAAGAAATCCGTGAACCAGCCCGAGACCCGCGAGGAAAATTTTCGCCAAAGTGGACAGGCCCTTACATTGTTACCAAAGTCTTATCTGGGGGCGCCGTGCTTCTTACCGACATCGATGGCCAAGAGTTACTTAAACTTACTAGTCCACCTTGATCGATTGAAGAAATACTACCAGTAAGATTGTAATCATGAACTACGAAGACCTGAGCCCCCCCCCCCCCCCCCCCCCCCAAAAAAAAAAAAAAAAAAAAAAAAAAAAAAAAAAAAAAAAAAACTGGGGGAAACGTAGGCAACCTGAAATCAGGCCCGGTCTATTCATTATAATAATATCCATCCATTTGAAAGCAAAAAAGGGGGACAGAAAGAGATTTTCCATATATATAATCAAAGTCAGGCTACTACATACTTTTTCATGTCAACAACCTACCTACACCAAGCTCCTACACACTTTTTCTACAGACCCGCCTACCTACATACAAAAAAGCTTTCATAAAGAAGCAATGTACCAAACCTAACCTAAACATCAAAAACATCAATCAGAAGCGGAGTACAAAATCCTCTCTCGGTCCATAGTCTGATATGAAGCAAGCACTGTCTCCTCCGTTACCCGTGAGTCCGCAAACCTAAACCACCTCATCATCATCGGCTCGTGCTCGATGGTCTGACGAGCTCGACGCCAAACATGTAGTACAACGTCGGATCGGGTCACCTGGGTAATGCCGAGCTCTCCTCCATTGAATCGACGAACAAAACGAGTAGACCACAGACCTCGTAAAGACGTCTCCAGCCTCGGGGTAATAGGCAGCGCAACTGAAGGAAAATCTCTCAGGGGGAGGGGTATACTCAGAGGAAGGCCGAACTGTCTAGTCAATCAGCTGGGTACGTAGAAAGACGTCTCTCATAAACCACGGAATCTGAGGAAGTTCTGCCCACCCATACTCATAATCATGGTCCTCATACGCCACCATGGTATATCCCAACGAATAGACGAAGAGGACTCAGAAAAACGCACAGCCCAGTCGAAAGAGGACAAACGATGGATCAGGGCGTAGTCGGGGCGAAGAAAGAAGTGCCGGGAATCCCAGGGAAGTCGGATCCCCAAATACCGAAACCTCTCAGTAACCCACATATACAGCAGATATGGGCTACCCCGAAAATGGCTAAGTCGGCACTGAACCACGGCATCCAGACCATTCAGTGTCTCCGCCAGTAAGATGGGAGTCACCAAATGGCCGCATCTAGCCTCAGACACAACCCGAATAATAAGAGGATCAACCATGACTGCATCATCAGTAACTAAAAGCATCTGGAAAAAAGTAAAGATCATACAGGCAGCAGTCCGACCTGAAAAGTAAGCCGGATCATCACCATGCTGCAGGAAGAAGTCACACAGGTGACGTAAATGGAGCCGTCCGTCTACAATCATGGGTCGGCACTCACTCTCCCGCAGTCCCAAAAACTCCGCCAACATAACCCGAGGGCTCCTCGCATCCCGCAAAGACGCCAACGGCCATGAGAGGTCCTGACACATCAGCAAAGTGAACTCCTCGATCGTCGGGCAGAGCTCGTCTAACCCAATACGAAAACAATGATCCTCGGCATCCCAGAACTCAGCCAAACCAAGCAGGAACGAATAGTTGATCTCGTGCGAGCACCAACGGTGAAGGTGGCTCAAGTCGCCCCAGTTGAGGCCGCAGTCGGCCTCGGCCAAGGACACAAAATCAGACAAGAGAGAAAATGCAGCACTGGTACGGAAGATAGACATATTGGCAGAAGAAATATGATCTTTTTTTAGGATAGAAGGGTAGAGTGAATAGTGATTTTGATGGGAAAAAGGGACAAATTCGCACTCTTTTTATAGCAAAAATACACAAGCCAACTGCACGGCTGGGTGCCAACCGCACGGCTGGCTACCAACCGTACGGCTACCCTTGCGGGTAGGGCGTGCGGTTGGCTCTCCCCCTTGGCCAAAAATCTCCGTTTTTCCAAATTTTCGTTTTCCATCATTCTTCTTCACAATAATACATCATGGTAAGAATATTGCCAGACTCTATTCAGGAAGAACGATTCATTCATTGCATGCATATAAATTTAATAATCACTTGCCAACACGAGTACTTGACCATTTTTTGTAATTAAATTTAACCACTATTAACACTTCTTTTACAAACATTTATAATAATTTCGCCAATGTGTGTAATTAATTAATCATTTTAATCAAGTTCATAATGTTTTTGCCAACTTGTGTTTCTTCCAAAGCACATTCACAATAAATTTATAACATTCACATCACAACACAAGCAAACATGTTTTTTCTAAAAAAGCATAACTATTTTATTCATAAAGCAAAACTGATCACACTGATAAACCAACATCTTTTCCTAACAAAACAAACACATTTAAATTAACCACTAAATTAACAAAGTTTTTTATTAAAAACATAACTTAAATTAACTACTTAAATTAAAATTGTTTTTTCTAAAACCTAACATCAATCGAACCATCAACGCTGAGGAGAAGGGGGAGGATCCATCGTGCGCGGCCGCTTCGCTTCCGTCTCTCCCGCACCCTCCGCAGGGCTCTCCGAGATTGTACGACCCTCGCCATGAGGAGAAGGACCAAGCCGGGATGTACGCCTCGACTGCTGGACTGACTGAGACGGCGCCGCCGATCGGGACCGCGAGCAGGATGGATGGTAGGTGACAGTCGTATCGCCCGCCAAGCGCCTGCTGTACCGTCCCATGTACTCCGTAGGGAAGGGAGCCGCGAACGTCAGTAGACCATACATGTTGAAGTAGCTCCTCAGCAACTCAGCTACCTCGCGAAGCAGGAATGAGCCCCTCTGCCAAAACCAAAATAACCAGTCAATAACATTCATAACCAATACATGTACTTAACTTTTTAAAAGATAACATACCTCCTCGTCCGAGACGTGTGCTAGGGCCCCCATCCGATCGTCGTCCACAGGAACATCGGGAACCCGGTAGCTCTTCGGTAGACCGAGATCCAGGTAGGGAATGTCCCGCGGGTACTCCGGAATCGAGTAGGACGTCGATGACCCACCAGCCTGTGAAGGACCAGCTCCACCAGTGCCGCCCGCCGGGGGTGTGTCCTCCCCGGTATCCTCTCCTATCTCCGGCTCGGGCGCCACCGCTTTGCCCTTCCCCTTGTCACTGCCCTCACCGGCCGGGGTCTGACCAATGCCCGCCTCCACTCCCAGCTGGACCTCCCTCTCTCGTAACTCCCGAAAAACTATGCCGCGAGCCGCTCCTGAGGAAGGGGTAGACAACGAGTAAGGCCTCAACCCTACTGATCCAGCGCCGGGCGACCCCACTGGCGTACGCAGCAACGGCGAGAAGGACACGTGCTGAGCCCAATCTATGTCGCCGGACCCATAGACAGGCGACGACCCCGACATCGACCCGCGCCCCTCAGGTGTCTGCACCGCCTCCAGCATCTGTCGCATATCCTCCGATGACAACTAGGGTGTCCTCCCCCCATCGACGGTGGAATAGGTGGCCTCGATACGGGACTCCGACCTCCCAATGGACTCCTCCCGCCCCTCGTAGCCCTACCTCGTCCAGGCGAGACGAGTCGGCCCCTCGACCTCTCCTTCGCCTGACCCAACCGGGGGCAACCCACCATTGCCTCCTCCCAAGGGCACCTCCTCCGACCCCCCTTCGTCCTCCTCCTCCTCCTCCTCCACCTGTAGTGGCTCCTCATCCCTCTCGCCATGCGGATCCTCATCGTCCGAATCTGCAATCCCCTTAGCCCTCCGGTTCGGCGCAAGGGCAGGCTGATGTGGGACCCTCTGTGAAATGTACAGCTGCCCCCAGATGAATAATGGATCTCCTCCGAGTGCGGCGTACCTCGCGTATATCACTCTGCCGCGCACCCCCCTCATCTCTCGCATCAAGTAGCGGTGCGCGAAGGTCCCATACTCTCCCTCAACCAGCAAACCCTCCATCGGGACGCCTCCCAAGAACGCAGCCCGCTCCTCAGCAGCTAACATGCTCGGCCGCCTCATCGTCGCTGGAGGCCAGGCCGGAACCCTGAAGCCTAACCCGGGAGTGTGCTGCCGCACCACGCGTTCCCCCAGGTTGAAAGCTGCCCCGTACTCATGCAGGAACAATCGCCTCGAACGAGCCGCCACCAACGCATCCGCATACCCCCACTGCTGCGTCACGAATGCAGGCCACGGGCTCCACTGCACCTGCCACATCAAACATACGCTAATAAATAACTCAACTTTCTTTTTCAAATATAATTAAAATCTCAGTTAAGTCAATCTCATACCCGGTCTAGCTAGAGGCCTGAGACGTCGCCCGCACTGACGTCCGGGGTCAGATACCGATACACCCCAACTATGTTCCCGCTGTAATACCGTCTGAAGAGCGGGAACTCATCTGCGAAGGTCAGGTGCAGATGGATCTGACCAATACCCTGATGGGTATGCGCAATGAACCACATCTGTCACAAATTATCACAATTAATAAAACCGTCAGTTTTTATATAATAATCACATGCTTTTCTCGTAAAAAGATAAATGAGTTTTTAATTTAAAATAATTTACCTCCCAAAGCGTGACCAGTCCGCGATGGTTGAGCTCCATGTGCCGGCACACCAAATCCATCGACTCGTACAGCACCGTCAATACATAACCTCCCCAGGCAAATGTGTACAACTGGTCAAAGAATCGCAGATAAGGCAGCCACCATAGCCGTAGGTTGTCGCCGCCCCGTGCATAGAAGAAGTCGTGTATCAATAGCAATAGGAAGCATCGAGACAGCTGTCGGACCTCCTGTCGTGTCATCGGTTTGTCCCCAAACCTCTCGCTCTCTGCCTCGATGTGATGCACCATCGCAGTGTGGGGTATCCCGTCTGCCACGATCCGACTCGGTCTCCAACCCAGTGCCGCTCCCATCCCATCTAGTGTAACTCGCAACCGAGGGTTGGGCGCCAGAGCCTCTCCTCCAAATGGCAGTCCCGACAGCACGAACATGTCCTCCGGGGTCAACGTCATCTCGCCCCAACTCCAATGGAAGGTATGCGTCGTATCCCACCATCTCTCCCCCAGTACTGTCGGCAAACTCACCGATCGCTGGAAATCTTCGCCAGGCAGCACCTCGATGAATCGTCCGAACGGGGTCGCACTCAAATAGGCCCTCACCAACGGGGGTAGCTGATCTCGTAGCTCCGGTGCAGCACGAGTGATACCACGGTAACGCCCACTCCTCTGTCACAACCACGTGTTTTAATAAATTTAGGATAATACAGATTAAAGTAAACTATGTTAAGTATGTCGATTATGGCAAGTAATTATTAAATTCATCATATTTCATGCATATCATGGCATTGCATATTTTAAAATATCATATAGCATAAAAATTAGCATATACCCGAGTACGGCGACGGATCTCATGTGCCGCAGGCTCCATCAGTAGCCACTCCCGCCCCTCTCCCAGCGAGATCAAGGGCACATCACGGTACATCGCTCGCTGTAGCGACCCGTCTGCCCCCAGTGGCCCCTCCCAGGCCACCCCCTCCCAATCGTCGTGATGCCTCGTACATACTAATCGGCCATCCATCATCGCCGTGATAGAGTCCATCTCATCGCCAGGGAGTAGCTCCGGCACCTCCCCGCCCTCCAGTGGGCCCCCCATCATCATGAAAACGAAAATCGACAGTAGTCTCGCCAATGCCATTGCTCACACTCGTGTAAAAATACTCAGAAACTACTTTTGAAAACACAGATATTTATATGCTAGAGAGAGAGATTGCAAGAAGAAGTGACAAAACAGATCCAAACCGCGGCCTATTTATAGAGTTTGGAGGCCAGCCACAGGCTAGCCAACCGTAGGGCTAGCCCCCAACCGTACGGTTGGTTGCCAGCCGTACGGCTGGGGGGTCAAACCCTGCGGCTACCCCCAATCGCATGACCCCAGCCGCAGCCCGTGCGGCTACCCCGTGGGGTTACCCTCATTTTTGACCAGTTTGACCAAAAAAAAAAAAGTGAAGGGAAAAATAACAAAGTTCTGAATCAATATTTTCCAAACACAAGAGGACCAAGACTCACACACATACGCACGAGATGACTAATCAAAGCCCAAAGTTTGACACTCCAAAGTCTGTGGAGGAACCAAAATTCAAAAGGATAGATCTGTTGTCCGGAAGGCTCGAATCTGATTGATAAGCAGTGAAGGTGTAAAAGAAGAATCGGGTACCAGAAAAAATTGAAAGAGTAGAAAAGGGGAAAATCCCGTTGGTCCAAGAGAGAAAAAAGTGAGAAAACAGAAATAAAGAAAATCGACAGGGAGAGCCACACTAAGAGTGACAGCTGTGCCAAAAGGCGGAGGGCTACATCTTAGGTGAGTAAGGCTCCTGTTTTGGAAAAAGCCAGGAAAGAAAAAGGCAAAGAAAGTCTGAAAGCCCAAAAATAAAAAGGCCGGATAATCAAAAGAGGGAGCAATAAGGGTATCGAAAAACAGAAAACGATACAGGACCAGCATCTTCCCTGTGAAAAAATCAGAGGGTAGCTTGAGGATGATTGCAAAATCTAAGCGAAGTTCTATCCCCACGACCAAAGAGAGGAAGACTGGGGGTAGAGAAAAGTCAGATCCCAAAATCCATGCACAACGGTTCGAATGTTTTAGGAAAAGTTGATTCAAAATTCTGTTTCCCAAATAAAGCCAGAGGTCAAAACTGAGGGTAGAAAAAGAATGGGAAAGAAAAGACACTCCGACTTGCGAAATAGTTCTCTCTAGCATATTATTTTGATGAACATTGAAGCGGTGTTTGAGTAACAGAACCATGGCAATGAGACAAGGTTAGTAGAATTTCCCGAATTCTTTAAGTAAGAATTCTTCGCATTCCCCACGATGGGAATTTTTCCGTTCCCTTTCCCCCACGATGGGAAATAACACTTACCGCACGTTCCCCAAGATGGGAATTTCTCGAATTCTTTAAGTAAGAATTCTTCGCATTCCCCACGATGGGAATTTCTCCGAACCCCCTTTCCCCAAGAAGGGAAATAACGACTCCACGTGTTCCCCACGAATGGAATTTCCTCGGATTCCTCAGAGTTAGGAATTCTTCGCATTCCCCCGCCCACGATGGGAATCTTTCTGTTTCCCTTTCCCCACGATGGGAAATAACACTTACCGCACGTTCCCCAAGATGGGAATTTCCCGAATTCTTTAAGTAAGAATTCTTCGCATTCCCCATGATGGAAATTTTTCCGAAACCACTTTCCCCAAGAAGGGAAATAACGACTCCACGTGTTCCCCACGAAGGGAATTTTCTCGGATTCCTCAGAGTTAGGAATTCTTCGCATTCCCCACGATGGGAATTTTTCTGAAACCACTTTCCCCACGAAGGGAAATAACGACTCCACGTGTTCCCCACGAAGGGAATTTTCTCGGATTCCTCAGAGTTAGGAATTCTTCGCATTCCCCACGATGGGAATTTTTCCGAAACCACTTTCCCCACGAAGGGAAATAACGACTCCACGTGTTCCCCACGAGGGGATTTTCTCGGATTCCTCAGAGTTAGGAATTCTTCGCATTCCCCACGATGGGAATTTTTCCGAAACCACTTTCCCCACGAAGGGAAATAACGACTCCACGTGTTCCCCACGAATGGAATTTCCTGAATTCCCCAAGGCAGGAATTCTTCGCATTCCCCACGATGGGAATTTTCTCCGATCCCCTTTCCCCACGAAAGGAAATAACCTTTACCATCCATTCCCCACGAAGGGAATAACTTTATCCCAACACTCCCCACGATGGGAGTGTCCAAATTTTTCAAAAGATATTGATTTCTTCTTACTCCTGATCCCCATGAAGGCATATATCACAAAACCTAAAACACTCTTTCACTTTTCCCTAAGAATGGGAAACCTTTGAAGCACTTTTTCGATACGATCATTTGGACCCAACAAATTGTCAAAACTCCTCACATGAAGTCCTATACACTGAGGGTAGTGTGCCACTGAGGGTAGCATGCCGCTGAGGGTAGACTGATGAAAAGATTGATGTATCGTGTCACCCGGCCAAAAGGAAAGGGATGGTCGTGGATTACATCGACTAAAGCACAACGAGACCCATAAGCCAGAAAAGGTACATTCTGATTCAATTACCACGGCATTGAGGTTCACCCGAGAGTCGTGAATCGTTGTCTTCTTATCGTCCCTGAATTCTTGCCAAACAAGAATCCCGGGACGAGAGGGTCATGGTGACTACATTCATAGTTGTTTACTTGTAATTTATCCTCCATTTCAAAGACTGTAATCAATATACTCTAGACTAGATAATTCCCAACTTCCTCTACCTGCTAAAGTAACTAAACTCGTTAATATACGAACCAAATATTTCATAATATTTTGTTTCAATCTTATGTCACTTAAAAAAATTGCTTAAAATTTTCAGCAACCAGATTTAATATATATATAGAATAGAAAAAAAAAAGGCTACAGTTTCAACAAAATCCAAATGACTCGAATAAAAGTAATTAAACCGAGCACATCAATCAATATAACAAATAATCATGTAAAAACGCAGATCAACTAAAAGAATGAGCTAATAGGCATACCTTGCATAGTGGGTCTAGGGCAAATAAATCCCTCATTTACAATTGAAACATTGGAGGGCATATGAACCCTCGGAGCCCCGACTCCGAAAACCATGCCCAGGAAATCGATCTGAGCCGACATCTGATTCACATCTCCAGCAGTCTCAACAGCGGTCTTGAGATCCGTAATAGGATACCCAGCAAAAAGGGTATCGTTTCCAACCAATGCTGGTAAACTAGTCCCATCAGCTAGCACGGCATTGGAGGCAAAGACAAGTAACTCGTCGTGTTGAAACCCGACGAAGACTCTAAAGGATTTGAGCTCGTCGAGGCCGTTGTTGAGGATGGTGAGAGAGGACTCAAATCTGTACGAGTTTGGCCTCAAACGGATGGTGAGATGGCGGTGGGTCTTACCTCAAGCGGAGGAGAAGCCGGAAGAGGGCGGTGGCTTGCGGAGAACAGGAGGAAGACGGTGGCGGTGGGAGAGAGGTGGGGAAAATAGGAGAGGAGAGATTGAGAGTGAAACCATGAGAGGTGAAGGTGGGTGAGAGACGGACATTGGTGGTGGGTGAGAAGCGAGCAGCGGTGGAGAGAGTGTGAGAGCAGCGGTGAGCGTGAGAATGAGATAATTGCTTTTAGGTTTTAGGGATTTGAATGAAATTAGGATTTTTTCTTCAATTTATAATCATCACTTGGGCGACATAGGCATTTATATATGTCTCCTAAGACTCTCTTAAGAGACATACATAAATGCCTATGTGGCCTAAGAATTTTAGCTTTTTGCTCCTTTTCGCGCGGATAAAATTTTTTTGCCTCCTTTTTTTTCGTGAGAAATTTGAATTTTTTAATAACCTTAGGAGACATACTAATTTATATATGTCGCTTAAGAGTAACACTTTGGAGACATTCATATATTAGTATGTCGCCTAAGAGTTTTCAGTTTTTAAAATTAATTTATTTTATTTTATTTTATTTATATAAAAGAATTAATTATTTTACAATAATCATTACACTTAATTAATAATATTTGCAACTATTAATTCACTTAATTTATGGTGGATACCGGAGGGAGATAGTGAAGGTGTGTGCGAGGAGAGTGGACTAGGGGTGTTTTCGGTTTCGGTCGGGATAGAGATTGGGGTCGATTATAATCAATTTTAGTTGAGATGTGATGCCGTTAATTATCAGTGACATAGTTACTTCTATTTTCTTTGGGAATAGGCCCAAGGTTTTAAGATTGGTTTGGAAGATTTTTTTATTCCCTAGGAACTCCAAGATAATATTCAGATGAGTGTTCAAGATGTTTCCTTCTGCTGCATCACTTAAGGTCCTTTGACAATGAGTTGGTGGAGTTGCAGCTAAGGAATCACCAAAAGCTCGTTAAAATGCTCACCACAAATTTCATTTTGAAATCATCTCCAATGAGTGATCTAATCGATTCTAAGAGTGACTCGGCCATTGATAGGGTGTTTCAGCAAATAGGGTTTTTGGGTGTTCAAATGTCAGATAAGGGGAAACTCTATTCAAGCACATAGGATGTAGAAATGATTTATCTTTTCTACAGGAAGTATCATTTCAGCAGTACATACTGCACTACGTAATTCGGTTTTGTGAGGAGCTATCTATTTAATGGGCTGGACCCGTACCAAAAGATGGTCCACTCAATTAGTAGTAGAGAAGTGATGGTTCGTTCTTCTAGAGGAATGACTGAACTCGGAACCTTTGTTTAAGAACTTGATGGCCATTATTCGAGATGTTGTTTGTCATGACGGCACAGTCAAGAATGTGTGAAGCCTTTCAATCATTTAATTCAAGTGGGGTATGAAGACTGGAATTATGTCCCAGAGTTTATTTGTTGTTTATGAACCTATTGGAGTATTAGCTGCAACTGCCATGTCCGCAGCCATTCAGTCAGTTTTTAAAATTAATAACCATTTTTATTTATTTTATTTATATTAAAGAATTAACTATTTGAAAACAATCATTTCACTTAATTAATAACATTTACTATAATAGCAAAACCGATTGATTGAATTACAAATAATAACAATACAACATCAATTATAGTCATCATCATCACTCTGATCCTCATTGTCAGTTAAGAAATTATTGTTAAACTCTTCTGCATCGTCAGAGACTTGGGTCCACATGAACTTCAGTGTTATTGGCAAGGAGATCGAACGATTCACGAACTTCAGTGCATCGTCAGAGACATATTATATGTATGTCGCCTAAGATAAGTACTTAGGAGACACACTAAATATATGTCTCCTAAGTGACTCCCTTAGGAGACATACATAGTATATATGTCGCCTAAGTAAGTGCTTTCGAGACACACTAAATATATGTCTCCTAAGTGACTCTTCTTAGGAGACATATTATATGTATGTCGCCTAAGTTAAGTAATTAGGAGACACAGTAAACATATGTCTCCTCAGTGACTCTCTTAGGAGACATAGATAGTATATTGATAAACGCGTATTTTTGTAGTCGCTAACGCCATTTTGATTGTTACTATCGCGTTTATCCTAGCCTAGTTTAATTAAATTAACCCACTTTTGCACACACACTCAAAATATCAAGAATTGCTTTAACATGGCTCAAAGTAGCCTTTTCTAGTGTCTTGAGTGTACCTTCAGGCTATGGAAGCAAGTTGGGAAGCTTTGGGAAGGAATCAAAGAAGATAGAAGCCAAAAGAGAAAAAGAAAGTTGCCCGAACCTGCCCTCTGATCGATCAGAGGGTGCTCTGATCGATCAGGGCCCATCTTTTTAAGCCAAATCTCCCCTCTGATCGATCAGAGGAACCTCTCGATCAGAGACCTCCCAGAATGCACAGTACAGCCCCCAAAAGTAGCTTTTCTCCCCTTTTGATGCATTGAAACTCACCATAAAGGCTGGACTTTCTATTTCTAGATAGGATCAGGTGTTTTTCCTTTGGATCTTTAGAAAAGTGTACTAGAATACCCATTTTTGGGCATTGCTCTCCCATTATTTAACTATTTTCTTTGTCCTCATTTGGGGATATGTAATTTCTAGATCTAGATTAGTTATTTAAGCATTATTTTTCTGCACTTTCTATCACTTGTAAGAAATCTAGTTAGAGAAACTCTTGAGAGAAATGGAAATCCCTTTAATGGTTTTTGTTCATACAACTATCATAGAGTAGTTTCATTGCTAAGGCTAAAGGATGAAGTTTGCATTGCATTAATTATGTAAGTTTGTTTCTCATTCCATTGTTAGTATTGTTAAATACTTGTTGAATCCTTCATCTTCTTTATTCAATCAACCATTCATAAGCTAGTAAGATAATCCTCATAAGGTGATTAGACTTTGTATGCCTTGTATACATAGATCTCGAGCATTAATGAGGAGATGATGCATTTGTGTATTTCTTATTAGCCTATGTCGATTCCTTCTATGATTGAGATACTTTACATTGCCAAGCATGTTTAGTCTTTGAATATTCATAGAAATACCATAAATTTGAGATTCCAATCCTTGAATGCTTTAATGATATGTTGAGTGCTTTCTACACTTTATGTGATTTTGAGACTCAATATTTTCTTAGTTAGAGTGTTGCCAAGGAGGATCTCTTAAGTTTATGCCATAATCAACTACAATAATCACCTTAATGATTCAATTTGTATTTATCAAATGTGTCTAAATCGGATGATTTATTCTCCACCTAGACCTCCCAATCTTAGACAAATGAAATGTTATGATTTATTGAGCTAAACTTTTTAGTTGGCCATTTTCATAATCAAGTCAATTGCCTAGGGGAAATTAACAATGAATTCTCAATGCCTAGTTTAATTTTATGCCTTTTCTTTTCGTGTATCTCAAGTTTACATCTTGGTTGGACATTATATGGGAATGGGTTGCATTTGCTTCACACCCTTTGTTACAAGATAAAAATGAGAGATACATTTGTGTTGAGTTTTACTTACACCCTTTCTTTATATGGGAATGGGTTGCTCTTGCTTCACACCCTTTTGCTTAGAAAAGTGTAAGATACTCAACACTTAGGAATTGCATTGAGAATTTTGAATGAGATTAATTTTACATAACATTGCAGAGCAAATGAATTATATAATACCTTAGCATTTTTTTATCAATTGATACATCACTTTAATTTTTATTGCAAGACTTTAAAATCAACAACTAAAATCAACAAATCAAATTCTCATGAACAAAGCCTTGGACTCGTAATCACCACATCGTCTTTCCGACTATCCTTGTGGTTTGACACTAGGACTTACCAAGTATTATAACTTGGCGACCTACACTTGGGTTCCTAAGCACGGAAATATTTTCGGCATGTCATATATATGTCGCCTAAGTAAGTGCTTAGGAGACATACTAAATGTATGTCTCTTAAGTGACTCTCTAAGGAGACATATGAAATGTATGTCTCTTAAGATGTATTTTAGGAGACATACCCAATAGGGTATGTCGCCTAAGCCCCCAGCTGGTGTAGTGTAAGCTAATTAAACCCAGTCTAAAGTTATAGGCTCTGCCAAACTTAAGGCATAAAGCCAAAATAGTTCCAACTGTCGCCTCCATACTTTTATTTAAATAAAGGATATGTTTTATTTCATATTAGATAGAGGATTTTTTTAATAATTTCTATTATAAGGATAATTTTTAATATTTTTTTATTAAAATAATGGACGTACTTCTTTTTTTGAATGTCAATTACACTTTTACTATAATCTTTCATTTATTTATTAACCATCTCCACCACTACCACCGGAGACCTTTGTCAGAGCTCGACGACCATTACTAGAGATCCGAAGACAATAATCGGAGCTCCAAAGACTATTACCTAAGCTCCGACGACCATTGTTTTACTTTTACAACTCTTACCTTCAACCCAGCCAGTCACCAATGCTCTGGTGAGAATTTTTATATAACACCAAAACAAATTTTCACTCAAATTTACATCGTTAATTATTTGTGGATTTAGTGCAAAAAATAAATTTGCACTAAAATATATAACATTTTTTGCTTTCAAAAACCGATTTGTATTAAAATGTCTATCATTAATTTCTTGTGAATTTAGTGCAAAAACATATTTGTACTAAATATGTATCATTAGTTGCTTGTGAATTTATTGTAAAAATAATATTTGCACTAAAATTTGTATCATTAGTTACTTGCAGATTTTCTGTAAAAATATATTTGCATTAATATATGTATCATTACTTCTTTGTAGATTTAGTACAAAAATATATTTGCACTAACTGCATCGGAGTTCCAGTAGTGATTGTTGGAACTTTGGCACTGGAGAATGGTGGCGGTGACCGGTGGTGATCAATTATTTTTTATGTAAACAAAAACAAATATCTATATTATAAAACATCAAGTTTGACTAAATTTATTTTCAAAAAATATAACAATCTAATGGTTAAAAATATATATGTTATGGTGTGCATTAACTCTACACTATTGGATGAGTTTTATACACACATGAAGATGTCACATCAAAAAAAATATTCACACACACCAATAATATACACACAATAAATTCTCACATACCAATATTTTTTTCTATATTAAAAATGGCATAACTTAAAATAAAAAATAAAAAAATTAATAAAAATTTAATATTTAAAATCTACTAATCAAGATCAATTAAACAAGATCCATCATAACTATAGAATTATGTAAAAAAAAATATTGAGTAACATTTAACGCCAATAATATACACAAAGTAAACTCTCACACACCAATAAATATTTTTACATTAAAATTGCCATAACTTAAAATAAAAAATTCAAAATTTAATATTTAAACTCTACTGATCAAGATCAATTAAATAAGATTAATCTTAAAATAAAAAAATTAATATTTAAAATATACTAATCAAGAAATTTCATAAAAAATAATATTTAAATCTACTAATCAAGAGCAATTAACAAGCTAGATCCATCATGATAATAGAATTATGTAAAAAAAATTAATAATATACACACAATAAATTCTCACACATCAATAATTTTTTCTATATTAAAAATGTAATAACTTAAAATAAAAAATTCAAAATTTAATATTTAAAATCTACTAATTAAGATCAATTAAACAAGATCCATCATGATTATAGAATTGTGTTAAAAAAAATTATTGAATAACATTTAACACCAGTAATATACACAAAGTAAACTCTCACACACCAATAAATATTTTTACATTAAAAATGCATAACTTAAAATAAAAAATTCAAAATTTAATATTTAAACTCTACTGATCAAGATCAATTAAACAAGATTCATCTTAAACTAAATTTTTTAATTAATATTTAAAATATTCTAATAGAGAAATTTCATAAAAAAATAATATTTAAATCTGTTTTTTTAAGCAAATAAAATAAGAAAAATTATTGAGTAACATTTAACACCAATAATATACACACAATAAACTCTCACATACCAATCATTTTTTCAACATTAAAAATGTCATAAGTTAATAAAAAAATTCAAAATTTAATATTTAAAATCTACTAATCAAGATCAATTAAACGAGATCCATCATGACTATAGAATTTTGTTAAAAATAATAAAAATTATTGAGTAACATTTAAGGACACGATTTATGTGTTCGTATATTATTCATCATCTCAGTATGTCATTTTTAGGAGTGTTCACAATATATCAGTCAAAATTTTGAATTATTTTCAAATCATTACAACATATGTGATTGAAATATTTTCACATATGGTCTTGAGTTTAATTTGTTAAAAACTTATTTTGCCGAGATCAAAAAAAGATCAAAAAATATGATTAAAAGATTCTTTAAAAATTAAAAATAAGTCAATATAATTCAGTCTACTTTTAATTTTTCTAGCATGAAGATATATTGAACCTGAGTTTCTCGATTTAGGTTCATCACACGTTATTTCTTTTTATCTTATTAACGGTTCTTATTTAATTTATCGTGCCGGATGGCACGGGTATATCCTATTATATATATATATACCAGAAATGTTATTTTAAAAAGAAAAAGAATGTCCTTATTTGGTACTGAAAATATAAAGTATCTTTTTATTAAATATAATTATAAAAGTAGCATTTTTGTACGATTGCTCATGTAAAAGGGATATAAAATTGATATGGGTCTTCCAAATCAATAAAGAAGTCAACCCTCTCTTATCCGATCATTCACATTTCTGATTTCACAATCCACTCAAATTTTATTTTATTTTATTTTCAATAAAAAGTAAATTAATCTGCTTGACATGCATTTCACGTGAAGTTTCTTTAATATACTTAATCAAGCGGAACTCTTAGTTTAAGATAAAAAGAGTTTTAATTTATCATAAATTAGTCAGAAACGAAACTAGAATTCAATCTTATAAGAGACACAAGTTGACTTGAACAATATTTACTGAAAATGATAACATATAGTGCGATTTTGTTCACTAATTATTTTTGTTCTCACTTTATTGTCTTTATAATGTGTGGTAAATTTACAAAATTATAAATTTTTTTATATGTTAAATTTATTTGCGCGGAGTATCTTGATTTTATCTCCTATTGTTAATGCTTTATTTGACTTAATTAAGTATTATTATAAGACTTAGAAAAGCATTAAATTACATTTAAAGGGGCATTGTAGAAAATTTAGTTAAATGGGGATAAATATGCGATATATAAAAGTGACTTGAAAAATCCTAGGTATATTTATTTTTATGTCTTTTTGAAAAGATACAGAACTCTTTTTGCATTGAAAGATTTGATTTTTCCAGAAGATTGTAAATGTTTTTTCCGGGTTTCAGTAGATCAAATGGCAAAATATTAATTTCACTGATTAAGTTTATTTAACAATTTTTTATCCGATTGTCAGCCTACCACATGATAAAATTTTGGATCCACCTTGAGTATATGGAGTGGCGTTTAGCGACAAATTATTGTTGCCATTCGCCAGTCACTGGAAGATATTTTCTGCAAAAAAAATAAAATTTATTGCTAATTAAAGGTGTTTTGCTTACAAGCGATCCACACTAGATGTACACCATATATATCTATGCAAAAAAATCATCTATTTAGTCGTTCAAAAAAATTAATACACATTTAAAGAATAAAAATTTGGTACTTTTAGGATCCTTCTCATATGGTTGTAGTCAATGATTTAAAATTTAGGCTTCGGTAGGTTAGCCAAATTGACTTTTGAACCAAAATAAAATATTTTTCTTCATTCATTGTTGCGTGGATTATTTGGAAACCATTATCTTCTACAAAGTGACAAATGTACTTGTCATGCAGCTCCATAATTGTTATTGTTCATCCCCATCTTGACACTTAATTTCTTTAGTCTTCTCTTAAGTATCTCTCTCCACCTCCACATCAATTTTTCATTGCCATCCTGATTTTTTTTTCTTTGCAAAGAAGAAAAAAAAACATATATGGCAGAATCGTTTGTCTTTCAAACCGTGGGGCAGATCTTGGGCAAGTTAACCACTCTCACATTTTGTGAAATTGGACTAATATGGGGCGTGAAAAAAGAGTTCAAAAGACTTGAACTCACCGTATCTGCAATCAAAGCCGTTCTTCTGGATGCTGCTAAGCAAAAGAAGAAGAACCGACAAGTGGAGGACTGGCTTGAAAAGCTTCAAGATGTTCTTTACGACGTTGACGACGTACTTGATGATTTCATGACTGAAGATTTACGTCGTAAAGTGGTGATTAAAGGAAGCAAGCGCAAAGCGGTAAAAAACTTCTTTTCAAGCTCTAATTCACTTGCTCTTTGTATCACCATGAGTCATAAGTTAAAGAAGATAAGGAGCAGATTAGAAGATATTGATGCTGATAGAAAAAAATTTCAGTTGGTTGAACGTGTTCTCGATAACTCAATTGCATACCCATTAAGGGAGCAAACCCATTCTTTCATACGTGCATCTGATGTTATTGGAAGAGATCTTGATAAAAATAGAATCATAGAGCTTCTGTTAAACGGCTCTAGCTCCTCGGCTTCTAGCAGCACTATTGAGAACATTTCTGTTCTTCCTATAGTTGGACTTGGGGGACTTGGGAAAACTACGCTGGCTAAATTGATTTACAACGATGATGTGATTACTTCGAATTTTGAAAGAAGGCTCTGGATTTGTGTGTCAGAGGAATTTGAGCTAAAAAAGATAATTCAGAAAATAATGAAAGATGCCACAGGAGGGGTTGATCATGCCCACTTGGATCTTAACCAATTGCAAGCCACTCTTCGTACAAATTTGGATTCAAAGAAATTCTTGCTTGTCCTTGATGATGTGTGGAATGAGGATCGAAAAAAGTGGATGGACTTGAAGGATTTATTGAGTTCTGGTTCCCATGGGAGTAAAATTGTCGTAACTACGCGTAAGAAAACTACATCGGACATGATGCGCACATTAGAACCATATGAGTTAAATGGCCTTTCAAATGATGAATGCATGTCCATATTTATAAAATGTGCTTTCAGAGAAGGAGAGGAAATACATTATCCGAAAGCTCGGAGAGATCGGGAGGGCAATCGTGAAAAAGTGTCAGCGGACTTCCTCTTGCTGTAAAAAAGTTTGGGGAGCCTACTTTACTACCAAAGAGGGAAGAACGTGAATGGGATTATATCTATGATAATGATATATGGAAAAATTGAGCAAGAAGAGAATGGACATTTTGCCTTATTGAAGTTAAGCTACGATGAATGCCACTCCATTTTAAGAAATGCTTTGCTTATTGTGCCAGCTTCCAGAGGATAGAAAGACTACCAATTCACATTTGATCGATCAGTGGATGGCAATGGATTGATACAATCATCTGATGATGGTAGCCGGCAATTTAAAAGATATTGGGAATCTGTACTTC
The DNA here is from genome assembly GCA_021464415.1 of Lonicera japonica. Classification (NCBI taxonomy): domain Eukaryota; kingdom Viridiplantae; phylum Streptophyta; class Magnoliopsida; order Dipsacales; family Caprifoliaceae; genus Lonicera; species Lonicera japonica. Next base: position 41,023,935 of record CM038467.1, read on the forward strand.
CACGAATTGTTGTCACGGTCTTTTCCACTACGAGCATATGACTGCTTTTGACGGTGTGCAGTGGTCTTCGTTAAAATGCATGATTTGGTGCATGATCTTGCACTATTTGTGGCAGGTAAGAGGTTTCACATGTCAATATGATTCAAAGAAACATTTTCAAGGGAACTCGGCATCTATTATTTTCTGCAATAAAGTTAGATGGGGAATGGTTTCCTCATTTTCTACTCAAACTAAACAAGGTGCAGTCGTATTCTTTTCAATTCAAAGTAGGTCCTATTAGCAAGAGATTTATTGATACTTTGATAAAGACCTTCAAGTGCTTACGCTCCTAGAGTTAGGTGGATCAGAGTTTGAAGGGTTACGAGAGTTCCATCGGTACGTTAAACATCTAAGGTATCTGAGCCTTGGTGGAAATAGTAAAATTAAGGCACTCCCTAACACCATTTGTAACTTGGTGAATTTGCAAACTTTATATCTTAAGGATGTGTGATGCTTCAAGATTTGCTAGGGACTTTGGTAATCTGTCCAACCTTACATCTTTATATCTAACTTCTCGAAAATGACAAGTTTTCCTGGTAAGGTACAGGTAGAGGGCTTGATATCTCTTCAATATTTGTGGATTTTGAGTTGTTATGATCTTCAATCATTGTTGGAGGAATGCAAAACCTCACTGCTCTTCGTCAGTTGTTCATATATGATTGTCAAATCTAAATTCTCTCCGTGCTGGAAGTATGAGTTAACTTCCCTTAAGGCCCTATGGATTTGGAAATGGTGAAAAGCTTAATCTGTTTCAAGAGAAGACACGATGATTGAACTGCCAAGGCCTCTTGTCTCTAGCACTTTCGGAGTTACCAAAATTAAAGAGTTGCCTCGTGGATTCGAAAATGCTGCTGCTGCAACTATAAATACTAGCATTGAGGATTGCCCTTGTTTTGAAATCTTGCCGGAGTGGTTGAAGAAATGTACATGCCTCACGAAACTCCAAATTATAAACTGCACACTTTTGGAATGTCTGCCGTTAGGGATGCATCAACTTACTGCATTGCGAGACTTGCGTATTATAAACTGCTCTGAGAACCTGAAGGAAAAATGCAAAAGGGAAACGGGCGAATACTGGCCTTGGATAGCTCAAATTCCTGTAATTTACTTGGAGCAACTCGAATCAAAAAAATCTCATTAATTCTCTCAGCTCACTCATTCCAAAATCAACTCACCAGCAATTGAGCAGGTACATTTTAATTTGTAAATAGAGTATGTTTTCTTTGTGTATCTAGATCGTAAATTTTAGGACTGCATAAGGAATTAATTTTTACCTATCGTCTCTAACTGACAGTGCATATTTCCAATGAAGAGGTGTTTGGCTTCAAAATTCAAATCACTGCATTCATTTCCCAGATGATCCGCAACAAACATATATTCTAGTAGCTAGTGGTTTGTGGTATTCAAAAGTAAAATGAAAAAAAAAATAACATCTTCAACCTAAAACATGTCTTAATAAATGTGTATATGCGTGTGCGCGCGTTTTGATTTCTTTGTAATCGACTCTGCAATTACTTACAAGTTTCAGTTGTCGTACCATTTTCCTATTGATTGAATTAGCAATATTGTATGATTGTTATTAATTACATATTGTGAACTATTGGACAAAGCTATGGATTTTCTTGTGTGTTTTAGCTCAATTTCTTATATAACCACTGTTTATGCCGTTATTCAACAATGCGAATCATGAAAGCAGTACGAGGGTCGATGGTCTTGTAGTTTCATAGCAACATCGGTCCTCGTACCTGAAAGTTCCGAATTTTTATAGATGAGGTGATTGAATATTTGTTATTGATGTAGGACAACAAGGACCTGCAGATTAGGATATTTTGTTCTAGCAGGTTTAGGATTTAATCAGTTTTAATTTCCGTTAAGGTACCACTACACCAAAAATCATCTTAAGAGACTGATTTTTTTTCGTCAGTCGCTTAAGCACTTCTTAAGCGACTAACATTACAGTCTGTCGCTTAAGAATGCTTAAGCGACTACACTTAAGCGACTAGATTTGATTAGTCGCCTAGGAGCCTCTTAAGCGACAACACTTCAGCGACCACCCTTTGTTAGTCACCTAAGAGACCTTATGCGACTACACTTAAAAGACTGACACATGTTCGTCGCTTAGGAAACCTTATGCGACTGCACTTAAGAGACTGGCTTATATTAGTCGCTTAAAAGATCTTAAGCGACTGAGATTCATATGTTAGTCGCTTAAAAACTTTTGACCAAAACTGCTTAAGAGACTGAGAATGCATTGTCAGTCGCTTAAGATCTTACTTAGGCGACTGACAATGCATTCTTAGTCGCCTAAGTGTCTTTTCTTTTAGTTTATTATAAAGCCTTTTCTCATAATGCATTTTGGTCGGAGGATAGGCTAGTTGGGCGATTTTAATGATTTAGGTACAAGACAAGTGCTGCTTTCAAATAAGTTCATAGCTATTATCATTATAAATTTAAACATAAAACATTCACAAGCAAGGAAGCACAAATACGTTTTTTATATGATAATACACTAACTAATTAGGGATATGATGAATCTTTAAAAATTAGGGTTTGATACTTAAAATTATGACTTCTTTATATATATATTATATATAAACTAATTTTAATAAATTATATCATTATATATCTATATTATAAAAGTACAAATAATTTAAGTGTTTTTCTCTCTTTTTTCGTGAAGATAATTAAAAATATATTAACATCTATTAATTTTTTTATATATTTTTTATATAAATAATATATATGTATAATGTATATATATTTCATGAATAAATAATAAGGAACATGGGTGATACTTTTTCATTTCGTGAATCTTACAATACAACTTTTGTTGATAGTGTAAATGGATGTTAATATTGGAGTTCATGTTTACCCTATTGCCAAAGCATGCGAGGACAAACTAGAAGGGATTTTTTCCTCCATCTTTTTTTACATCATGGTCCATCTCAGTGATTCTTCCGAACAGATGGTACTTGGTTACCGTGTAATTATTTTACTGTATGGTTCCCATCAGTGTTCTAAAACTCGCCGAGTGGGACGAGAACTCAACATCGCAGATTACGCAGGTACATGACGCGTATGTAAATGTACGTTACTTACTCGCAGTATGCCATCTACTTAGGCTTTACTTGGGGAAAACTCGGACTTACTGGGTAAAACTTGCCTATTATTACTCGCAAGTTGTGAGACTCGGCGAGTGGAAAACCCGACCTTCTCTATTTTTTCTCTGACATAAAAGTTGAAAGTGGAGGAAGATCGGAACATTAAAAGGCCCACAATATTTTATTATGTATTTAAAATAGTGGTGGTAAACAAAACTAAGCCAATATGGAACTTATTTATTTAGAAGTATGTTCACTTTTTATATTGGGCAGTCTAATATTTAATAACATATGTATAAAATATTAATATTTTTTATTTATATGCACGTTTGGTGTATGTATGCATGAGTTTTTATCATATTATATTATCTAGAATATTATTTATATCAAAATATTTATATTAAAATATACCCTATCCAATTTTTTTCGATTAATCCCTGAGTAATTGAAAACTCCTCACTCCCCACCTCGCCGATTGAGTCCCAAGTTTTACAACACTGGTTCCCATAGAAAGATAACTCGGAGCTAACATTTTTTGAAATCGTCACTTACAAAGGATGAAACTGCCACTCCATAGTTTGAAGTACAAGAACCCTATTAAGAGTATCACACGACTTACGTTCCTATCTCTGGTTTCACCATCGAACTTGGTGATCTACCATGAGTGGAAGTTCCCGATTATGATGATGACGACGACGACGATAATGATGACAACGATGCAGAAGGGTTTAACAATGACGTCTTAAACAATGACGAGGACAATGATGATGATGATTATTGACATGTTCTGATTTGTAATTCATTAGATTGATTTCACTATTGATGTAATAAATAAAAATAAATAATTAAATAATCTTCTTCACCATTTTTTATCATTTTCTATCATTGTTGTTAGTATCATTATTAAAATAAATAAATAAATTTTTTCAGCATTTTTTTCATTTTTTATTATCATTATTATTAATTAAATTAATTAATTAATAATAAATATATATATTTTGTAGAATTTTTTATAGGTATGCATTTTTTATTATGCATTTAGTGCTTGTTTGTATAAGTATGTCTTATGGTATGCATTTTTAATAAGAGTAAAATAATATTTTTGCATATTTTTTTCATTTTCTATTATTATTATTAAATAAATAAATAATATTTTTCAATATTGTTTTTTTTTTTATTATTAAATAAATAAATAATCTGGCACAAAATTTATATTTCATTTTTTTTTATTATTATTATTAAATAAATAAATAAATAAATAATATTTTTTAAAATTATTTATTTAAATTTAATGACTGACATTGATTGATATCAGTCGCTTAAGTAAATTTTAAGCGACTGATTTCGTATAATATGTCGCTCAAGACAAATTTTTTTTTAACGAAAAATTTAGCGGGAGTCTTTCCCTCCGTCAAAATTTCACCGCGCCCCAAATCCAAATAAAATTTTTACAGTCAGTATCTCTCTTCTCAAAACTCTCACTTTCACTTTCACATCTCAAAACCCTCACTCTCATCTCTCACTCTCACAACTCTGCCCACTCGTCTCTTCTAGCCAAGTAACCACCTCCGATCCTCCACCACCACCACCAGCCCTAGATTTTCTGCTCTTACTCTCATCTCTCACACACTCACGGTATCTCACCACTATCATTGAAATCTCTATCTCAAATTTGTGCCCTATTCCTCAAATTCGACCCACCTTCACGCTAATCGCTCTCTCAATCAAGCACCTCGTTGGTTCCTTTCTGTATCAAATCTGAGCCCTAGTTCCTCTTCCACGCTCTAAGGCATCTCGTTGGTTCCTCTTTCCATCAAATCCGAGCCCTAGAATCTGGAGGTATGATTGTATTTTCTTTGTTTCTTCTTGTGTCAGTGAGTTGAGGTGGATCTTCTTATATGTACAAGCTTCCTGTTTAGTTTCTGAAAAAGGGAAGATAAAAGATAAGGAGCAATTATTTGTCATCCCACCCGTTCATATTATGAGTTGCATTTGAAAAATCCATTATTCCACAGCTACTGTTGCTTCTGTGTCTAAGAGCACATAAGACTGGGACTAATAGCCTAACAGACTAAAATTTTGTAAGGCATGTATCTTTTCTTTTCTTTCCCTAACTTGGAGAAAGAATTATTTCTTCTTTTGCTAGTTGTTTGAGAAATTTGTGCAGAGTTTCTATTTCACCATCATATTTTCTTTTTTTATAATTAGTTCCTGGTATAATAGTTATGTGATAATGATGTTAATTATTTTGGTACTTCAATCTGTTTCAAATTCATAAATCTGGGATGAATTTACGATTCATAAGGTCTTGGTTGTTAAATTTCTTTAGTCTGCTATTCTTATTAAGACACGGCTTGTTGTCCAGTAAATTGCTTCTTGAGAATTTTGCTGAATTCCTATTCCTTTGGTTTGAACTTCAATTTTAACTGCTAATCCTATTCCTTTGGTTACTCAATTTAATGATTCTAAGTGAATCATTCAAGAATAGAATAAAAGTTGGATATGTTAGGTTGTACAATCGGCTAAAGCTTTTGAAATGGTTCAATACAATAGATGTGTAATCCCTTTTGATCTTTGTGTCGGTTTTGCTCTATAAATAACACATTAATATTGCAACTGGGACTGAGATTATATCTGTGTTGGTTATGCTCTGTATGTATATATATATATATATATTATTTACTTAACAATGGAATGACTTAATATATTTAACAAAAGCTATATGTAATTAGTAGAAAAGAATACAAAAGTGGGTTTTAGTGGTATAAGCACCAATCACCAAAATGTCCCACATGGCAGGCTAGAAATTCGAACCAAAGAAGGGGCCAAAAGTGACCATCAAGGCTATAGGTTGTAACAGCAGCAGTAAAGATCCCCACCAAAGTGCCAAATCTCAGTCCAGAAGCAAATAACTGAGCAGTAATCAGATGATAAGTTCCCCGAATGTGAGCAGGGCCAAAGCGGCCAATTGCTGGAATGAGTCCAGCAGCTAAATGAAGAGCAAACCAACCAAATACACCAGCAGGCCATTTTCCTGATCACATAGCAGCAACAACAATTTAACAAACAGCAGCAGAAACAGTCTTCATCAAGGAATATGGATCCAAGAGACAGTCAATAAGGACCTCCTGAGAAGCATATGTTTGTATGTATATTTTCACTTGTGTCTTTCTCCTATTAGATTAATAAAATATGTGGTTAACAAATGGGGCAATGAGTGGAGAGTCAAGAGAGTCATTTTTTTTTGTCTTTCTCATCCTCATTATATGAACTCACCGAATCAATTTAGCATTGAACATTGGACAAGAAAATAACTGTTAAAATCCAATAACAATATAAATTACTATATATGTATAAGTATATATGTTGGGGATGGTTCATGTTACACTTTGTATAAGTATATATGTTGTGTACCTCCACTGAATCCAATTTAGCATTGAACATTGGATTTCCAAAGCACGCGTGGTCCCGCGGCGGCCAGATTTCTTAGTATGACTTCCTTGTTAAAAGTTTCGATAAAGTAATTTTCCACTCACCTCCTCCATTGTTCCTCTTTGAATCACCAAAAAAGTTAGAAAACCTTTCTTCTGTAATCAAGATTTTTAATTAAAATAGGAAGTCTTAGCTGCCTAAGTGCGCTGCACAATTGGGCAAATCTGGCAATGCTTTTATATACCGTCTTCTTCCATTTCTTAACTCTCAAAACTTATATTTTGTCAGTTTTATTTCATGTTAGTGTGAACTAGTATACTTTTAATAGATTTTGATCTGTAATATTCGATGTTTCAGAGGATGAGCCAGCTCCAGAGGTTATAAAAAAGGTGGTAAAAAAAGTTTATATGATGAAGACGTGGATGAAAACGACATAAGGAGTCTTCGGAGATAAAGAGCAAGAAAGTGAAGAAAACCAATTCTACTAAAAACCAGTGAGTGATTGATATGAATTTATTTTACATGTTTATTGTGATGAATTAGTTGTTATCAGTGTGATTTCTATGTTCGGAAATATTTGTAGTTTGAAATTTCTTGAAGCAATCTAATTTTTGAGTATTGGTCATATCCGAATGAGCTTAGAAAGGCAGCTGTAGAGAAACTACCAACTTATGATAGGTTGAGAACTGCACTACTCAAATGCACATCCGAGAGTAGTGAATTAGCATACAAGGAGGTCGATGTTCAAAAAGATGGTACTAGTGATCACCCACAATTTATTAACGTTAACTTTAGGGTCACTGATAATCACAAGTTCCTGCAAAAGTTGAGAAATCGACTGGATAAGTATGTAGTTTCTTACTTTTAATATTAATATTAATATTTTTCCCATCTTCATAGTCAAACAAGATATATACATATATATATATATATAGGGGAAGGATCTAAAGAGGACAATTTATTTGGTCCTTAAATGCGGACCAATCATTTTAAGGGGGGTAAACGGATGAATTTTTTTATGAAACTTGGTGAAGATGATCTCTATGATTACTAGATTATCTCTACCAAATTTTATCAAAAAATTCAACCGGGAAGTGGGTTAGCTAAACATCTTAAATTTTAACGGCCAAAAAAGTGCATATATATCAATTTTTTAATTAACCCTCTTCCCTATTGAATTTTTCAATAAAATTTGGTGGAGGTGATCTACTAATCATGGAAATCATTTTCACTAAGTTTTTTCAAAAAATTCATCCGTTTACCCCCTCAAATTGATTGGTCCTCTTAAGATCATTCCCCTATGTATATATATTTATACTAGCACGTCAATATTACTAATCATGGATATTGTCCATGGCTAATTTTTTCCATGTATAATACCTTGTAATTTTCCATGGATAATATCTTGTAAGTAAGCTTGCTACGCTCACTTGACCCGTGACAAAATGTGGGTGATAGTTACGTTGCTATCTAATTGATATAAATAAATTTAGTATTTTGGTACGAGCATCTTCTAGGTGGCTTTTGAGGATCATAAATCAGATCAAATGCATCATAGAAAGGTAAATTTGGTCATTTTTCCCCCCTTTTATTGTTAAGTTAAAAATACGAATAATAGATTGGTCCTCCTTTATGGACCAAAAAAAGAAAGAATAATTTTTTAATTAGGGGTGTGTTAGGGATAAGAAGCAGCCACGAATATAGTAAATATATATGCACATTAGATGCTCCAAATTTGATTACATAATTAATTAATTAATCAGCCAATAGCCTCACCCTGTACATACAAGTTCTGATTCGATCTCTCCATTCCTTAAATCACAACAAATTACACTTGCAGTCCTTTTCTATTTTTCTTTATTTGGACATCTTGATTTTCTATTGTTTTGACATATTTTTCGCATTTAGAATGGGTGTTCTCGATCACTAATGTTATGGATCGATGTACAAAGCAGGCCTTAATTATTGACAGTGACAACTTCATCCTCAAACTAGTGCTAGAAGGTATTAAATCTGTCAAAATCCTCAATTTAGATGGAGGGACAGTAACCATCAAACTTGCACAACACTAAACAACCAAAAAACCTATATTGTTCAGTTTTTATAAGTACTTAGTTTCAAGCTTGTAAATTGCATTTGGTCTTTTACCCTTTTGAATTGATTTGTCTTATTTTAACTTTAGTATAAGAAAAAATGCAACTTTTTTTTATGTGATATTAATTGTTATTGGATTGTTATTTGTCGGAAATTGAGAGCTAGGGTGACAGCTTTCGTAGAAGAACAGAGAGCCAAACATCCCGTGCACGAGGAAGGCACGGACGAAACGACGATTACTCTCCCGTGAGGTGGCGACTAGTTCGAATACCAACTAGAGATGAACTTTTTTATTTAACCAAATTTGTACTTTTGCGATTTTTGTTATTAGACTTGTATTTTTTGTGAACAAGCTTTTTAATGTTGTAAGCGAACTACATTTAATGTTTGTATGTTGTTTGTGAATTACATACATGTATTTGTGCTGACTTTCTATGTTGACACTTGTTGAAATCGTATTGGTTTGAATTGCAAGTTTGGCTGTGAATTGCAAGTTTAGTTATGAATTTGTTTGAATTTCAGGTGTTAATTGATTTGAATTACAGGTTTGGTAAACCTGTAGGTTGCTAAAAATGTGCACACGCTTGTGAAATGATAGTTTTTTACTTAAGCGACTGACATAGCAATTGTCAGTCACTTAAGTGGCCAGCTTAAGCGACTGACAAGTAAAGGCAGTCTCTTAAGTGATCAAGTTTAAGAGACTAAGAAAGCTTTGTTAGTCGCTTAAGCTTAAGAGACTGACAAAGCCATTGTTAGTCGCTTAAGCCGGCGTAGCTTAAGCGACTGACAAAGCCATTGTTAGTCGTTTAAGCTGGTCTAACTTAAGCGACTGACAAAGCCATTGTTAGTCGCTTAAGCTGGCTTAGTTTAAGTGACTAAAGTATTTCTTTTAGTCGCCTAATCCTTAAGCGACGGACTTTGAGTTCGTGTCTTAAAAGTCTCTTAAGCGACTGACTAAATTTCTCAGTCGCTTAAGAACTACAGCCACTAGGATAATGCGACTATACTTAAGCGACTGACAGTTAGTCGCTTAAGACTTAAGAGACGGATATGGGATCTTAAGCGACTGTTAAAGTCAGTCTCTTAAGACCTTTTATCATGTAGTGTACGGTTTCCTTATTTCAATTAGAATTTCCCTCATTTCTAAGTTTTCCTTTCTTATTTAGGATTTCTTTGCCTTAGCTTGCTATTGTATTATTCAAATTTCTGATTATTACTACAAATTGAAATTGCAGTTTCATTGTTTTGAAATTTTCTGAGGTTTCTTTTGCGTTTACTTATGCGTCAGTTATAGTGGTGGCCAAATTTTATACCTTTCTATAATTGAAAACCATTTCAGTTACATTCCATGAAATTAAATACAAACTAAGCAAAGTTGATTTTTTTTCCATTCACAAATTATTATTCTTGTATATATATATATTTATATGAATCAATAATTCTACCACCACAGTACTATTACAATGGGTCGACACACAATCATCACTAAAGTAGACACAACAATGGATGTGATAACCACGTCCATGTGAATAGTGCCGGATCCAGGGGGTCGGGAAAGGGTGGGAGCCGGCCCTGCTAGGTTTTAAAAATTTTGAGTAGTAATAGCAATATGTGTTATATGCACAAACATGTTATACCTTATTGGCCGCTCAAAAGTTTATTTTTTTTTTTTATCAGTAAAATTAGAAGCCTTGTGGGTTGTTGTGAGCGTGTCAATCTCTTCAAATGACACGCCCACAACAACCCACAAGGTCTAAGTCTCTCTCTTAAAGTGGTAGGCAACCTCCGCCCTGCCTTGAGGTCAAGGGTTCAACTCATGGGGTGGGAGGGGAAGGTTTTTCTTTATTTGTAGGATTAAGGGAGAGACTTAGATCTTCTTTAATTTTTTTCTTAAAAACATCTCTTAAAATGAGAAAAGAAAAACAAATAGATACAAGCTCTTCTCATGCAAACAATGGGATTTATCAGTACATAGATACGGATAGAACCACACGCATGCCACAATTGCGGATCTTCTTCCTCCATTAGCTTATTTTGACTTTGTTTTATATTAATTATTTTTCTATCAAAAAAATAAAAACATGCCTATATTTTGACTTCCCCAAATTGAAAATTATTGATTTGGCATTGCATGCAGATCGAGGGGCCGAGCTAGGAATTTAGGTTGACGCGGACTAATCATAACGCAAGTTTCCTCTAGAACCAGTTAAGATCGAGTCATAATTTAACTTTCCCACGCTGATATGTTGAAGATGTGAGCTGTGTGATAACTTATATTGAAGTACTGGGTTTTACTATATGGGCTAATGAAATGTTTGAGATATGTTGCAGACCTATGTCCCACTAATCCTCAGCAAAATGTTTTACATAAGGTAATAATGGGATATGTTACGAGGATAGAGAGGAGGACAACGAGTTATATAACTAGTGACTTGTATATATATACCACCTTTTAAATTAGATTCCCACCTTATGTTAAATTCTACGATTTAGTACATTAATTATATCTCAAATAAATAAGATTGCCAATTTAGACGCAGAGAATTTTTTGTTTAAATGAATTAATTAAACGGACCCAAAATCAACAAACAAAATGCAAATAGGAGGTAGATTATAATTTTTTCTTATTTAAGAAATGCATACTAAAGTGGTTTTTATTTGTATTAATTAGTTATTGTTAAATGAAAGTTTATTAAGAGGTATAAAAGTTTGTTTTATCTTCTCTTAATATTGAATTGTAAAAATTCGTCATTCAATATAAATTAATGTTTAGGGGTAAGTCTTGTGCCTAATGCCTAAGATTTTATTTCAGTGGTTCTTTTTATGCATTATTTATTATAATATATATATATAATAATTATAAGAGTAATAGTAAACTGTCATCTATCCATAATTTAGAATCAAATGAAACTGAAGATATTTTTCAGAGTCTATGTTCAACATTAAATATAAAAAGAAAAGAAAAAAATATCAAACAAACAAACAAATATGAATCCAGCTAAAGATCACACGTAGAGTATTGTAATATTAAACACGCAGAGAGTATGTCAATACAGCTAAGATCGCGTAATTATTACATAGTGTCCTACATGCAATTAAAGTAACATTAACAATTCAAAAGGCGATTGTACAAAAATATTTAGATGTACTATAATGCGTGTACACATAGGCGAATTCAGAATTATTTCTAAAGATGAATTAATAGTAATAGATAAAAAAATTATTAAAAAAAAATTAAAAGCATAACCATATAGTAAGTTATATAAATTTAAGAGTGTTATATAAATTAGGAGACTTATAATATTTAAGTTGGGCTAAGAGAAGAGGTAAAATTTAATAAAGGAGTGTGCTTATATTAATTAATTTTTTTTGTAGTGCTAGTAAGTTTTTCAAAATTTTGCCCTATACTATAACCCACTCACTATGCCAAGAAAAAGTTTAGGAGATGCACACAAATAGAGTTCGTCTCCTAAGATACTTCTTAGGCGACGTACATTATTGTACGTCTCCTAAAACTTCACTTAAGCGACGCACCACTAAGTGCGTCTCCTAAGTATCGTCTTAGGAGACGCACCAATATCATACGTCTCCTAAACCTAAACGTTAGGCGACAAACTTATTAAGGTACGTTGCATAAAGGTTGTGGTTCATACGCGACGCACATTGAGCTATGTATGTCTCCTAAGAGGTCAACTTAGAAGATGTACAATGCTCAATGTGTGTCGCCTAAGTCCCCAAAAATTCAAACAAATTTTAAAATGTTTGGAAAATTCAAAATAACTTTAGGAGACGCACTTTGATCAATATGTGTCTCCTAAAGTTATTTTCCCTCCTAAATTTTCAACAAAATTTTTAAATTCACTTAGGGGACGCAGTTTGATCAATGTGCGTCTCTTAAAGTTATTTTTCCCGCAAAATTTTAAAATTCACTTAGGAGACACACTTTGATCAATGTACGTCTCCTAAAGTTATTTTCCCTCCTAAACTTTCAACAAAATTTTTAAATTCACTTAGGGGACGCACTTTGATCAATGTGCGTCTCCTAAAGTTATTTTTCCCGCAAAATTTTAAAATTCACTTAGGAGACACACTTTGATCAATGTGCGTCTCCAAAAGTTGTTTTTCTTCTTAAATTTTCAACAAAATTTTTAAATTCACTTAGGGGATGCACTTTGATCAATGTGCGTCTCCTAAAGTTATTTTTCCCGCAAATTTTTAACAAAATTTTAAATTCACTTAGGATAACGCACTTTGATCAATGTGCGTCGCCTAAAGTTAGTTTTCCCCTCCTAAATTTTCAACAAAATTTTTAAATTCACTTAGGAGACGCACTTTGATCAATGTGCGTCTCCTAAAGTTATTTTCCCTCCTAAATTTTCAACAAATTTTTTAAATTCCTTAGGAGACGCACTTTGATTAATCTGCGTCTCCTAAAGTTATTTTCCCCCCAAATTTTTAACAGAATTTTACAATTCACTTTGGAGACGTACTTTGATTAATGTGCGTCTCCTAAAGTTATTTTTCCTCCTAAATTTTCAACAAAATTTTTAAATTCACTTAGGAGACGCACGTTGATCAATATGCGTCTCCTAAAGTTATTTTCCCCCCAAATTTTTAACAGAATTTTACAATTCACTTAGGAAACGTACTTTGGTCAATGTGCGTCGCCTAAAGTTATTTTGTCCCCTAAATTTTCAACAAAATTCACTTATGAGATGCACTTTGATCAATGTACGTCTCCTAAAGTTATTTCTCCCCCTAATTTTCAACAAATTTAAATTCACTTATGAGAACTTCAAGTTTCATAACAAATATTGGTATTTACGAATTTTTATGTCTAAAATAATAATTATGAGAAATTTAAGTTCCAAAAGTATAAATCACAAACTTTCAGGTCTAAATTATTTATGTTAAACATTCTCTCTTCTTTGATTTATTGAAAGTCAATAATCTATAACGAAATATAATTGAGGAAAACATATCTTAACAATTATATGGATCAGTAGAATATCTATTAAAATCTCTATGAACAATAATTAATAGATCGATAAAAAAAAACTTATATTTATAAATATTACATATGGACATCCATATACAAAATATTTATAATTAGCTAAAACAGCACTCCACTTAGGCCTGTCAATGAATTGGATTTGTAGCCGAATCCGATCCGAATCCAATCCATTTAGTCGGATATTAATTGAGATTTATGATCCGTATATCCAAATCCAATCCGAACCAGTTACGCATTCGATTAAAAAATCAGATATAAATTTATGTTAATCCGAACCAGTTAGGCGTTCGATTAACAAATATGAGTTTGTGTTATATATGTAGTGTACACCCCTACACATTTTATGCTTTGAAGACTTTTAAGGATGACTTCTTTATCCGTTCATCACCCATACGTACAATTAAATAAACAAACTCTATGTTCTTCAAATTAAACGCAAATAAACATATGTATATACACAGCGAACGCAAGGAATCAAATATCTGAATATATTTATATATATTTATGGTGTAAATGATTTTAATGCTAGAGTTTGTGTTGACTCTAATATAAGATGGTAGTAATGAGAATGTGTTAAGTGCCATTAGTAGATTTTAAATATTAATTTTTTATTAAATTTTGAATTTTCTTTTTTAAGTTATAACATTTTTAATGTAAACACAATTATTGGTATGTAAGAGTTGATTATGTGTATATTATTGGTGTAAGTGTTTTAACTTTGATATGACATCTTGATTTGTGTATAAATGTCATCTAATCTGTTTAGTCGGATTGGATTTGTACCCGAATCCGATCCGAATCCAATCCGTTTAGTCGGATATGGATTGAGATTTATGATCTGTATATCCAAATCCAATCCGAACCAGTTAGGCATTTGATTAACAAATCAGATATAAATTTATGTCAAATCAGAGGATTTGGATAGTGTTTCTAAATATCCGAAAAAATGGATAGGGATATGGATAGTGATAATATTCGACCTGGATAATCCGTATCCGAGGTGAATTATTCATATTTGCGAATATCCGCATTCGATATAATTTAGTATATTATATTTCTTCTCCCCTATTTAAACAAAAAATTGGACATTTATTCTGGTATGCACAAGCTGACCCAATTTACCCAAAAAAATAAATTTAAATTAAACTAAAAAAGAAAAAAACCTGAAAAACTATTTGCAAAATATGTGATTTGCTAGCATTAAATGTACGAGACCATATCAAATTTAAAATTGTAGAGATTTTTAACTTTGATTTTTCATATAAAACGTTAGTTATTATTTTAATATGTTTTGCAATATTTCGTTATACTTTTTGAGTTACAACTTATATAATGTGTCATTTTAATTGAAAAATCAAGTAATCAAATATATTTTTAAAATTGAGCTAATTTTTAAGTTAGCAAAAAAAATGTGTATATAATTATATAGAAAAATGGATAAGGATATTATCCGAATCCGAGATATCCGATAGAATAAGGATAAAAATTGTTAAATATACTACCCGAAGGGATACGGATAAGAATTTGGATAGTAAATTTTAAAAAAGATACGGATAATGGATAGTATAGTATCCGATCCGTATCCGATCAGTTTACACCCCTAATTATAGCATTTTTAATGTAAACAAAATTATTGATATTTAAGTAATAGCATTTTTAATGTAAACAAAATATTTTATTATTAAATTTTTTATTTTAAAAAATAAAATTAGTTAAACATAATATTTTATAATATAAATTACCTCTTATTATATAATATATATATGTATATAATGTATAAACTTAGTTACCACCAAAAAGGCAAAAATAAACATATACCAAAAAATATCAAACCCATTCTCTCCCTCCCGCTCCATCTCTCCCCTCCCCGCTCCATTCCCCCGCAATTTCTGCCCAGATCCCTAATTTTTCCCTAAATCTCTTCTACTTTTTTTAGTTCTTCTTCATTCCCCAAATCTCACCTAATTTTTTCCCTAAACATAAACCCCTAATTTCTCACTTGCGGTTGTAAAACCTAGCCCCCACTCCCCCAGCTATCATCGAACCAAAACCTTAGCCCAAGCTCTCATCCATCGACGACTTCTCAGCTCCAACTTCTCGTCTCAGCCATCGACGACTTCTCAGCTCCAACTTCTCGTCTCAGCCATCGACGACTTCTCTCCGACATTGACGACTTCTCACAGGTACGCTACTCTTTCTCTCTCTATATCTATCTATATCTATGTCTCTCTGTCTCTCTCTATACGCCATGAATACACTCTTATATGTAGTGCTCTTCTGATTTCATCACTTATTTTCTGCACCGAATAGATAAGCTAATAAGATAATGCAGTATTCATGCTACTAAGATAATATCTACCTTAGAAAATCATACATGACTGGTTAGAGGTTTTTAATAGATGTATTTAAAGAAACAAAGTCCCAATGGTGGCACGTTCATATTGGGATCTGCCTAGAGAGCATCTTCAGATTGTTTACAACTACATCTCGGTAAAGGCGACTAACTAATTTCTATTTTCTAGATACTTGTTCAAATTTTCTAAATTCGACTTACATATGTTATTTTTGTTTTGTAGACCTACTATGACCTCAGCCATGAGAATATCGAGATGTTCGAATACATCCAAAAAATGGCATCTTTGCGGTTCAATAATTGGATGTCGAAGTGCAAGGTGCACTTCAATACATACGGCGCAGACGTTCTTGTAGAGTTTATGGAGCGTGTGGATGAGTGGACGTGGCTCATGGCACATTGGTCCACCGAGGAGACTAAGGTAATATCTTTCGTCATTTGCATCTCTCTTTAATACTACTACTACTACTACTACTACTACTACTACTAGACTAAGGTAATATCTTTCGTCATTTGCATCTCTCTTTAATACTACTACTACTACTACTACTACTACTACTACTAGACTAAGGTAATATCTTTCGTCATTTGCATCTCTCTTTACTACTACTACTACTACTACTACTACTACTACTACTACTATCACTATTATTATTAGTATTATTACTACTACTACTTGTACTTATTCTACTACTACTACTACTACTACTACTACTACTACTACTACTAGTATTATTATTATTATTATTATTACTACTTATACTATTATTATTATTATTATTATTATTATAATATGTTCGAACTTGATATTTATATTAATTGAATGAATTATTTTTAAATGTTGCATTGTATTGCAGGCTCGTTCTGAGAAAATGAAGGCGGTTAGAGCATCTGACAAAAAGGTGGACCACAGATCGGGTCCGATCCCCTTCGCCTACCGAGCGAAGAATCGGAAGGAATCTGGGGATATAGCCCCTATTCCCAATACTTGGGTGGAAGTATATAAAAAGAACGCTCCAGATGCAGCGGTAACAATCTATTAATTGCTTGTTACTTTATTATTATTATTATTTATTTATTGTTATTGAATTATAAATTAATTAATTGTTATTTATAGGCTACTATGACTGCCGTGGTTGAGGCTTCCATCTCCTCATTCGAAGCCTCGAATCCCACGCCGCCGCCCGTGGAAGGCGGCTCAGACTTGACCCCTCCGGCACCAATTACTCTCCCTATTGAGACACAGATTAATATTGTTCAGGGAGAGGTTGGTGTTCGGAGAGGGACGTCATTTGTGGTCTGGGAATAGGGTTCAAAAGGGTTCCACAGTCGAAGGGTGGCGTGCGGACGTCGAATTCGTCGTCCGAGGTCGAGGAGCTTCGGTCCACCTTGGCAAGAATGAAACAGGAATGAGAACAAGAGGCCGAAGAAATGCGACGATTCAAGGCCGAACAACAACGAGCAAATGAAGAACAACAACGGGCAAATAAAGAACAACAACGAAAGATGGAAGACATGGAAGCTCGACTCCGACTGCTTTTTGGAGGGAATGCTTCCGGTGGCGAGACTACTTCTCGCCAACGGCCATAAGTTAACTTTTTTGTTCATTTTGAGACTACGTATATTTTGAATATTTTGAGACTTTAACAAATATTTAATTTTGTCGAACCCAAGTACTTTGAGACTTTATGTATATATTGAGAGTTTAATTAAATTTTGGTGAATTGCATGATGTAGCTTTTGTGAATTGTAATTTTGTGAATTTGGGTGTTTGGAATTAGTTGTTTGGGATTACAGGTTATTTTTAGTTATCTTGATAACAAATATAAAAATGCAGCTCTTACTGCATTGGTAACTGTAATTTTAGTATTATGCGGAAAAATGGTCTTTTACTTAGGAACGCACACATTGGTCTATGTGGGTCGCCTAAGAAGGCCCTGCAATTCGTCTTAGGAGACGCACATTGGTCAATGTACGTCTTCTAAGGGTACAACTTAAGAGACGTATATTCGCCAATGTACGTTGCCTAAGTATTCCTCTTAGGAGACGTACACTGACCAATGTGCGTCTCTTAAGTTTTAAACTTAGGAGACGAACATTGCTCAATATACGTCTCCTAAGAGTTAACTTAGGAGACGAACATTGCTCAATATACGTCTTCTAAGAGTTTACTTAGGAGACGTACATTGACCAATGGACGTCTCCTAAGTGAACTCTTAGGAGACGTATATTGAGTAATGTTCGTCTCCTAAGTTGGTCACTTAGGCAACGCACATTAATAAATGTGCGTCTCCTAAGAGTTCACTTAGGAGACGTACATTAGGTGTGTTGCTTAAGAGATCACTAAGGAGACGTACATTATGTGCGTCGCTTAAGAGATTTTTAGGAGACTAACCTATATTTGTACGTCGCCTGGGAGCTTAGGAAACGCAACTCAAGAGACGGCTCTTAGGAGATGGCTTGCTCGTCGCCCGACTCTTAGGAGACGCACATACTTATCTTAGGAGACGGACAATGTGCGTCTCCTAAGGGCTTGTTGGGCCTAGTGACTCTATCCCCCCCCCCCCCCCACCCACCTTCCGCCCATGTGTATATTTATATATGTGGTCAATAAAGTTTCACCTTTCTTGACATTTAAGAATAAACCAGTAACGGAGTCAAAATTAAATTAAAAAATCTTATTCAAGATAATTAAAGAGGAAAATCTTAACACCCAATTGGTTTGGAAAAAATAATTATGGTAAAATTTTGATATTACTAATCCTTCT